>KZ506044.1:177335-254076 GCA_002844005.1 Limosa lapponica baueri
ACAACAAAACCACTGTGACCTATGGAACACGCACTACTATTTTTTTTTCTATTCCTGAATATCAGAACAATTATCTCCATAAGTTTAGATTTTATTCTTTGACTGAAGTTGTTTATTTGATCGCCCATGCTGTAATGTATGACATCGCAGATAGCACCTCGCCGCTGTAGGTTATCACAGCAAGAACCTTTGCCGGAGTCAGTTGTGCCTATCAGCTTCTCGGTTGTTTTTTCAACCCTCTGGAGAAAGCCCATTATGGTGTTACAGAACACACATGTACAGCCAGTTGTCTCCTTGCATAGGTGATTACAGAACACAAAAGAAGATCTGATCCCTAATTTTAAGAATGTAAGTATTACCAGAAGCACTAAAAGACAACTTTTGTTTACAAAACAGAAAAATGTAAAAGACTAAATGAAGGTCACTGAACAGTAATGTTTCTGGTACACCCAGACTAGATCCAAGGCCCTGCAAGTGCTCAAATGTCTGTGAGCCCACAGGTTGATATTTATTAAATACTATTGTAATTTTTCAGAGAAGTAAATTCTCACAGCATCTTCACAGTGCAAACTGTGACCCTTCTGGTTGCAGAGATGTGAAAAATAGGTAAGTCAAACACTGAGGAATACACATATATATAGTACACAAGAAAAACAGCCAACTTAATGAAAAAGATCTGCTGTCTGGTTCTCTCCTTTGACTTATTTTCAAGCCAAGAAGGAGGGAGGAGGAGTGGTTTACCTTTGGCATTTTAGTGCATTTTAGGTTAACAATCTGTTTTCTCTTGTATTGTTTTATTTGGCATTTGTGGGACACTTACACAGTTGTGAGGAGTATATACGCCAACACATATGCTCAGAAGAATTGCACTAAGGCAGATCTAACTCTCAAGTGTTTGTTTTTGTACATTGCAGTTTATGATCCAGCACAGCCAAACTGAAAAGGGTTATTAGAACAACAGTGCTGACTGCACATCAAGAAAATAGACAATAATAAAGCAATTAAGCATGAGCGCTACATCTATTTAAGAAATACTTCACAGGCTCTGTGAAAGCAAAGTAGGGTAGAGTTTCTCACATGCTGTCAAGAGCCATTACTCGAGCACTGCAGGAACGCAGTGATCCCATGATCAACACGTCTGAAGATAAGTTCTTCCCCAGCACCGCTGCAAAGTGCTTATGGCATGATGCAAAATAAGTTTCTCTGTCTCTTAAAGGGAAAAACTCATCCCTTCTCACTTATAGGATACTGGTCAAAAGTCATTATGGTCTCTTCCAACTGTGCAATACCTAGTAATTCCTAGGCTTCTAGCCTAGTAATACCTAGGCTTCTGTTTGGGTTCTGCTATTTTAAGTATAAATAGACAGATATTTACAAGTGTTATTTGTTGAAATTTAGATTAGCTTCCTGGAGAAGTTGATCATTAAACTGTAAATGATTACATTTCTCATGGTTCTCTCCCAGACAGCTCATTACACTATCTAGTTCTTTGATTTTGCTGTTCACAGTGAAAAATGTTTCCTAGATAAACACATCAGATTGGAGATGTGAAAAGAATACTCTTTTTTTTCTCCGCCCCTTTGGGGAGCTGTTCAAAACTTACCCAGCGGTGGACAAACAGGCTCTGCTGTCTAGCTAGAACTGCAGTTTAAGCTTCAGCTGGAATAAAATTTAACTTAACCACCTTCGAGATGCTTTCATCTAACACACCAAAATAGCACTATTTATCTACAAGCAACAAAAGTTGTGCTTCGAAACAAACATGGATCAAAATAAACTTCTAAAATACCCACCAATACTGACCTCTCTCTCTCCCTTGCTTTTTCACTCATATTGAGATATACACTTGGTACTCTCCCAAATTATTGAAAGGAAAGTATTTCATTTTCACACAACAGCACACTGGAGAGAATTTTCTGGACTGCCTGCCTTAATAGGAGCTTTCAGCTTCAAGAAAATCACACGTAACGTAGATTTCACAGAACACGTATCTAGGCCTGCCCTGCCTTGAAGACAGTGGGTGTGGGTGCCATGGCCCCACTGTGACTGGCTTCTGTCCTCACAGACGTTCCCTCAGAGCAGCCCCACCGACACCAGTCTCCTTCAGAGCAAAGAAGATGGAACCAAATAGGTGCAATGACAGCCCGAAGCTCTTTGAAGATACTCAGCTAGCTAGAAAATGCTCCTTACCAGTTATTCAGCAGTCGCAAAACCTTCCATTAGCAAACCTGCTAGAAAAGCAGCTCTGCCATGCTGGAAGACCTCTGCCAGGATCCCCCTCTGTACTGAGATTTTGGCTAAGTAGGGAGCTTGGCTACCGTGTAACACAGTGCTCTCATACTCCAAGTGAGTTCTCCAGTAAGTGTAGCATGTTATTTGTATCCAACTGCATCAGTGTGATTTCCACAAGAGATTGAACATCTCCCATGTATTGCAGTGTCACCACATTTCAAGTTCCTGTGAGATAAAAACCAAAGCATGTTGTCTTTGTCATTCACGGAAGGTTTTGACTGAGGCACGTGGCTGACCTCAATTGTTCTCTAGTCTGCAAGAAATGACCTACAGGCATACTTTATGCATGTGCTCAGGTCATTTATTACTCTACAATTCAAAAAGTATATATCATAATGAAAGCACATGCTGTATTGACTATTCTGTATTGTTTTGAATTAGGAGGTCACTGGGTACTTCGCAAGAACCTGCATGACCATCTGATGACTTATTGACTGCATCTCATGGTACCAGGTGGCTCTCTCCGTAAACATTTAATCACAGCAAATCACTTTGTCAAAAAGCAACAATGTCCCCTCATAATAAACTGTGTTCTCAGTGACGGATATCCAACAGTCCACAAGCATGTACGAAGTACAGCTGTAACGTTGTGCACGTTAACAGGCAAGGTGGCCAAGAATGTCACTCAAACGCTAAGGAGGGAAATACTCACAAATATTGTGTATAACATACCAAACCCCCTTAAAGCCCATTAGTTCTCACTCAAGCTGTCTTATTAAGCTTCTTTCAGTAATGCTTTGAATGTCTTTTCTTACAGCTGGTTTTCACTGAGTCTCACTTATCAGACCATTAGTTAATTTGAGCAAATGAAATGATCTGTTGACAGAATAGCTGTTTATTTCATTCATTTCCACTAAAAGCTTTCATGCATCAGCTCTTTCCGCTTTTCTCCATTGCTTCCTTTAGAGGCAATAATTTATAATGTGAAAGTCATTGTGTTTGGTAACATTAGGCAGCCAGATGGTTGGGTTTTGTCTTCTATCACTAGGAAAGGAGAAATACTCCTACAGTAAAGTTTCAAGAGCTGAAAATACTAATAAATACATGCAAGCATAATGATTTTTAAAAGTCAGTGACCAAAGAACAGAAAGTAAATTCTTTTTTAAAATACCACCATTTTCCTATCAGTACCGTCATATTTCAACGAGCTTGCCCACATATCTTTTTACCACACTGCTTATTTGTTTTAAACTAACATTATAAAATACATACAACCTGAAATATGATGTCTAAGAACAAACACTGAAAGGCTCTTAAAACATGCACACACTATTGCAAAATACAGGTTTTCCAGTTAAATCTCATTATTACCTATTTACTGAGAACTGACAATGTGTTTCACTAAGGTTCGTTTTGTGCATGCCCAGGAGCAATAGAGAACTATCTGTGGACTTACAGGTACCACTTCCAACTGGGACCTTGTGCGTCACAGGTTTTAACTCCTGTGATACCCCCTGGGCTTACATTCACACCTGCAAAAAGCTTGTGCTGTGTACACAAAGGGAACTAAACATCAAACTCAGCTTCCAGTTCAACACAGGAAGAACCCAGCTGACAGCAGCAGAGAAATACCGAGATCAATATGAAACCTGAGGTCCTTATTCACACTGAAGAATTATTTTTTTTCCCATAAAACAGTGCTGTCTCGAGGAAGACTATAACTTAGTAGTACCCATACAAGGGAATGGGGCTCTGGCTCCGTTTAGCTCAATGGTGGCAAAACAGCCACTGGCTTTTGCAGGGGCGTAACTCCAACCTCCATTTCCAAGGAGACAAAACAGTGCATCCGGAGACGCGGTGAGCAGCCAGCTAGTACGTGTCCTCTGCTTTGTACAAGGATCCTACAGGAGAATATCCCAGAAAACACATGCACCCCCTTTAAGGTAAACTTGACATTTTACCATCTGAATTAAAAGTTTTCAAACATATTTTCTGACTTGAAACATAGCATTTTTTTTTCAGAATACTTAATAAGCAAAGGGCTACTGCAGAAAGCAAATTCAAGTTAGGGGAACAAATTTGTGAGCAAGTCTTTGTCAGAGACCAAGGAAGTTAGCTTTAAAAACAAGACAGACTAGCCACTTCAAGAACATTTAAGTATAAGAGACAGAGAACTGCCGTGGTTCATCCAGCAGCAGCCACGCTGCCGTTCCTCAGAGGTGAGAGCCCTCCTGCTGTCAAATCAGGACTTTTGCTCCACAGCTCTCACACAGGCCAAAATCCCTCCAGTCCCCAGGTACAAGTAAACCCTGGGATCACCAAGAATTGCAAAACACACATCTGAATCACTAAGCAGCAATTTTTCGGTGTTCAAAATAATCTACAACCCATGTATTACAATTAAACTAGATTGGTTTTTCCATGATATTGCACCTATGACTTAGAGAGAAGGAATCTTGGGGGGGAAAACAGTAATTATATTAACTGGTCCTTTTAAAGATACATTTCTCCAGGACAGATTTGATAAACACAAAGAAAAATCATACTGAAGTTAAGCCCTGCCTTAGCACGCTGTATAACACTTTACGTAACATTCTTTGCTTGCCTTCTTATTCCTGTTCTGTTGCCAATATTTCATGATCCTACAAGTGAAATAACAGAAATAAAACTACACCATAAATGTACAGCCAGCTCCCCAACAGCTGGTTTTGAGGTTCAGAGGACGCTGGATCCAACAGCCCCGTTTCCAAGTGTCCCAAGTGCTTTTGTGCCCCTTTGCCCCTGTTGCCAAATATGCATTGGAATACAGTACGTGAACGGTAGCAGCCGATCACGCCTATGAGTTCTGGAGATAAAATCTAAGGAAAAAAGGTTCCGCTTGTCATCTGCACAAGAAGTCTCAACAAATAACGTGATTTCCACACATTCCTGCACCATTTTAACTGGGATAAATGGAAATGCATAAGCCTTCAAGAGATGAAATACAAAGATTACATCTACGCCCAGGAAACACAGTTTCATTTCTTTCATACTATATCCTCTCCAGTGACACAGAATTTGATATATTTTGTATTTCAAGGGCAGAAGTTATTTGTTTGAAACTAAGTTATGATTACCTACATGACTCAGGCAGTTTCCATAGCCATTTATTAAACATGGGTTCAGCTAAAAGGAAAATAAGCATTTCCGTAATATCCTCTTTTTCTGGAGAAGGAACCTTCATAGATGTTGGGAAGCAGTAAAGGGAAAAAAGACCATGTCGGCACAATATTGTTGGTCATATACAATACAATCTTATCCTTCATCAAGTTTTCAACACAGGAAACAGGTATATTAGAGAGTGCCTAATTCACAAGTTTTTCCAAGTCAGATACAGTGGTTGCTTTGAACAGCCCTAAAGGAACAAGCTGTAAACAGTGCTTTTATACAGCTTCAATAATACACATTTCAAAGCCAAAATGCCCAGCCATCTAACTGTTTTCACAGCCAGTACCGAGTGCAGAAAAACCCTAAACAAGTTCCATTTTACTAGGCATGAATTTCATCTGATGTCCTAGCTGTAATTCTCGCACGACTGAGAACAGGAACATCAGGTGGTCTTTTGTTGGGTTTTTTTTGTGTGTGGAAACCTTTTTTTCCGCCCTCATCAGTGGAACAGGGAGAGGAACCCTTAGCTTACTAATGTCCCAAATTTCCATCAACGGATTCCACCTAATTATTTGAAGCGCCTAAATGCTTTTGATGCTGGCATTGATGCCCGCAAGAACGTAACTGTAACTTGTTCCAACAGCCATGAAATCCAAATCTGAGCTTACAGGGTACCTATGTCTTCAGAGACATCAGCGCAACCATCGTCTTCCTCTGCCCCACCACCCCGAGCTTCTCCCAGAGATCAGCCTCAAGGTGTACACAGAGTAACTTCGAGACTTGCTCTGGGACACAAAAGGAGTTCCCCAGTATTGCGTAACTTCCTACAGCTTTTGTAAATACAAACTATGATATCCACGAAGCCCTTTATCACCTTGAATAAACAAGTAATATTTAATGCATACCAGAGTATAGGTGAGGGCTAGATAGGGTAAACATACACCTGTGTAAAGAAGTCGAGACCTGTCTGCCTGCCAAGTTCATCTGATCATGAGACTTGCCTTGGATTTCAGGTGAATTCTCATTTACAAGAGCATAGAGAACTCACCAGTAATGCCAAGATCCATCACTAGCTGGTGGCTACCTCACCCTGCAGCCCCTGCTCGTGTTTTAAAACTATCTTCTACCTCATACATCTTATTTCTCACATAAACTTTTCTGGATCGAGTTTTTCAATGGAACTGGTTAATAAGCAAATACATGCAACACTTCTGTCACGACGCGTTCGTTCAGAGAATTAATCTCCCAGATCAACTCAACACATTGATGACCTGCAAAATCTGATATGAAATGAAGAGGAAATAGGAACCTCAGCTCATCAGCCACACAGAGCAACCAAGCACAGCCGAGAGAGATGCTTTTTCCCAGCCCAGGCACAGTAAAGTGCAGTTTTTGAGACTGGATGTCTTTTAATCCTCCTCCTCCCAGTCTCTGTGAGAAAAGTAGGAGACATTTTACCCTGCTGTTTTGTTACTTTTTTGGTTTGGTTTTGTTGGGCTAGGTTTTTTGTTCCGTTCTGTTTGATTGCCTTTGTTCTAGTTTTGTGGGTTTTGATGTTGTGTGGTGGGTTTTTGGTTGTGTTTTTGGTTGGTTTTTTATTGTTGTGGTTTTTTGTACAAACAGGATAAGGCTGGCTGTATATCCAGAAAAGACAAACAGAAAATCAGTTTCTGGCAGAGTGATTTCTGAGGGTCTGGACGTACCAGCAGAGCTCACACAGGTAAGGAGTGGGAGCGCTGCGACCCGTTCGCTCCATCTCCAGGGTGTGACAGCCCTGTCACAGTGACAGGCACAAGTGCTGCCAACCCTTGAACAAAGGGCTGAGCCTTGCAGTGGGTAATACTAAAGCAAAGTAAGAATTACAAAAAGCTTTGACAAGATCACGCTCATTCAGCTTCTGGAAAGTTTTTTAGATCCTGCAGTAACCGTGAGGCCTGGTAACCCCGTGGAGCAGCATTAACTCCCGCTGGGCCACGGGCCACCACGGCAGATCAGCTCATCCTGACAATGCTGTCACATGTGTGCGGTGGTTTTTGAGGTAGACCACAAAGCCTTATACAGCCTTCTCTGGATGGAATGAGAAAAGTTAGTCTTACACTGACCAATCTTTTGTAAGGAATCCCGAGGATTTAATGAAATTGCTCACTGGCTGAGACAGACCCAGGTTACAGTTGTCTCGTGGTGCCATCCAGAGGAGGATGGGAAGTCACACGATGACTCCCTGCTGCGTCTCTCCTGTTTATTAGTCCAACTTGTGTGACATGGGAGCAAGTCCCATGGCTTGCTCTGCCTTCATCTCAAGAGGAGGAGCAGGTTCCAGACACCAGGCGAGTGTCTCTCACTGGGCACACACAGGGCCCTGCAGGGGAAGCATTGCTTGGCAGGGGTTTTACCTTTCCAAACAGGCACTGTTTTCTCTGGGTAGGCTGGTCTTCTCAGCAGCCAGCATACATGGGCTTAAAACCCAAGTGCAACCCCTAAAAACCTACAGAACTGTCTATAGCCCTGGTAATAATACAGGTGGCACAGTCAAAAAAACCAGAACCAAAACCAAACATGGTTTCATAAGCGAATACCTTCTCTCTGTTCGTTAGGTGCACAAGAGTAAAACACAAAAATGCCTTCTGTGTGTATTTATGATTGCAGCCACCAGGTTTATGTTCTGAATCACTATTTGAAATGCATTCTCACATTGAAGTGTATTAAGAAAACATTATGGGGTCTCCTGTAAACCAGCAAACTGCAGGAGAGACAGAGTTGAGGCCGAAATTGCACACGTGATATACTTCATTATATCTAGGTATGTACTGAAGAGCTTGTAATAATACTTGCTGTTCCAGAAACTTTTGATACATAACCAGAGGCTGTTTTGGAGGCCTAAAAATTTTATCCCTGCAGGAGGCCTGGGAACTTGGGAACTGAGACCAGCTGTCTTCGTTTTGATGGGATGCTTACTATTTATTTTTTATTTTAATTTTAAAGGCTAGCCCATAATTTATTTACCTTCTTTTTTCAGAACCCCACATGTAACTCACCAGGCAGAGCGCTAAACCCTTACCAGTGCTTTCCGAATCCAGGCTCTGCTGACCACAGCTGTGGCAGCTCCCGCCTGCCTGTCTCAACACCCTCTGCGACAGCAGCGTAAGGACACTCAGCACAAGAGCAGAGAGGGGAACCAAACCAGCCCCAACATAAAAATGCATGCCTCAGAACATGAGAAAAAGAAAATAAATGAAAATTTCCCCAGAAAAAAATCTTTTAGTTCAGTAAACCCAAGGAGCTCAAACTAACTAACTAAATTAATTAATTAAGCATATGCACCTAATTCTACCTTTTTCTGTCCAAGATGCTCAGGGCTGAATTTCACACCCAGGGAGGGGAATCTCTAGCAGAAGCTTCCAGGAGCTCCCAGACTGCACTGGAACCTCAATGAATACTACTGCCTGTGTCCACAGACCGAGAAGCCCATCACTGACCTCAGCTCTTTCCAGTGCCCTCCTCAAGCCCTCTCTGGCACCAGAAGAGCACATTTCATCCACCCCCAGCTCCACACAGCACCCCCCAGCACAGCGAGGGGTCGGGAGTCAGTCCCCAGGGATGTCTCAGCCAGCCCAAGTGCCAGGCTCTGCCCTGCAGCCCTTGCAGAAAGCCAGAAATACCCATCAGGATAAACTCACAGCCTTTCTGCACCAAAAGGGTCCTGCCTAACTCAGTGGTGTCCCCACCTGTACAATGAAGAAATTACATTTCCTTTACAGGATGCTCTGAAAACTACACCCAGTAAGGGAACTGTAAGGTGCTACAATTAGCAATTGTTTTTGTTTTTTTTATATATATTATGGTAAATATGTGGAATAGGTCACAGAGTGACTTAGCATTTAGCATCTTCAAGGCTAAACCAATGGGCGTTGTTCCACCCTATCTCATTTCTGCCACACATTTAACCTTTGTGTCCTGTTTCTTCCGTAGAAATCCCTAAACATCCCCAGAAGTACCATTCCCAGGATATTTGTCGGGCAGCTGAAACCCTAAGGTGTTTTAGGCTTCATGAGAAAGCTTGCTCGCATATGTTGTGGAACCACACTTCAGGCAGCGTTTCCTCTACAAATTGTAGATATTAACTAGCTAGCCATAAAAGAATAAATATGCACCCTAGAATTACGGGAGGGAGGGGAGTTATGCATTTGCTTCAATTAGGAGAGATGAAGGAAAGCAAAAAAAACAATTAGTGTATGCCTGATCACCTTCCTAAACAAGCAGGAAACAGGATCACGATCACTTTTGACTTCCAGAATGCCCAGAGCTGCCTTTGCGGTTACTTTTATTATTTTTCTTTAAGATGAGAGGCAATCTAACAGACAGAAATCCAGGCTCCTGCTACCCCATGACAAGGGCAAGAAACAGCACTATTCTATCTAAACACAGCAGTAAGACCATTCTGGGCTCATTTTCAGTTGGGTTATGAAGTTTAAATGAAAGCAGATTGAACTTAAATTACAAAACTCAAAACCTCCCCCCTTCTACTGCATGCAGGCATAAACTCTTCTTTGTGCAAAACTAAAGCTATTCAAAAGCCAAGGATATAGGACCATCCTCCCTTTGAATTGAACGATACTGATCTAGCTGTATCGACAAGCGGCAATTTAAACTTTAGCAACGCTGTCCCCAACCACACCTACATGAGTGTGGGGGAGTGAGAAGCGAAGCAGCAGGTTCCCCCGTGCCAGCATTATGTGGTGAAGCAGAGCACGGGCAGGCACCGGCACAGCCCTACTAGCCTCTACCAGCGTGCCCAGCCAGGAGGCACGTGGCCATACTCCTAACACCTTCCTCTTAGACCCAGCACGTCAACCACCCTGCCAAACTCAGCAGGGAAACTCCAAGAGCACCGATGTTCATGAGTGTTAAAGAGATTCTCCCAGCGATGAGACTGCATCTCCTCTCTTTAAAGCACACATGGGAATGAATTTTGCAAAGCAGGAATCTACAACTTCTTATGAAATCAAAATACATTTCACTCAGTGTTCTTCCTCTTGTATCCTTCATCTCATCACTTACCTTCTGTAGGCTTCTGGGCAGTGTTTTCATATGCTTCCCTTATTTACAAAAAAAAAAAAAAAATTGACATGGAGTTTATAAGTTTCAAGAAATCTCTCTTAAATCAAATACTTTTTTTCAAACATTCCACTCGAGGTTTTCCTGTAAAATACCTTGTTTTCCTGTTCAGATTAATTTTTAAGCTTTTAAGAAGACTGTATTCTCACAGGTACTCACAGAAATTTTTCCAGTACGATTGGCTTCCTCTCTTTCTGCCAGGGCTCGCAAAAAGTTGTCTTTCAGTTCTTTTCCTACGCTTGCTAGTGACCTAGAAAAAAAGTGGTATAATTGTACTATTAAATATTGGTGCAGAGTTTGGGTTCACTGTTGGGTAAGGTGTTATGTAAATGAAAGGAGACAGTCTTCACCCTATCGTAGCTAATTTCTCTATTTCCTCTTCTGCTTTTACAAACCCTTAAACCACTCTTCAAAATTCATCACTACCGCAGATGTACGATATAATAGCAGTTTATCAAAAGGTGACCTCTACTAAGACACATTTTCAATTATATATCCGGAGTACTCTAAGCGCTTATTTTATATCCCCAGAATTATGGCCAAAGCCATGTTTACATAAGAATACCAAATTTTCACAGTGTGTCAATATAAAGTTAAACAGATTTAATACCTTATTCTTCAGCCAGCAACTAATCAAATGAACTACTACATACTTAGGCTGCTTGGTGTGATAGGGTCAATATAGTTTCTGTATCCTTAAGTACAAAGCATGAAAAGAAAAACCAATTTCGCTGCAGAAAAATTGGCAAAAAACAAACAAACAAAAAAAAAAATCACAAAAAAGGATACCATACACTAAAATTTACTTGTTAGCCTTTTAACACAGTGCCCTAGAACACAGTCATTAAAAATATAAAGCACACACAGAATCACAGGATCATCCAGGTTGGAAGGGACTCTTAAGATCATTGAGTCCAACCATAACCTAACACATCAGACGGACAAAAGCACTGAATATTGGCCAAACCCTTCAACAAAAACGTGATTCCTTAAAATGGTTTATAGCCCTTCTCCATCTGCGGGGGCATCGCACGCACGAGAAGGAAGCAGGGACTTCTGAAATTTTGCACTAAAGTGGCTTCACTGGTAACGTTTCTCTTTTTGGTGTCTGAAGTGGTGAATGTGAACTGGAAAGCACTCTCTCAGTCAACCCAAGGCAAACCAGTGCCTCCGAGTTCAGCACAGATGTACCTGAAAGGGGAAGGATTATTACGTTCCCCACTATCTTGATATGAATATTCCAATAAAAGCAGTAACATTTGTCAATATAAGTAGAGGGAATATAGCACCAGTAACGATCTTTCTATCAAGTGTATAAAGTATCAAGTCTCAAATAAAAGAGCACCACAAACACTCAAAAATTCCCTTTGGTAAGTTTTAAAATATAGACATGCATGGGAATGTCCTTAAACTGAGTGAAAAGCCTGCATCCAAGCTTCAAAACTCTGATGTAGAGCTATCGGGTCAACCCCTGGCCACTTTACCAGCTGTTATCTAGAAGTGCATTCGTTCAAAACTGTTTCAGAAGTGCATCTGCTGCACTGTAAAAACAAAAAACGAAAGACTAACATATGGCTTAAAACACCTCAATTAATTAGATGTAAAGGACAGATAAAATATGGAGTATCAAATTCTCCTTTTCCTGTCCCATTAAGAATTCTAGATTCCCAAAGTCTTCCTTTCTCTGGCAGAGGTTAACAATAAATCAACAGTAAATCCATGTTTAACAACTTTCTAGCCAACTTCACTTGATGTTTGTGGCTCCCATTTTGAACCAGAAGGCTGTGGGTGCCTGAAAGATTATGTATTTTTATCCACTTAAATCTTAGGCTCCACCTAAGAGACTCCACCTTTCCTTAAAAACCTGGTCTTCCTCCCATCCTTCAATCACTAGCAAAATAATCACTGAGCCACTTGTAGAATACTAAGATGTATAAAACTTTTTTAGTAAATATCATTACTTCTGCATTAGAAAACACCAAGCCGTGCCTGAAATCAAGCTGTGCTGTTTCTGGAAAATGAGCCATCACTGGATGGCCCTGTCTAGGTCAAAAATCACAGAGTGTTAAGACACAGACCTAAAACATCGCAGGTGCATCACAGGTGTAAGGCAGCAGCTTTTCACAACCCTCGACATAATTCCAAAAGGGCATTATTGTGCCTGACTTGCTGTGTCGACTACTCTGGGTCTATATCAGCAAGTCCAACTTCTGAAAGATGCAAGATGAGAAACACCTGGATTTGACAAAAATAAATTCATTCTTCTATGGCCCACGAGAAAAACGATAAACAACAATATTATGGCTCAATAAAACATTAGGAATGCAACACATCGTGGCTGAAGTGACACAGAAGCAAGATCACCTGGAGCAGAGCTTAGTATTAACCAGCTGCTTTTTTGTAATAAAGAGGGAGGTGGGACAGAAGACACACACACACCAAAAAAAAAAAAAAAAATCAAGCAAAATTATTCTTGAGTCATATCTGAGAAACAAATGAAACATTTGTTCATTTAGAGAAACATTTTTAGAATTCTATTATCATTTTACCCTCATGACAACGTCCCTAGTGGCCTAAAAGTACAAAAAAAAAAGTTGATGCAACCATGAGTGCAGAAACAAAACGTGTTCTCTGTATCAGACTCTTAACCTCTTCGAAATCCTCTCTTTTAAATACATACTAGTACTACATATACACTATTACTGGATCAAGAATAACGGAAGGTATCACTGTTAAATCTGAATCACAAAGGAAGCAGAAATAGGCTCAGACTATTCTCAGCTAACCCTTTATAAATTTAGAAAATGAATATTATAGAGAATGAGGAGCCTAACATGTAAAGCCTGAACTCTAGAACTCCGGGATCTGGGAGCACTGCCCGGCATCTAAGCAAGTATTTCCTGAGACAGGGACAAAGAGCCACCCAGTAGACTTTCCACTTTTTTGAACTCACAAGGATTTACTCCTTTATTTCCTGCATGAATGTGTATATTATTTCTTTGAGCCTTGGTCTTCTTCACTGCTTTGCCCCTCAGGAAGAGCATCCTCCACCTCACTGTCTGCGCCGGGAGAGCCGGCTTTCCTCTCGCCTGCCCACGCCAGAGAAGGCACCCCTCACCTCAAGGGAAATTCTCAACTAAGGTAGTTAGAACAGTATAAAAGGTCACAATCACATTCTTAAGACTGGCTGAAACCAGGCTCATTTCAGTATCGAATGTCATCGATTAGTAACTGACCTGACTTAAACTGTCTACAGGGAATTGCTTCTGCAGACACATACTGGCACTGAACTGCTGTGAAAAAATTCAGTTTGACTTTCATAAACGATACATAAAGAATTGCAAACTTCTGGAGACCTAAGTGTACACCAAACTGGTTTTAAAAATTTCCAATTACATGGTTCTCATCTGAATAAGGCCACATACTCACTAGGAAGATGCAGCATTTATGGGAATGCTGTATGAGCATTTGTTACGAGCCGATCTTTGAGAAAGAAAGGAGGTTTTTCCCTCCCCACCACAGCAGCATGTACATTCTCCGCACTCCGGTTTACCATCACAGCAGAAGACTGAGGAGAGATCAAGGCATTCCACTCTGCAGAAGTTCCCACACACATAAACAGGCTGAAATTTTGGGGTGTGACTAGTCAGGAATGCATGAAGGGCACATAAATCTTTGTGCCAGCTCCCTGCCAGGCGAGACGAGGGAATCCTCCCAGCAGGGAGGAGCAGCAAGGAATTCTCTAGCACCCACTGGACACAACTCCTGTCTCATGAGGGTTACTTAACTGGCCATGACCTAAAAACTGTTTAAATGAATTTTAAAAGTTCCTAAAATCTGCATTTGGTCCTTCACGAAGCTAGAGGATTAGAAATTATATACTATTATTAATATATATTATATAGTATTATATATTATACACTCTATATTATTAACCCGCTTGCAGGTTACAACAGCCCTTGCAAAGGAAAGCACAGAGTATTTCATTATTAGCATGCATTTATCCATCTCCAGCATCACACACGTAACTGTAACATCCACGTGCTGCCCAAAACGGCTCCTACCCTTCGGTTCGTTCCCCAGCAAACTCACTGAAGGATGCTTCAGAGTGAAATTTAGCCCAACTTAGGAGGCAGCACCATGTCTTTAGAAGGCACTCTCATGCACACTGCAGCCACCTGCACTCATGACTGTACCTTCCTGACTGATGATTTAATTATTATCTGCACGGCATGGGCAGAGGCCCACGCCTAGAGCAGGGTGTCACCGTGCTGGGCGCTGTACAACCCCCAGCCAAACACCCAGACAAGCCGGGTGGAAAAAGTAAAATACATAAGGTTACTATTCTCATTTTTCAAATGGGAATCAGAGACACGCAAAGATTAAGCAACACATCCAAAGATAACACTGAATATTTCTTCAAACATGTTATTACTGTCACCAACCTGCTGTGTTGAATATTAATTCAACAACACTAGTTGTGTTGAATATTAATTTCTATATTAATTTCTCCCTTTCTGAAGATATGCTTTTCCTGCACATACCTTAGTAGAGGAAGCATTAACAAGGAGTAACTCTCGTCACTACGGTATGCTTCAAGGGACACAACAGCAAAAAGAAGCATTAGTTTAGCAAAAATAGAAGGGATACTTTTCCAAAGGAACTACTTTGGGTACAGAAACAGCAACAGCATTGGTATAAAGACCCCCTGCCTGTCAGTTTGCAGTTTTATTACACGAGGCGTGTGGCATCAGAAGAGCAGAGGAGCTCAGCAGGAGGGCATGGCTGACAGTGAAATACAAACGGACTTAAAACCTGCTGTATCTCCGTGCGTGACCGTGCGTGCTGCACAAGCGTCACATCGCCAAGCCAGTGTCACCACTCCTCGGTGACAGCGAGCGATGGCTCTGGTGGAAGGGAGGAGAGCGAGGAGCTCTGGAGAAGGAGCACGTACCCGGGCAGAGCTGGCTCCAGGGTGCCTGCGCCTCATCTCAAAGTCCCTGGAACAGTTTTGGGGGTCTCTGAAAAAGCCCTTTGCGAAGCCCCCATGACTTCCTAACCCCAGAATCTGCCCACGACAGCGCCGGGCGTACTGACACCGAGGTGCACGGTACCAAATATTTTGTTACTTGTACTTCATTTTTAAAATCTTTTTACTGCATGTGTGTCTGTGTTAAGAAAGAACCCTTCCTGACATCAAGGGATTAGATTAGGAATTATATAGAAAGCAAAGATGAAACTTTCAACTATTTGGACATTTTTGGCCATATAAACATTTGTAAAATCTGCTATAAAGTTTTTGATTGCTGGTAACATAATTGAACGTACAGGAAATGCCTTTCTAAGGACCTTAATACCACGCATTTCATTGTTTAATAAAATGAACAAGGAACTGTTACAACTATAATTACTACATGATATTTGAACCTCTATGGAATAAATTATTTTTTAAAAAACAACATTTGGATTCCTTATGCACTTCTCTGGAACACTCTCCTGAGCTATTGCAGATTTGGCTTGTGTCGAGAAGCCCACACCTGACAAAACACTGGCACCAATATTTCAAACAGTCCAAGCTACCAGTAACATGGTCCTGTCACTTATCCAACATTCACAAACTTAAAAAAAAAAGTTCCTTTATCAGCTCTGTTTAAGGCTTGGGAATACACACACTGCTGCCTGTTTAAAACAAGGAAGGGAGGAAATATAGACATTTTTTTCCTAGTGCCGCTGTCATAGCTCAACATCTATGAGAACACATAACTATATGTCCTAAAGTTGTGCCTTTTGCAGTAAAGAATTGGACTTGCAGCCTTCAACTGGAGACAAAAGCTCATACTGAACACAGGAGGAGGAGACGTATTTCAGCTGGGCTGCGGGGTGTCGTTCACATGCTCAGAGCTGGACCAGCAGCCAGCCAAGCTGGTCTCCGCACAAAGGTCAGAACAGCCGGTGAGACCCTGATGTGGATTTCACACCGAAAGAGCCATTTGGAGAAATACAATCATCTATTCAGGTATCACGCAGTGAGCAATGAGGCCCGTACTGTTGTCAGTTGGTATTGCAAAAAGGTATTGCAAAGCTAGGGAAGAAACAGAGACCCCTTTTTCAGCAGCAAGAGAAGAAACCGGCATCCAGAAGATTTATTGGTATCACACCTCAATCATGACTTAAGGGATGAATCTAGATTTACTTTCCCCACCACCCCCTCACAGGGTCAGCTATTTGCATGACCAATAGCTCCTCCAAAACTCAAATCAAATGGTTAAGGCTCGCGAGGCAGAATGGGACACAACACCCAGATGTAAAAATGGTAGGAAAAAACCCTCTAACTTCTCTGTGAAAATGACAAGACCGTAGGGAATTATGTCAGAGACACAACAAAAGTAATCTTGCTCTCATCTAATTGTTGCTTTTACTTACTACTGAGAAACTAACCTTAAAATATGGAATTTACAAGTAACACAGAGTAACATATTGTAATAAGCAAAATGGGAATTACATGTGACATCTTACAGAATTACTCTGTCAAATGGGAAAATGATACTTGTCAATAAGAAAAACAACCCCTTTTTCCAAACAAACCCCAAATTTACACAGCACTGCAGGGCTGCAGAAGTTTCCAACAGCCTCTGTGTCAGAAGCAGACGGGGGCTGCAGGGACCACTGCACCATGGAGCTGCCACAGCCCACGCTACAGACACTGCCACGGGGAAAAGCAGTGCTTCAGGCTCTGAGTCTTCTGCGCATGAAAGTAATAAGGAAAAGACCCAGCTTCTTCAAAAATAAATAGAAATAACTCTATATTCCTTAAGAAAAATGTTATTTCTGATTTTGTGTTTAATGAGCAAGATAAAAGTGAGGGAGGTTGCCCACAAACACCATTATGCCACGCACACAAGCTACCAAAAAAAGGGTTTTGCTTAAGGTATGACTGATTTGAGGGTTGGCTTTTGGTGGGGGTTCCTGGGTTTTTTCCTTTGTGGGTAGGGTTTTTTTGGTTGGTTGGTTGGTTTGGGGTTTTTTTTAATAGAGTCAAGATGATAACTGCAAGGATTCTGCAATACGTAGTTCAGCCTCCAGGCCAAGCCCTTCACAGGATATCAATTTCTAATTTACAGTATAAAGATAAAAGCGCGTGATGATTTCTCAGCACAAAATCTCACACGTAAGCCTCAAGCCTGACCTATAGCAAACTAGTATTTGTCTGTCTGTCTGTATTTCATTACCGCTTCCATCACAGATTAGCTGGGCGATGGCTGCAGCCACGAGAGAAGATGCCCAGGAGCTCTCCGGATGCGGGGACAGCCGGGGCACGCTGACATGCCACTCACACACCGCTCTACTGCCTCGCTCCAGCACCGCAGCACGGGGGCTGCCCTTCGCTGCCCCACCGGGAGGACTGGCAGCAGAGCCAGCACAAAGGTGCCCAACACCCAGCAACTCCCCCCACGCCACCAGAATTCTTCAGAAGCCAGAAAAAGAGCCGAAGCCTTGGCACCGCTGGCAGTGTCCCAGCTAACCACGGGTTGCCTAAACGGCAGAATGACCTATCCAAGCCGTCGCTTTTGCCTGTAGCTTTCAAGTCATGTGTAGAATTGAATATTTCCCATTTAATAAAAACATGCCTAGAGGTGCCTAGAGGTTGTTGTGGGACATCTAGTCTCAAGAATGATTTTTTCACAAGTGGTTACAGAAGAGGAGCTGAAATGCAGAACTAAGCAACTATGGTACCAGGTGCACAAATGTAAGCAGAAACACCTGATCAGCAATGTAATACATGTGTTACAATATTTACCTTTTCTGGTCACAAAAGAGCTTTTTTTCAGTACAAAGAAGATAAAGCACCTGTAACTGTTTAGCATTTTATTGTATGCAACTACATTTATGGAAACCCAGCAGAATTTGGAATTGGGGTGTTATTAGTAATGGAGAAACTTATATACAATAATAAAAATACTTATGAAGAGGCTGTTCACTGGATAGGCAAACAAAGTAGATTTAACAAGATATCCCAATGCATTTACAACCTTTCTCCTACGAAGTCAAATGATTTAACTATCTTAAACCGTGAAAACTGTTCCACAAAGTTGCAGTTCTTAGACAAAACTCTTAATTCCAACTCTGAGAAACTACAACGACCTCTTAACCCCTTTTACTCTTTGTATCACAGTCCAATCCTTCATTTCTAACTGGGGAAAGTGAGGTATAAAGAGTTACTCCCACTTAGCAGGAGCCACACAGCACCAAAGCGACACTCATGGAATTCTCTGGCCGCTTTCAGTGTCTGACGGCAGCGCCTTCCACAGAGAAGGGCAGCTCCTGGGACACTGCCGGGCATCAGAAAACAGTTGCTTAAGTGCACAGATAGATCAGGGCCACAGTAGTCAAGATTTGCTAGTCATCTGCCAAGAAGAGATGGGTTTTAACATTGATTTCATGAGAATATATTAACATTTTACTAGGAGGTGCAACAGTACGGGTCAGATAATCTCTATTTCCAGCACAACACAGAACTTGCTATAACCACCAAATGAAAAATCTGATTTTGGATGAAGCAACAACAGAGAAATAATCGTTAAAGAAACTGCTTCCACTCCACACCTGGCCCCGCAGTCCGTCTAACTTTGGCTGGTGACTACCATCATGTTACAATTGTCCAAACATTAGAAATGACTCTCATCTCATTTACACTCTTTCACTGACCCATTCTCCATGCCTACTCCAGTAACTGAGACCAAAAGTATCACTCCTAGCTTCTCCCGTAGACTAAATTAGGTCCTCTGTAAAAGGTCCAAATACAGAGGACCTTTTAAATAAATGTTAATAGCTTTGCAGGTTGAATCAGTTCCCACCATCCAGCGAGTGCTTTAACATAATACAGGTTGAAGACTCCTTGTAGCTCCCCTTCATCCTTCGCTTTCTTACAAAAAACCAGCTGTTTTAGATAAATGTGACAGTGGGGAGGAGAACGTGGGAGAAGGGGTTGAGAAACACGAGCAACAGCCAGACGCTGCTCCCAGTTTCCTCAAAATAACTGACAAAACCAGAGCCTGCTGCTGGGGATAAGGCTGGAGCAGTGGCCGACGGACACAAGCACTTGGTGAAGTCAGGCTGAAGTGAACGGGGAGAGCCAGCACACACCTGCGCCCTTCACAAATGCTCCATTTCCCATGTCCAATTTTTCTGAGGGGCGGAAAATATACTTCTAAAGCAAAAAGATTTAAGGCAGCACACTTAAACAAGGTGCTCTTATCTTTTTTGTGCTTGGCTGCCTGACCATTCTCCACTTCAATTACTTGGCTGCTATTATGCAAATGAGAAGGAAGCCAGAAGTTATGCACCTGTGTTTGCCCCTGTATTCAATATTCCTATTAAGTCCTAAAGCCCTATTATGTGGTCGGCAGGCATGCGGGATTGCTCAACTCCGGTTACAGCAGGGCAGGTGAAGGGCTTTTCAAACAACGGCTACAAAGAATTCAAGACAACACCGTGGTTAGACTTGGTCTACAGCTGAGAAGAACAAAAACACTATTACTGAAAACATAGCACTTATTACAGCTGCTACTGTGCACCCACATTCTGTGTGAGACAAGAATAAGCAAGGTCCAAACCCAGCAGGCCTACCGTCAAACACAACAAACAACTCCAACTCAGACATTAAACTGAGCTTATGCAGAGTGTGGTTTGCACTACCAAGGCCTTACCCGCTTTCTAGTACAAGTCACAGCGTCCAGGGGAACGTTCTTCTTCCATTTTGGGAGGTCTGCTCCACTGTAAAAGTCGTCTTGGTCTTAGCTGTTCTGATTTACTGTTATTAAAAAGCAGCTTCCACTTCAATAGAACTCATCTTTTCAACAGACTTAATGATAAACACTGACTTTGCTCTGTGCATACAAGTTATTCTGTATAGAGCTGAAAGTCTGCAGTAATAACTTCCCAGATCGGAGCAAACAGTGAGCAGTACATACACACCATTTCACGTACTTGAAAGTTTAGTTTCTGAAGCGGTGATTAACACTACAGATTAACCTCACAAATTACTCTCTAAAGTAAAAGAAGAAAAAAACAAAGTAGAGCTGGCATTCCAAAGGAATATCAACCTGACCCTTCAATTTGGTGAAAACAAAAAAGTTGCAAGGGACACCTTACAGATGATCTGTGCCAAGACACCAACAGAAAGGCTTTGGGGAAAGAGAGAAGTGAGAAACCACTCAGATAATACGTGTTACCACTCAGCACTTTAACCGTAAGTGAGGGGGTACAAGACAGTTCACTGAAGACTTGCTACTACTCGAATGGAACAGGCAGGAATAAACAAAACGTCAGGTACACCAGAGATGTATCAAAGAGAAACTGAGATCACATCAGAAACTTTTAGAAATGTGGCTGTGCTGCTGGAAGGCTAGTGAGTATGGACAGAAAGTTGTGGGGAGAGCAGCAACAGCCTGGCAACCAGGAAAATCCCTGTCTCAGTCTTAGGGAAGGCTCCCAGCCCACAAAGACAGATCCCAAATGGCAGATACAACTGGCCAGGACTTCTACAGGGTCAGAGCCGTACCTGCCCAGCAAACCGACACCCCGCTGGCTCTTTCTCCAGGCTGCTCTCAGGATTAGGGAGAGGAGAGGGACAGTCTGTTTTGTCTGGATCCACTGGAAAACTTGCTAGCCAAAGAAGCCCAGAAGCATGGCCACCACCACATAGCGTCTCAGCTTCTCTGGACACTCAGGAGATCAGGCAGCTCCGCTGGGTTACAGAGCCATGGGGTGATTGTCTCAGTGCTGGTACCAGGGCAGAGTTTAGATGGACATGTATTCCTTTCTCTACTTGCTGACATTCCTCTAGCTGTTTGTTTTCCTTTCAGCTTCCTTAAATAAACATTTTGTTTCTGGAGGAATTCTTACCTCTAAATTACTAATATGCTGACTCGGCTTTCACCTGTGTGCAATTATTTGGCTGTGAATCAGATGATTAGGAGATTTCTTTAAGTCTAGCAATGGAGAAGCAGACAAAGAGGTCTCTGGAGAGAGCGAGAAAGAAATGAGCTTTAGCCCAAACTTAAGTAAGCCTTCACTAACATCGGGAAGCGTCTCCTAAGCAAGGCCAGGCTGAGCATCGACCCAGTGTTGTGAACATTTCACAGGACCTTAGTTACTTGCAGATTCCACCTTCCATTTCTCTGAACAATTTTATTTCTCAGGAGTTTGCTGATGCTTTTATCAAGGCAACTTCCTCTCATAACCATTTCAGTGGAGAAGATTTAAGCTGGCAATGCTAATTAATATTATACAAACTGTTGCACCAATTTACTGGTGAATTGATATTTTGTTATTGGTACTATTGAGAAAAAAGAAACCACTAACATATGGAGTAAAAAGTAAACACAGTAGTGAAACACTGCTGTGTACTGAAAAACCAAAAAGCCTGACCTTTTAATGAAAGCTTCCCCACCTCCACTTCCCATTTGCCAAGGAAAGCAAACAGTTTCTAGACCAGGAAAACTCACTGGCTCAAGTCAAACTAAGGTCCTTGATGCACAGAAACTACCTCTCCAGCACCTAGGGATTTATAAATTTGGTATTAAATGTACCAGCAAAGTTGTTATGAAGTTTATTGTCTGGAGAGCTGGAAGCCATCCCTTTCTCTTGTCTTCTGCTCTTTTTCATATAATACAACAGATTTTTTTTTTCAATGTTTCTGCCAAAAAAAATACTCCATGAAACTGCAAGTACTATGTTTTAGGTATGGGAATTGGGAGGGTATATTGTATCATCATGTTTATGATAGGAAAAAACAAATGAAAAATTCTAATTGGTAATAATAACAGATCTTGATTCTCTTTTTCTTCCTCACTTCGAACACAAGCACTTTCACAGCTATTCTAACTCTCAGCAAAAGGAACTAACAAGAGTTGGCCGAAACCAAATCCTTTGTAGACAGGTGCCACACAAAATTTCCTACTGACCTCTGTTCCATGTTTTATAGGTAATGCCCAAACCCTTTTGCTGTTTCACTCTTTGGCCTTTCTTTTGTGGACAACTGCCAATACTGGCAAAACAGATAAAGCTGAAGGGTATTTCCATGCCGAGGGTTTGCAGTCACGGCTTCCTCGTGGCACTGCTCAAAACATTAGCCGCAACACCACGCACATGGCCCTTTCCCCCAGGACACCGAGGCCCTGTCACCTCCACTGGAGGCTGGTGGCTGCAGTGGTGCCGATGGGGACGCTGGCCCCACGTGCCCCTCGTCTCTGGCCAACCCCCCGCCCTCGGTACCCACCACCCCATGGCAGGCCGTGGGGCACAGCCTGGGCACGCCAGCAGAGGGTGGGTGGCTCCAAGGAATTAGACGATCTCCGCTGCCGTCTCACCTTGGCACACAACCCGTGTTGAAGATGGCACGTGCCACTGGTTACTCTTGTGCTCTACAGGCTGCAGGAGATGACAGGAAGTTGTTTGGAATCCACCTCGGTAGGCCAAAATGAGGTTGCAAGGCAATAGCAAAGCCTCTCTTGTCCTAACGTGTACACAGGATCACAGCCCAAGCATTAGGTGGGACTGTAACTGACACCAAGGGACAGCAACGAACAGAGCATACACTGGCATTTAACCACCAATACTTAAGACCCAAAGAAATTATCGCTAATGCAGCACGTGATAGCAACAGGTTGAAATGCAACTGCCTGAGTGCCGAGTCAAGCCCAGACCACAGCAGTGCCGAGGTAAGCAAGCTGTTCCCTAGAGAACGGTGTGTTTGTTTGCAAGCATCCTCTAGCTGTTTATCTGAAAAATACCTGACAGGCTGCTTGAAGCTGGGTAGAGAAAGGCACTGGTGTGTTTCATTATGAGTAGTGTAGAACAAAATAATTTTTACCAGACTTACAAGCTGATGAAAAAGACAGACTTTCTACAGCATCGGAGAAGGAAAAAAATAAAAAAAACGCAGGGGAGCCAGTCAGGAGAGGAGAAAACAGCCAAGGATGAAATCACTCAGACTTTGACTGCTGACTGTAAGCCACGCAGCCACCTGCACTGCGAGTGTCCTGCATTTGAGGGCAGGCGGGACCAGCAGCACCTGCGCTGTGCCTAAGGCTCCTCATCCTTCTGGGAACGCAGGATTACCCCCGATTCCTGCACTGATCCTCGTGCCTCACTCAACCTTAGCTGCCTATCACAGACAGAAACCCTTTTCCTTCAGACGGTGTTCTCCATTTCTTGTACGGATTGTAACAAACGAAGGGCGATGCTGGAACCAGCCCCACTGCAGGCTCTCTCGACTATTACACCACCAAGTTTTCCAGTGACACTCTTGGGAAAAAAATGTTTTTAAGGTAGTGATATCCTTACATTTTTATCAGCACTCTTACACCAGTAAGTGAGAAAACCAAGCACCTTCTGCGTGTATCTGACTAAAAGTAAAGCAGTCTGGGGATCTCCTGTAGCTATAGCTCACCCCAGGAGCCCACCTCCATCCTGACCTAACCTATAAAGCCACCACCCCGTTCATCCATGGCTGCTGCGAGATTTCAAACCAAGATGCCCGAAGCAGTAACAAACCTTGACAGAATTTGCTTTCAGCTCTCTGCAAACTCTGACGGGACTCTGTTATAACCACTGAAAACGTAACACCAAGAAAGGGCCACTGAGATGTTTATCTAGAAGCCTAAAAGAAGATGTAGGGAAGTCACCCGTGCAAGAGCATCCTTATCCATCCATCCTTATCCATCTGTCTTGGTCCAGGACACCCCTCTGCATTGCCACAGCCGGCAGGTCAGTGGGCACCGTGTCCCCAAGAGCACCAGCAGCACTCGCCAGCCCCCCACTGGAGGGTACACCATCCCTGGGGTGAACCTCATGTGTGTGGACCTTCCACAGGAACCTACAGTGTGAAACACTGTTCTGCAGCGCTTGAAGCATGCACGTGTACACACCCCTCCCCAAGCCACATCCCCAAGATAACAGACAAAAGTGGAAACAATAATCAATCAAATTAATTTCCCCTATGCTACTGACTTACATCATGTTTTGCTCAGGATTTTCAAAGATTATGTGTTTATATGAATTGGCCTGTGGTTTCCTTAGCAGTGAAATCATCCTGACAGAGATGAAAGGGGGTGGGGGGTGTCCATTTTGGAGTGGAGCTAGCAGCTGGGGTGGAATTTACCCTTGAGTAAAAGAAGATTCACTTTGAAATGCTGATACTCATGTTAATTAAACAAAAATAAGTTCTATGAAAATATTCATACTTATTACCTCACTGTAGGTATCTCTAGCAAGTGGAATTTACAGAAGTAAAAATAAACAACATCAGAAATAACACCTTTATATGGACCTGCAGAAAGCGAGGCAAGTAAAGGCAAGCAAACCCCCAGTGTTCCGGGACTGAAGGCGCTCTAGCATATTTCTGTTGGATGACACTGACACAGGCAATTACTTGTAAACTCTTAGCAAGTATACCATTAAAAAGAGACTGAAAAAAAAGTCTAACAGTGAGATATTCTATGCATATAATTTTCTACAATGATAACTGATACAACTATGCTTCATTTGGGCTAACGTTCCATTTATTTAAATCCAGTGGGATTTGCAATGAAACTACAGGCTCTTATCTAATTGATAATACTTCTGCTATTTTTGCTACCTTGCTTCATAACCATTAGCATATGCCTATTTTTTTTCCACCAGTATTATGCTGTAATATTAGTTATTTTTATTATGAAAGATCTAGGTAACCTTTTCACACAGCTCTAAACTGGATTTATTTTGTGATCCTTTCAGAGACTTACTTGCCTCCAAGAAAAATGACCACAGAAACTGTCACAGTCACTTAATAAGCTAATTTTGTACATTCTCAACAAATCTGCAAGCTATTCCTTAAGCAAAGGTTAAAAATAAACACTCTCAGAGGCTACAGGAAGAAGGAGGCACTTTTAACAGCCATCATTTCTGACCGAACAATAGGAAATAACAGAAAATCAAGAGCAGAAATCTCACTTTAAGACACCAGCCATCAGCAGGCTGCATGCCTGAAGCAAAATCCATTATTTTGCTTTGGATAATCCAGCCTTTGTTTCAGCCCCGTGCAACTCAGCGATGACTCAAAGACCCAATTACAGGAAGTCCCTCTGGGCCAGCAGAGAGATGTTCCTGATAACAGCAACTGGGAAAATGGAAAGCACTGTGCACAAGAAGATGTTTTCATTATCACACGTCTGCCGTGCAGCAGGCTTTTGAGCCCTGAACAAGTGTTACTCATAACGTTACATAAGCTGGCTTTAAAAACCTAAATAACACCGCACTTAAAAACAACAAATCCAGTTATCTTTGGGCAATATGCTTGGATTTAAAGCTACAGCAGACAACATAGCAGCGTATATTTCTCAAAGTGGCTACAGATTGTTAACCCAGGTTGTTTCTGTTCAAGTGACTCTGATTTTCAACAAGTGCTGAGCAGCCACCATGTGAAAAATCAAAACCCATGGCCCAAGCTATAAAAAATATTTTGGTCACTTTTAGAAGAATTTAGATTGTCAAGCCTGTTCACAAAATTGCATTCAACACATCCATCTCCATGGCTTCTCAGGGCCAAGTTCCGCACAGCATAGCCAAAAAGATAACATAGAGCTGCTAATTTCTTCCAAAGAGAACTAGGTATGTCAATCCTCATTACTGCACAAATGGGTATCTAGGAAGAGGTTTGTGCAGATCACTAGGTTATCTCTGGACTTGAGCACTGAAACCCTGTGCTTCTGCCGTCTTCTTTCTCTAATCCATCAACATTGCAAGAAGTCTGTCTTACATGCTCAAAACGGTCTGAAGACATCAAATCTCCTTTGTACCACATTGAAATAATTTGCTATTTGGAAACTTCTTCTCCACCAAAGCGACAGAAAAAAAAATCTGATCTTTTATTACTTGGATGAGTAACCAACATATTTGCTAATGGTTTAGCAATAAAATACAGCTCTCGGGACTGTCCCTTCCACCTCCCATGGAGAAGCCTTCAGTGAGTCTGCTTCCCAACATCAGTAGCCTTGTCCATATAAGCAAAACGAGAGACTGCTAACAACATACAACAGAGCTGCAGCCACTCTTATCTTCTTCCAAACATGGTTGGTTTTTTTTTCCTCTTGGAAAAAGACAAGCCTTCAGATTAAAAAAAAAAATCACGTTTTCATCCTGAGCCCGTAAGGCAGATGGAAAGTGCAATGGCCTAGTCACAAAGAGGCTTACCTACAGCAGTTGTGACCCAAGGAGACACTGAGATGAGAGAGGCTCAAGCATGGCAAGAAACTATGAAGAAAGGTGCTCAAAATAGTAAGCCAAAAAGCACAACAGGGGGAGATGGACAACAGCATGCTGGGGCACCAGCAGGAAACGTCCCCCTGGTCTGGAGTTCTCACCCCAGGGGAGGGAGGAAAAAAGGAAAGAAGACCAAAAAGTGATGTCTGTAGCAGTAAACAAAATGGTTCCAGCAGTCAACCGGTACAGTGACACACACCAGCACCAAATCCATGTGGCTTTAAGGAGTGGGTCGTTGCATCCAAGCTGCCCACTGGGACTTTTCCAGGATCAGCTGAACTCCAGAACTGCAACCAACAGGTCTTTGGGCCAAGGACCAAAGTACCAGTACCCAGGACCAACCTAACATTTCCCTGACAAGATGACCACATTTCTGAGCCAGCACGCAGGCTTTGGCACTGCATGATGGCCTAGCACGGAGATAACCAGAGACTGGGCCCAAGGGCCTATCCCGAGGCACCAGGATGCTGACACAAATTTGGGCTGCCACAATGAGCTGAGCCAGACCAAAGCAGAAGGATCCACTCCCGTTGTCAAAAGGTCTCAGGTCCCCAAAATACACCGCAACCCCTCTAATGAGCTGGCATCACCTCAAAATGCCACAACTACTCAGAGAGTCCCAAAGCTGCCTGAAAGCCTTGGCTTCCTATTCGGATACTTTTAGGGACAAGAGTTTCTTTGATGAATTCGGGCCTACCCGAACTTCTTCCAAGGGCAGCAGACACGCTGACACTGATAAGTTATGGCAGTCAGCTGGTGGCAAGTAAAAGCTTCTGGAGCTTGTCTAGAAACGCTCAGGACCACTACACAGGGTGGGATGTGTGCTGGAGACTTCTGAAAGAAAATGGTATAGCTATTTGCAACCTGCCAAGGGGGAAAAACACAGACCCCCTCAGCACATGGACTTAACACCATCCCAGCAAAATAAATTATTTATTTCAGATAGTGGGCTGAATCCTGACCCCATATACAAGTAATTCCATAACACACTCACATTTTAGGGCTATGAGCAACAACAGATTTTTCAAGCTGCGCATCAGTTAACAACTAAAGAAAGGAAAAAAAGAGAGAAGAAAAAAAAGCAGTTGAGACCTTTTCTGCTGGGAGAGTGGACTGAACAGGAATTGAAAATTGCGAGCTACGACTTGATATAGTTACCACCACTACTTGAGGCTCACAGCTGCTGCCCAAAATGTTCCAGAAATTTCTGAAAGCTTTGAGACTGCTGCCAAAGCAAATGCCATGCACTGCAAGGCTCGAGAGTGGATTTCTAGGCAGGATACCTATCATTACAAGGGAATTCAGAGCAGCTTGAGGGTTTTTTTGTTAATCTTTTTGTTTAGATCTGAATTCCAAGATACAAAAGAAAAAGCTTTTGGCACAAATTGACTGAAGAAAATATTTCTGTGAGTGTATTTGAGAGAGTAAGGTTTTGCTCAATTATAGTTACTTAGCTATTGCAGAAAAAGTTTTCCTCTGACTGCCAGAGAATGCTTTGCTTACAGTAAAATAAGACTTTGTATTTTCTCTTCTGCTGATCTATGGAATCACTTCTTTCAGTTAAAGCCACCATGTTCCCAAGGGGTAAAAACCTCATTACCTGAAAAGCCCACTGCAGTTGGACCAAGTCAGAATTGTGCACTACAGCTTTGTACAACCAATTGACCTGTCAAAGATAACAAACAAGCAGGCATCCCACCCGTATGAGAGCCCACAGAAGTTATCTTCCTTGAGGTACAAAAGCCACTGAATTCTTCATTGAATTTAAGTTTTCAGGGTGAAGAAAGACTGATTTTTTCTTTTTTACTCTGTGATACCTGAACTGACAAGGTAGGAAGACAAGGTAAACATTGCTACAGCCGTATTTGAGGAAATATGGATGAACAGTTTTTGAAAACATGTGCACACATACTGGAGAAGATTTTTAGTAGCTAACAGAGGAAGGTGGAGGCTGTGAGTATAATCTTTTAAATAAACTACCAGTGTTCTCTTAAATACGATAATATCTTTACCCTGGGATAATCAACTCTTTAACCTTTGGCACTTGAGTTTATTTAACTCAAGATATAGTAATTATTTCATTAACAAAAAACACCCATGTTGCAACTTAAAATTATTAGAGTGCTTTTAGTCCTAACCACACACAGAGGTAAGAATGTGAGCTGCACTTATGGGGCCGGGGCGGGAGTGAACCACATTTCCAGCTCTTACACAGGTGCCCAGAGACATCATGCATCTGGGTAAAGCTTCATTAACTTCAGCAGAGCTACAGAGATGACAACAGTTGTGGGTCTGGCCCAACATCTTAAATATATAACAATAAAAAAAGAAGACATTAAACTAAAATTCTGTTATTAGGGGTTTACATGCTGCTACATATGTGCTTGCAAGTATAAAATAGTAGTTTTATTATGTTTGATGAAAGGTAGCACAGTACTCAGCTTCCATACAGATCCCCAAACAAGCTCACTGGCAATTGGTTAATCCACAAAACTGAAATTTTGCCAAGAACTAAATCTTGCCATAATATAATGCCTCATACCTCATCCATCTTACTACGACCATAGTTCTGAATTGCTAAATAGTAGTGAGAAGTGCTCTGTAATTTAGAAAACCTGCAGTATTTTTGAAAAAGAAAATAGAAGTTATAAGCCAAGGTTTTGTAGCATATGGTTTGTGTTTACAGTTCTTCAGCCTTCCTGGGCCCATTTACAAGAACCATAATGAGGGTAAAATGTTTAAACAGAAAACAAACAAACAAGCATTGCCCAGACAGGGACTGTTCTGCTTTGTTTTACTCTTAGGTTACTCTCTCTTTCAAAACCTAACTTGATACTGGAAATTGCAAAATTTTATGATGAAATCAGGGAAATTCATGCTCTGGGAGCCATACAAATCCAAACGCAGTCACTGTCTGTTCGTTCATGTAATTTCCATGAGCTTCTCAAGGGCTGGATGAAAAGGAATGCAGGGTTTCCCCTGTGACAGAGCTACAGGAGGAATCAAAAGAGGAACCCAGGCTGGCCCAGGGCTGCAGAGCACGAGAGATGCTCTCCCAGTATGATCCAGCTCCCGAGAGCTCTGTCTGCAGCACCAGCGCACACCAACATCTCCTGGCACCAGGACACTGCCCGGGGATTTTTAAAAACAGTTAACAGTCTTACAAAGCCCAAAAAACAGTAGCTGGAAGTATGATTTAGGGTTAGGAGCTCCAGCTTTAGCTGGGCCTGCGAGAGGACAAGTTGAACAATCGCTTTATGCTGAAAAGTGACAGCTACTTGTAATAGTCTGATTAATTAGCCCTTCAAAGCAGGTTACTGATGTGTGCACTGGACCTTGATATTGACAAATAAATAATTCCTGGATTACCTGTTGAAAACAGGCCCAAATCCTGCTCATTACTTTACCAAATACATGAAAACTGACAGCCCTCCTATACAGAACAGCATTAGATTCTTTTTTCTCTAAGAAAAATAAAGTGAAAATACAGACATTAGCTTGTTATTTTAGAGGTGGTTTGAGCTGGAAAGTTTCACACTAGAACTCAATGCATCTTAGAAACTCTCATTCCCTTTTAAGTTGAAAAACTGTCCACAAAAATCACCTAAATAAAAGATGTACTTTGAAGGCAAAAAAGTAATTTCTTACATCTTGCTGATATAATTGTGTACAGTTTGTACTTCCTAAACTACTTTTTTAAATTATATCAAAATCAATTCATTTGTTTTGTTTACTTTCATTATGTCATTAATTATGAGAAAAAGATTATTGATTTTGGAAGCTTCAAAGTAATTCAGTTAGGATTTTTCTTTGAAGAGCTTTTGAGATAAACCTCCTGTTCGCTCTTCATAAGCACTTAAGTGTTTCAGTAATGCACTGCTTTTTTTCCTGTGTATTTTACAGTAAGCTTGAGTTTACTGTAAGAAGTAAATATGAAGATTTGTTGAGAACCTGGAAAATACAGACAGAAGAGGGAAAAGATTTATTTGATGGTGAAATAATTTTTTTAAACAAGCAGTACCACAACTGATGTTGCGAAGTCATGTCCATTAATGCATTTAGTTATATGAGAGTTAAGGCCACAGAGATTTGCAAGTATTTTATTTATAAAATGTGCTATAGAGCTAGAAGTGCATGACTACAAAGAGCCTGCATTTCAATTGGAGTTGCTAACATAATTCAAGTTGTGAACCTTGACCCTTGAGTGTGAGTATTGGTTCTGAAAACAGTTCATCAGGTCATAAATAATTGGGAGGGACATTTAATTCTATGAGGAATAATATTAATTACATTCCTTAGAGAAGTACTGTTGCAGATGTTAATATCAGCAAAACAGCTACAGAACACTCCAAATATTTTGAAGGAAATGAAAAAAAACCTGCCTGTTCTAGCATGTACAGTTTGTTTACTTTACGACAGAAGATGGCTTGAAATCAGAACTAAATTAAACCCCCACAAATTCCAGGACCTTCCCAAGTTTAGTTAATTTGTCTACAAAATTATGAGCTAGATACAAATTTGGATTTTAATACTGCCCTGATGCAATTATTATAGAGCGAGATTATCAGTTAATGTGTCTGTAGCCCACCTCTACCTTTCACACTCAGCCCTAAGTGCTTACACTGCAGAAAGGACTGCTTCACAAAAATAGTTTCAACAGTTTCACGTGTCAGCACAAGGGCGTTTGTGCATGTAATCACCCCTCCCCTTTTTTTTCTTTAAATCATATTGGTTATATTATAGCTTGCACAATTAAAAGAAGCTTTACAAGAGTAAGATCTCTTAACTGTACAACATCATTAGATAAATAAATCAAGCTTTATAAATCTAAACAAAAAAAAAGTGACAATACTTCCCAATGGCTCCTAACATTTTGATACATTCAGGTGTTTTAAGATGCTGTAGCGACTGCTTATTTAGTTATGCCTAACACTTTCTAATGTGTGCCTTCCTTTCAGCAGCATAAACATTTCACAAACAACATTGATAGCTGTGTATGTTTTGTCCCTCAAGGTTAATTTTTTGAGCGTTTCTGATTTGAAGAGATTCAGTTGTTTTCAAGACAGCAGTTAGTGAAAAAGACAAAAGCTCTTCTTGGTTGGGGTTTCGCTTATTTAAAACAATCAAAAGTGGAGGGGGTTCCAGGGAGGGGGAAAAGCTATCACAATAATGGCTTTGTACAGTATTCAGCATTCAGTTAATTATCACTTTGAGGTGTACTGCACTTACAAGAGTATGAGATGTCCTAGAGTAAGGTTCTGAAAGGGAACTTCCGGCCTAAGCCCTTTAATCCCTGCAATTTAAGATAAACTGACAAATATGCAAATATTAAAAAGCTGCACCAAAAAAGGAACAGAGAGAGCTCACTGCTGTGAAATGCACGTGGACTACGTGTACTCAGCATTTACGTATCTCCAGCGGAAAAAGTGTTTGAAGCACATCTAGATTATGCAGACCCATGTATGTGGGTCAGAGAGAGGAATCCCTCCCCTCCTAACCTGCCATGGTTTTCAGAAGCTCTGTCTTGTAATTGAATGAGCAAAAAAGAGGCACTTGATATTAATACAGCCACTGAATGATGGAGCTAACAATTTGTCAACGCTGTTTTCTTCCTATGGACCAGCAAGTGGGAATTTTTAGGTTGGCATTTCCTCAAGGACTAACGACGCTAGGTGTGTGCAGGCGAGCAACATCATGTCTGAGTTTCCTTCTTACTGCTCCTGCTGCTTGCTCTCCCCCATAGCACATACACTTGCACTGTCTGGATGCATCTTACGGTCAAGCCTCACATCAGTAAATTTTTTTGCAGGGCACAGCAGCAAACCTTCCCCACCGAGGATCCCAGAGCCAGTTCAGCACAGGGTGTTCCCCAGCTCCATGGGAAGGTGCTTGCGCTACCCATTCCCCCCAGGTATACAACTGTCGGGTCTCTCCCAGGGGGAGGTGTCACCCCAGGAAGCGTGAAACAGACCACAGGAGCCAGAACCAGCACAAGGACACTGTCAACCTGGACTGCAATAAGCAGCAGCTCCCGCACAGATAGACGCGATGGGAACGGGTCCACCAGCAAAAACCTCACCGCATCTCGAGGTGAAAAACAGTTCATCTCCCACAACAGCTCCATTAAGTGCCTTTACTGAGCAGAGACTGCCAACTGTATCATGCTGTGCCAAGCCACGCACAATGGTTTTGGGACAACTTCTAGAGATGGTAAAGACCACGTTCTGGCTGAATTATATTTAGACTAAAATTGCAGCAATTTTGTTCTGCATCACATTCTGAAATTTCATGTAATGAGACGTATAAAATAGAAAGCCTGAAAACCATGAAGAAACTGCTCAGATTTTCATCCTGAGACTGCTATCAGAAACCCAGCTCAGGAAAGTTTTTGGCTTGAAGTGCATGCTAAATTAACTGCTTTCCTAAAGGGAAACCGCCCCACTGGAAATGCCATAATGGAACACATGACAGCACACAGCTTTGGTGGGGAAGAATGTAATTCAGTGTCTATTTTGCTCACTTGACCAAAAAGCAGTGCTTCTGGACCAGATTCACTCGCCCTGGCTGAACAACCTTAACTCCCCTGCAAGTGCTCCCTGTTCGCTGCTTTTTACACAATGTTTTCTACATAAAACTATTTGGAACAGTCACCATACAAGTGAAAACCTTTTCTGAAAAATAAGATAAAAATACAGTTCTGAGATAAATAAGACACTGGATCTAAAATCTCTTAAGTTTTCAGTACTCAAAACATTTTCAAGTTCTGAGCAGGAGTTAAAAAAACAACATCAGAAAAGCACAAAACAAGGCAGAAATCCTCTTCCCCCAATATCCTCATTCAGTAAGTCAACAAAACTCATCCGTTCTATCTGAAGGCAAAAATCCATATAGAGTTTTAGCAAGCGTATGGGAACAGCTTTTTCTTCCCACTTTTTGGAAAGCGCTACATAAACAGTAGATAGGCTATGTCAGCCAAATCACCTTAATTCATCCGGTTGCAGTTTTCTTCAAATAACTCTGACAACCGTGCGGGGAAGGATTTCCCAGTACAAACGCCACAGTGCTGGTTCCCCGGCACACCACACTTCGCCATACCCTCTGATCCCGTTCTCCAGTTCCATTTCTAACAGCGGGCTTTGCACAAACGTCGCAGCCTCACTCCTGAATAGTTTACTGACTCTTCCCTAGAATATGTTTTTAACACTGACATCATATTTAACGCTTTTGAGTCCTCAGGTACTAAGGTAGTTTAAACAAAAACATTCACAGCGAGATAAGCAAGCTAATGGTTTTGTTAAGTATTTCCTTGAAAATTCTGGGAGAATATAATTTTCAACTGTTTAACACACAAAACCAAAATTAAACAAACCGGCTCTGGGAAATCCAACAACATCTATCACTAAAACTACACTGGAAATCTCGTTTAGGCTAAGCCTAAATAATTTGTGCCTCCATAGATTAAAAGAAAAAATAAAATAAAAAAAATTAAAAAATCCCTACCTCTAATAATAAAAGAAGAACAAAGACAGACAAGACAGCATCAACTGCAAATATTTGTGGTAATGTGTCCCTGAAGTTGCTACATTCCAAACCAATTTCAGTGTAAGATTAAAACGTAAGCCCACAAGTGGAATTTTTATCTAAAACTTACAGAAAAAATTACCACAGTAGCCTTAAACGCACCAGAAAGAAAAACGCACAACGTCCTGAAACAGAGCAAATGGAGGAAAACCGCTCTGGTCTCTGCTTTACCAACTCCTCCAACAGCAGGTGAGAGTCATCTCAAAATCAGGAGGCCTGTTAAGGGGCAAACTTCTTCACCTGTACCCAACTGGTGACCAGAGATGTGATACAGACTTAATGAACCCAAGTATTACCTTCAGAGATTTGGAACAAGAACCCCCATTTTAATAACAAATCTAGCATCCTCCTTAGCATGGGCAGTAAGAAATTACTCCTAAATACATGCTGATGGTTTATGCAAAGTTCATATATCATTAAGACTGTCAGGCTTGATTTAAATTATGAAAGTTAATTGCATATACATTATTAAGCCCCTGAAAGGTCCATTATCCTCGTTAAAAGCTTGTCCACATTAAAATTGCTTCCTTCAATATTCTAGTCACTGAGATTCAACGCACAGAAGCATATCGATAACTGTTACATATAATATGCTCTACATAAGCATATTGTCATCTACCATTTAGATTGAAGTGAACTTATATTAAACTTCTTCGATCTGTCCCATACAGTAGCAAATTTACAGAGACTGTCCTATTTCTCAGCAACTGAAGAAGCAGTAACCTCCAAAGGGCATTTTCCACTGTTTCTGTTTACCCTCTTTTTGCCATTTTTCCAGAGGTCTTACGATGACACACAGCTATGTGCTACATGTAGTCAAGGGGCTAAAAAGCCAAGGCTGACAAGTCCAATAAAGCTGTCAGAGAAGCTAAAAATAAAAGCATACCCTAGACAGGATGGAGGAGGCTGTGAAGCTTCTGTATTACATTAGCGACAGACGCAATCACTGCTTCTATCAGCCAAGTTGCATCCTGTCCTATCACAAAAGGAACTAATTAGGATCACTGCTCCAACGTCATTAGTCATGCTGCGATTGCAGGGATCCGTGAATCTCAGGCATGACAAAAAAAGAAATTCAACTAGGGTCCAGTGGCTGTAAGTTACAGAGGAGGGGTAAGAAACCAAATATAATAAAGCTTTGGCACTTGAGACATCCTGAGGATATCAATGTATGTATCTTTTCACCAACACTTCTCTGAGCAGAAACTTAGAAAAAATTCCAGGGCAGGAATTTTATAAATGAAGAGTCACGCGTTAAGAAATACTCAATGAACTGGCTCAAGACCCCCAAACCCGTCGGAGTCGCAGGGGTACACCAAGCAGCTGGCATTTACATGCAGAACGCTGCTGCTCTCCGTGTAAGAAGCTGTTCTCACCTTTGTGCAGCACATGGGAGACGACAAAACCCTCTCTTCTGTTCCCTACTGCTAAAAAGACTCAGGGATTAGATAATACGAACCATCAGCAACCCCTGGCAGCCAGCAGCATGGGACCAAAAAACTCTTTTCTCATAGAACTGTATCACTGCCATTTCCAAAAGCAGGCAATTACAGTAAGATCTGTAATCAGGGTGGTAATCTGTAAAGCAGGGGTGGTAGCTTCCAGGGGTAGGGGTTAAAATGTTAAATAAGGAACCCAAGTCCTAACAATAATTCATAAAAACTTACCATCCTTTCTTGAAAATGAGGACTGAGTAAGCAAACCTCATCTTACAGGTAATTCTCTGCCAGATGTGATTAAATTCTCCAGTGTGAAGTTCCACAGAAGCTTTACTTCATGATTTAATTTAAATTAATTTACATTTAAAAAGGGAATGATGTTATTGACAATGACAAAACGCTGGTTCACATTTTTCACCATACAGAATGAAACCAATTTTGTCAGCTTGTTTTCCAAAAAATATAGTGAAAATTTACACTATGTTTTCTAAGTTCTCCACAGACAGCAATGAAAGCCAAGTGTATCAGCTTCCTTCTATTTCAGCCTACTCCAGCCAAAGGAATTCCCAACAAACCTTTCACTCAGGGAACTCTATCTATTTGCTGGAGAGGACCATCTAGTAGAAAGATGCTGATCCTCCAAACACACATAAAACACGTAGCCAGTGACTGCCTGAATGCCTTAAGATTATGAAAGTTTAAGTTCGACAAAATAATTTGCAATTCCCAAAAGCTGCCTCTACTTCCCCTTAACTACTACTAAGGACTTGACTCTGACTTTCATGGAAATTTTACCATTGAACTTGTTGCATAAATCATCCAAGAAGATAAACCTCAATGTTTTGGGGGGAGGGGAGGTGGTTCTGCTATTTTCGCAAGTTAAAGGTTAATGAGTAGCTTCAGCATAAAGCGCAGGCCAGCTGCTTTGTGATATCATTCACTCGACTCTTTGGCACAATGAAATACACGCTGCTGATCCAACTTACTCTGCAATTGCTGACAGCTAAAATTTTACTATCTAAATATTTTTACTCCTAAAAAAATTAGTAGTACCTCTATCAGAGTATTTCTGCGTATATACTTTAGCCCATATGGTTATAATGTGAAACTCCTTTTGACTACATGGAATGATTACTGAAAGAGATTTAATTTTATCATAAATAAATTAAGTTAGTCATTCTAGATTCTGCCCAGCTGACAGTCAGTTTCATGTGCTCGGTGGCTTTGCAAGGCTCAGTTTTTTTAGCAAGGAAGGACTCCACAGCTGATCTTGCATCATTTAACTCCAGACTCCAAGATCTTAACACTGAATACCCACACGCACAACACACAGTACCCCATTTTACTAAAGAAAGGGTAACACTTGCTAAAGCACCACAAATCAAAACCAAGGTTTAGAAATTATTTTACAATGACAACTATGTTACAGAAGAGAATAAATGTTGTCAAAGTGTGTATTCTGGGTTTAAGAACACCTCTGTTCTTACCTGACAGTACAAACTACCCATCTTGCATCTTGGTGTTTCTATCCATACCCTGACACCCATCACTGCAACATGTGAATACTTCAGCGTGAGGCTTCTGGGCACCACAGACGCTCTGGCAGACCCCGCGGTCTCGGGCTGCCTCGCTGCACTAACAGTTTACTGTTAAACTGCGACTGTAAACTGCCTTACTGTCTCACCCTGTGAAATCCAGTTACACCCGACGGCAGGTGTACAGTGCCATCCTAGATATCCTGGAGCATTTAAGAGATACGAGGCTGTGAGATGTGACACAAACCTCCCAGAAACTGGAACCTGCCTGGAGCAGCAGCTGGAATCCAGAATCCAGGCAGGGACTACTCCGTTAGCAGAGACAGTAGTGGGAACTAGCTGTATCCTGCTTCAAAACATCGGGCAAAATACTGCCTGAATGCTTCACAGAGCAATCCAAGTATTTGTAGCATAATAACAAATTACCATTTCTTTAACAGGTGTGAATTATGCAAACCTGCTGGAGCCCCAGGAAGTTCTGAGCATCCCCGTGGCAGCGAGGAGCTTGCAGGGAGGCAGCACTTTGTCACTAACCAGGAGCAGCCCAGCTGAGTTTGTAAAAAACAACCTTCTCCGCTGGCTTCACATCAGAAGCATTCCCTACAATAATTACTAGTACACGATAACTAAGACAGCCAAACAGCCACTGAAGACAACAGAAAACCATTGGGGAAGTTAACGGCTGTTATTTCTATGCCAGCAACAAACGTTGAGTTCTGCCCAGCTGACCAACTCCATGAGAGACACCGTTCCAGGCCCAACAAGAAAGGCACTGAATAGAAAAGGGGCTGATCTTAGGAAATAAGTCATTATTTATTTAACCTTCAGTGATGATCGCTATATGGGGTGCTAACATTTTTGTAGAACTGCTGTGAACCACTTACTCTGTGCTTTTTTTTAACTCTTGGGAGCCTTTACTTGAAACATGCACAACAGATCCTTGGTGCTGCAGAGGTCAGGTTTTCCTCAAGACTGAGGGGGGACTTTCCACGAAGCAGGAGGTCCAAGCAGAGGACCCAGCGCAACAGGAGAGCTTGGAGGCCAGGTCTCTCCTGCTCCACGTTCAAGCTGCGTTCCCTCGATGGGGCAAAATCTGCTAGTGCTCTACTTAACTCTGCTGGTGCTCCAAGCCTTTCACCTCTGCTTTCCGCATTTTTGTGGGCTAAATGTCTACATTTCTTCGGCAGACCATTTTCAATGCTCCCATGTGTACTGTAAACAGAACTGGACAGCTGCAGTATCATTAGCAATTTTCCTGTTTTCTTTAAAGCCACTGTGATCCGTTTTCATTTGGTTTTTCAGGAAAATTAAAGAAGGCTTTATAAAAGAGCTCCAAAACCTGATGCACCACAATGACCATGTGGGCGGGTTCACGGGAAAAATAGAGGGGGGTAAGAAGGGGGCTCAATTGCTTCCTGTGGTTAAGATGTTAAAATCCATTCCAGAAGAGCCTGGCTTGGTACTGTGGGTTTTGCTGGTATCTTATTTATGAACATCGGAAATAAACTTGCATGTGTGCCCCACTTTCGGTAGAAAGCACGTGTTAAACAGATGCAACCCGGTTATATTTCCATCAAATACACTTTAAGACTCATATTGAAGATGCTGCCAGATGCCACAAAAACTAAACAGTTTCAAGAAGGACAGAATTTGCTGTTGCAGTGACAGCACTTTCCAACAAAATAACAGGCTACGCTAACAAACTGAAGGAATTCAGCTCCTCCACAGAGATATTTCTCTTACTCAAGTCACTTATAACTTCTTTTTACAATCAGACATCCATTTATTCCAACTACTTTAGGTCAGATATATTAATAATTGGGTATGTACTAAGCCAGATCTAAGGCTTCTTTCAACACCTCCACAAATTCTTTCTTTGAAGAACAGTGAGAAAGAGAACACACTCAAACTCAGATGGTCTGAGATTCACACTGAATCTGCACTGTGCTCCTGTTACGTGGGCACACATCCGCCAGCGTTACTGTCACAGTCAGACATTTCACACCTGGCCCTAGGATGCAATAAACACCTTTATCTTGGCTTTTTTCATTTCTCATTCTTGATCCAACATTGTCTCATTGTTTTGTATGCTGTTCACATCTTTCCTCATTCCTACTACCTGACACCAATGAAAACAGGCAAATGTAATGCAATTGGCACTGAAAAGTAAGATTTTAGCCATTTCTTATAAATACAAACAAAGCAAAATCAACCCTCATTGAAAGGAGCTGGAGAGAGCGAAGGTTATTCCTTAACTATAAATGCTTCATGTGATAAAATGCAATGAGATATTAATGAGAGCTGTGGAAAAAAAAGTAAAACAAACTTTTTTTGTGGGACATTTAAATCCATAGTAGTAAATCACATTACTGCAGAGGAAAAAAAAAAAAAACAAACCCAACAAACCCCTGCTGCTTGTGAAAGGAAAAAACCCCGTTCTCCCATGTTCCTGCATAACCATAGACGGGTATCTCGTCAGGTCCCCACTGTGGTGTTCAGGCAGGGATAACCCTGACTTAGGGAACCTTGTGTGTAGCAAGGGAGACTCTGCTGACAGCATCTTCTGAGTGACAGCACCCCTGTCTGCTGGAACCCAGCTTACTAAACGTGCTGTAAAGACCGCTTCGTTCAGGTTTTGACATGGAGGAATATGCATGGAGGATACAACTGGAGACAAGACTATAACACCATGATACAAGAAAGAGTCATATACCATTACAATGGGCAGATATTGTTATATATATCAGGATTAGCCTTTTGTTCCACATCTTGTAAATATTCGATGACTATTTCAGATTGTAAAAACATCTGGACCGAGGGAAGTAAGTGGTCCTTTATAAGCATATGAGACAGCAGAGGAACTCATTATTAATTACACAACCCCAGTGAGTACTGGATGAGTGCTGAAGGACCCTGATAGCCCCACGCTTCCTCCCTCTGTATAAAACTCACTGACAAGTTAGCCATGGTCAGGAGTATTTCACTGCCAAACGAGGAAGCATGTGCCTCGAAGATGTACTTCAAAGCCTGGTACACGGGTATGGTTGGAATCGCTTATCAAAAAGATGAAGAGGTGATGGAGTTATAAATATCTTCATGTGGAGAGAACACCGGATATTACCAAGCTCATTAATTTAGCAGGGAAGGACCAAGCCAAAACCAATGGCTAGCAGCTGAAGCCAGACAAAGCCAACAGAGTTTCAACAGTACAGCATATCTCAATCCAAAGCTACTCGCATCACTTCCACTTATGAATTTAGAAGCAGAATCAGTTGTGTTAATGCAGTGTATTTAGATATGTTTTTTAAAAAGTAAACTGTCATTTTCCCATAGAAAAAAATCACATTTTCTTCTATGAAGAACAGGATTCAAATGCACCGAGACAGTAGACGGTCGATCCTCAGAAGACTCAGGCTATTTTTCACCAACAGAGAAAAGAATTCCTGAACTTATCAAGTAGAAAGAGATTCAACTTCTTCAGGCTTAATGAATATGTCATTCATCACAGTCATCAGTGTTCAGTTCATATTGCATTTGATAAACATTAACCGAACTCTTTGTGAGAAAGACAATTATCACATAACAGCATTGATATTAAGTGACAAATTACTCAGGCTGATGAGTGAATATGACTTATTCTTTTTACTTTGGCAGGTATGAATCCAAATTTATGTTTGTCGGCCTTTAAAATACTAGTACCCTCCAGGCTGTGAATGCAACTGAAAACTTTAAAAAGCAACTTCCTGAATCACTGAAAAAGAAAATGCATTCCTAATGCAAAAAAAAGGTAAATGCTGAAAATCCATGCGTCCAACCACCCCTCAGTCTTACAGATTGTCTATAAATCAATTCTCCCTCACTCTGCTGGAGTGACACACCAGACAGAAGGAAACCATGTATCAAGTCTAATTATCAAAACAACAAGTTTACTGACAGGAGGTCTACATGAAAATAAACCTGTTTATTTTGTTGCTATTTTGTTTATAATTCTAGATGAAATGTTTACGGAAAAAAGAAAAAGCTTTCTTAATATATTTTCAGTGGGACTCTTTTTTCCATGCAGAAAGAGCAGCAAAAGGCACATATTTCCTTCAAGATTTCTCTTTTACCTAATTATTTCCTCCTACTAAAAGAACGGGAAAAAGTTAAAAAGGCAAAGTAACACTTTATGAAGTGTTATTTTTCACTTTTTAAAAGTAACTTTTCACCTTTAAGTGCTAACCCAGCGCTTGAAAGCTAAATGAATACATCCCCCCATGGCACTTGCAGCACAACAAGGTGGACTGCTGTTAAAAAAGTAAGACTCCTGTGGCCAAGTCGTGAAGGAAAAGCAGTCACCTTGAGTAACCCAAATCGTCCGTTGGGAAATCCTCACAAACAGGGCACCAGGAGTCGATTGAGGACTTTTCCTAAGTGTGCGAGGGTAAAAATTGAAATCCAAACCTCTGTCACGTGAAAACACTCAAAGATTTCTGGCAAAATTTAAGGTGACATTTACTTAGATGGCTAATTCGGAACCAAGGAGAGATTTTATCACAACCTGAAAGCAGATGATCCAGTCACCTGCTCACATAAGACGAAAGCATTGAGGAAGGGAAGAAGAAACACCAGACTGTAAGGGTAACGTAGCTTGTTTGGTGCTCTCACCCTTCTCACTGCAAGCGGTCGCTGCTTCCATCTTCTTTGCATCTCACGGACATAGGTCCCAAAACACTGAATTCAGAAGGAGCCCTCAGAGGAACCCCCAGCCCTGGCCTATGAAGACGGGTTTCGGAAGGGCCTGGCACAAGGACAGTGACTGTTACCCCAGGCACCCCAGTCATTATGTGCCGGTGTCTTCTGCCAGGGACCAAAGGCCTCGCTCCACCTACACGAACTGTGCATGGACGGAACCGTGTACCAGCCGCACCGAGGAACCAACGTGAAAAGCCCGCAGAGCCCTGAGATGCTGTCTATAATTAAAATAACGTCATCAACATGTTGACTGTTCCTAGATGTAACGGTCCTTCAAGAAGGACCATTAGAGAATCAAGTCACTTCCACAGAGTGCAGGTTTCACACAATGCATACCTTTGCAGGTATCATTCTGCCATTAAAACTGAACTTGGAAAAAGCATATGGAACATCTTAATTCAGCTTTGTACAAAAGTCATCTATGTGTTATGTTACAGCCTGCTTAGAAAAACCAGGCCAAACCCAGTAATACAAACGCTTTAAACAAGGTATCAGGTGTTGTGGTCATGAAATAAGACTTCTTGGTAGAGAAGAACTTTTGATCAGAGCTGAAACTTATTAAAAGCAAATGTTAGAATGTGAATAAAAATTTAATATTTTTACATTGCCTTTAAGCTTCTATGAAGGGAAGAGTGAAACCTCTGATTAAGTGAAGCCATTTGGGAGATTACACTGCAACACTGAGTGGCTATAGTTACACACAATATACTGCATCTCTCCAGTTTTGGAGATTTGCCACCACAAGAATTCAAATCCAAGCCACCTGGCCATAAAGTGCAAGTGCAAACCTCTTGAAACTCAAATATTTAATCTTTGTCTCCTAATAAATACAACAGAAATGCTTAAGGAATGTATGACCATCATTTTGTCTCTTATTACTACTGTGAAGTTTTCAGATAAAAGATTTGATTTTCAATGTATCGTGATCAGTAACTGGTCTCTTGACTTCCCACAGTCAGCTAGCTACACACACAATGCAACAAAACTGAGGAATGAGAAAGGGACTTATCCAGCAGCTCCCTAGAGCTAGGCAGCAAAAGGGAAGATTGACCTTGATGATAAAGACAGTTGTATATCTGACATTACCAGCCATCGCACTCAATTCCAACAGGAGATGGGAGTGAGCAGCAAAGGGGCAGATGCTGACCCTCACTGACAGGGGGCAAAAGTTTCCTCAGCAAAGGAAAATCCTTCACCTTCTTCAATGGTCACATCCTTTGCTGGGCCTATGACTAGCACAAGAAGAACTGGAAGATACTTCTGATGCCTGTGGCCAGCTCAGCAGAAAAAAACCCTGATCCCAAGTTTGTAGGAGCTGTTGCAGTGCTCACAGACTCACATCCTCACCAGTAAGTGTGTGTCACACTGGTCTCTCACGGCTGACGAAGTAAAATTGTGCACGTGCAAAATATTTCATGGCTATATCATATCTCATTTTCACTGACAGAGGTGACTGAGGGCCAGGAGGCGACAGGGAGACAGGAGGTCTTGCTGGCCAAACTCTGCCTTCCGAAGCGTAGTGCCTGGTGCTCAGTGGTGCCTCTTCACCCTGTCAGCAGTAGCCATCCTGCTCCCAGTGCAGCAGGAATTTCCCATTCCAGAACTAGGACAACCACAAATGCATTTTATGACCAACTCCATCCCCAAATAAAGCTCAAAAACCTCATCTTCCCATAGACACATCTCACTAAATCTTGCCCCCTGCGTTGCAAATGGCATCCTCCTCAACCTTTGCCAAAGGAATACAAATTAAAAGAGATCAAGATCCCAGGTCTCAATGCTGCACCTCACTACTTTTCTCTATGGCTGCATCTTATTAATTTGTACTTAATAAGGGCTTACAGTGTTTCTGTCACTCTCATAAACATTCTTAAAAGTTTTCTTATGAAGACAAGGCAGCTTTTAGAAGAAAACTATTCCTTAAATTATGAAATCTTTAAGTCAAGGGGTAGAACTGTCTTCAGATAGCTTTGCCTGCATGTCATACGCTCTTCTCAGGCAGATGGTCCTAAATGTAATTGTAGTCAGCAACCACTTCCAAGGATTCCACGTGACCATACCATCAACTTCTAATGCATTACAACATCATCTATATAATTTTCTTTCAACAAGCGTGCACATCAGAAAGCAGGAGCTGCAGACCAATGACCCATTCAATCTTACATCCTTCTCACAGTTGCATTTCATGCTAGGCCCCATGCTCTAAAACCTTGCCGAAGTCTAAGTATAATCCACTCACTGTGCCTCACACCTACTTACTGGTTTGCAGCTTACACTCATTTTATAGTACTTCTTGATTGTGGCTGAAAGGCTTTAAAGCTAATGATTTCCAACTGCATATTAGTCATTTTTTCAAGAGAAAAGAAGGTGATGTCATCTTCAAAGATGCAATGATAGGAATTTTTGTGGTTTGCTTACTATTAATATATGGATTTCTGCCACAGAAACCAAGGCAATCATAAAATCAAACAACCAGGTAATACTGGGAATTCAGAAGGGAAAAAAAAATTATATATCTCTATATATAAATTATCATATAGGAAATGTTGTTGAAACACTCTCCAAACCATATGCAGCTGCTTCCATTCCACTAACACAGTTAATTTGTAAGAGTACTTAATCCTTATAGACACTGGAGATAAAATCCTGGGCTCATGTCTCTTCACAGGTATCATAGCTTATAAAGCCTCTATATATTTTTCCATACATATGCAGAATTCAAAATGGGAACATTTCTGCTACTACCTTCCTGCTCCTGTATGACGAATCATAGTTTTCTGATGATTTTAAAACAAACAGCTACAGTGCCAGAGTTTTCTCATTTTGATTTACATTAACACACAACAGAAGTGTGTTGGTCTTTGTTTTCCAACTGATGGCCTGCAACAAACTCCAGAACATGATCAGAAATATTCCTTTGGTGACATCCATTAGATTTTAAGTGAAATTCAAGTTTAGGCTTTTTCAAGGTCCCAATCAAACTGCCCAATCCTGAGCTTTTTTGCATAAGCTTCTCAGGAAGCTGGTGTTCCTGGATTTTCTGTGGAGCTTCTGACTGCAAATGAAATTCATTAAATCTCACATTGAACACTGGCTGCATCCTCCTCTTCACAGGATTGTCTCAGAGGAAAACCCCTTGTGTCTGCATTTATAATTTCGTCCTTCTTTGACAAGCTTTGCTTTCTTACTACATCACTTCTCCACGACTGTTCCTGACGCTCACCTTAGCAGGATCACTTCACTACGCTGGGACATTTTCATGTACATTGTCATTGAACTTGCACACTTCTAGTACTATCCCGTGTCAATAAAACAATCCTGGGCTAGTCTTACTCCAAAGAAAAACTGCTCAGTGCAGCACAGACCTACAGATTTTATGTCTCTCAACTACAGCTGTTTTTCCAACTTCCAGCACAAGCCAGGAACAAATCTACAGCCAAAGGATGTAAGTGAAATCTGCAGATCACACCTCAGCTGCAGTACCTGGTGTAGCCAACTTCAGTGCAAGTCTACCTCAACTGCAAGTCCAGCCACCCACACTTAAGACCCAAAACGTTCTCAACTTAGTTGTGCCAAAACCTCTGCAGGACTGTCTGTGAACAGTGGTGGCCACAGCTCCAGAAATCCAGAAAGGATAAAAAGGAAAGAGAGGACGGAGAGGTTCAGACAAGAGAAGGAAAAAAAAAAAAAAAAAAAAAAAAACCCACAAATAAACCATAAAACACAAACCCACAACCACAGGGACAGACTTCACATCGCTTACTTGCTTTGTCTCACCTGCTCAACTCCGAGCTCTTCAAAGCAGCTACCAAATCCTGCTAAATTTTAATACATTATCCAGCCCAGCTGTGATACTAACAGGATGCAAAAATGCACTTAGCAGGAACTTGGAGTTATCGAGCTTAACCACTTTGTCATGATAAGCTGAGCACCATTTCCAAAGTGAGCGCTGTAACAAAGCGTTGCAGGTATGAGCTCACTTACTGCTGCCCCGGGACACCACGCACTAACAGAAACCACACTTGGCCCGAATTCACCAAAATTGCTATCAGAAGCAACTGTGACAGGCCAGAGAGCATCATCTCTGTCCAAGAAGCAGAGGCAAGAACAGCTCCAGGGCAGACAGAACAGCGAAAACACAGTTCAGAAAAAGGGTTAATGAAGCGAACAAGATACTTGAACAAACAGGAGCTACTAGATGTTTATATTTTCTTCAGTTGTTCGCTGTACTGTATCAGTTACTTCAGCTTCAAACAGAACAATTAAAACACATCTGAGAAGCATTACAGAATTCTGGTGCCCCACACAATTATCTCCACAGCAAAACTTGGGGCCAGTGTGTTGCAATATGCTATTCAAACACCAAACACTTCCTTTCCTGTGATAGAAGATAATCCAGGAATTTAATTTGTGAACTCCCAGGTGGCTGTCTTCCACATTACACACGCCTGAGGGCAATGAATCCTTTAATGCTTTTTGCACCCTCGGGTGAATGTTCCAGACATGTTCCAAGAGGAGCTCCCCTTCATGTAACCACATCACACAACAAGAAGCAAGAATCCTTCCTGAAGCCAAACTAAGATTATATTAAGAGTTACCTAAACACATTATTGTTTCAATATTTCACATGCATTTGGTACTCCCTCAATTTCATCTGAGTATGTCTGAAAAAATAAAATGAGCAAATTCTGCAATCTGCTCCTACAAAAAGGATGCCACTGCAAACACCAAAGCAGCACTTCAAAAACGCAACAGGACCGATACTTGGTGCTGGAGAAGAGACGGCTCAGTGGAACGAACGTCTTGACGCATAGAAGGGATTTTGTGCCTGTCAGGTCAGCATCGTTTGCGGTACTGTAATAAGCCAGGTCTCATCTAACACCACAAGCGCAGGGGATGCTCTTAGGTTTATCAGCTAGCTTTTAAGAAAATCATCAAGTCCAGTCTGGCCTAAAGGTTTTTGATATTGGTACAAAAAGAAGCAAACAGTGAAATAGCAGCTTGAGCCACGAAGTATACTAAAGTGCAGAGTAATGTTTTCGCAAGAGATCAAAAGGTTCCTTAAATCATTAAGGCACATTCAAAGAACCATCAAATGTTAAAAAAGTTGGTGGAAGTAAAAACATCACAATTTTTAAAATAATCCTTTATAATTGATTGACAGAAGTCCAAGTCATCATTTCACTCCAGAAGCTTAAAACTGGTTCCAGGACTCATTCCTGAAAGCTGTGTCAGGGTCTCACGAGGGGAATGTTTGAGAGGACTACAATAAAAATAACGAGACAGACCTCAGAAAATAATGTGGACACTAAAAAGCAACAAAAATGCTCACTTACTGCAGAAAAAAGGACTGCTTACTAAACTGTCACATCTTTTATTCTCAGGATCTTACTGTACAGCTGGGGGCGGGGGGGGTTAAAAAAAATCAAGTAATCAAGTATAATTTGTAATTGCTTTTCTAAAGAAGATGTAGGTAATTTATAAACTTAAAAAATCTGTTGACTTTGCATGTGACAAGCACTCAAACCTATACATTTTTTCCTAAAAAGAGATTTAGGGCCTTTGAAAAAAATCATTTTCCTATTTCAAATTTTATCTGAAGACTAGGCAAGAAGCTTATTTTTACTGACCTGAAAAGATCTTGAACAATAACATCCATAAGAATGAACCTTGCTCTTTGAGTTATACTAAGCACCAACTACTTTAACAATTGCTGAATTAGTAAATCGAGAAGACACAGGTCAATTCTAACAAATGATGAATGAATCATATACAAAACTCATCTTTGTGATGGATGCAAACTGAAGCATGACTTTTTCCATAAAATTCTGCGGAGCAAACAGACTCATCTTACAAATCCTTCAGGTGAGAATTACTATACTCTGTTAAGGCTGCAGGATGAAACACTTCTTCAGATTGTAAAAGGGAAATAACTAGACTTGCAAGGAGTTTTGCAGATACCGAAAACCCTTTCCCATAGACATGTGACTGCAATCAAGCAGCAGAAAGAGGCTTCTCTTCGATTTTCCTTATTTAGAGCAATATATCAACCACACCACTCTTCTATAATTCATACAGTCCAACAGCGCATAAAGCCACAATACCACCATCTGCGTCCTCAGAAAGGATGTTTGCACTATTTTTGGAAACTACACAAGAGCCAAGAACTGGACCCGTAATAGCTCATTCCACGTAACCATAAGATGACTGGGACATTGGTTTGTGTTCCTGTTCGGACTTTCTGTACCCACAGGAGCTACATTTGGTGGCCACCCCAGAATGCGATGATGCCTTTGGCTCTCGGCATTCCCATGCAGGCGTACGCCTGGCACTGTTCACCAATAACGAGTTAGGCAGTGGCTGCTTGGTTTGCTGCAGGCTGGTGCAGGCTCACCACCTGCTTAGCAGCTCAGCACATGTGTTTCTGGAATTAAAAAAAAAAATCATTCTCAGTATTGCAAATCTGCCAGAGCCCTTCCTGACACCACAGAAGGATCCAGCTAAGGTTAAGCAAGGATGCCCACATAAAAGTTCATCTAAAGACTAATTAAATTTCAGGTTGATAAAGAAATCGTTTGCTTGTCTTGAGAGTAAGAGAAACCTAGAAATTTGCAAGAAAGAACAGGGAAAATGTTACGCGTGACCATTCTCTGTGTGTTCATTTTGCCTGCAGCTTGTCCCTAATTGGCAATAGTTAGAAAAAATCAACTGGTTTCCATCTGTGGGTAGACCATAAACACAAATAGCCTGGCACAGCTGGCTGGGGCTGCCATAAGAAAGAACCTGAAAACGGCCGCTGACAGATGGCTGGCATGGACCCACAGCCCGCACAGGCTCCCGCCGACCGGCCGCTAAACTGGCCACGGCCCTTCCCAGTTTGCTCACATCCATAGTGTGCATCCTGCTGACAGTCCAACCGAGGGGCTGTCTCTACTGGAACCACAGCCGGGTGTGCAATGACGAGCTGTGCACCTCAATTCTCATCCATTCTGCCCAAACATCTGCAGAGACCCCGGACTGCCCACTCCACAACACCCTGCAGCAACACCAAACCAGTGCCATGGCAACACATTCAAGGTCACTTGTGGCACAGTGTTTGGGAGGGAAGGGTGCAGATAGATTGTTAAATTCTTAAACCCCTACTCTGTTGGTGACCAAGGAAAAAGCTATGCAGCTGACAGAAGAGCTATACACATCAAAGTAATTTTCATATGGTTTGTCTTATCTATCAAGCTCAATGTAGCAGCAACACAAAAACAGGGACTAAGAACATGAAAACCTCAGAGCCAGACAGCCAAGTCAAAAAGACAAACATGGGTGTCCTGTCCAAAGTCCTTGGAATGCCAAAGGAATAACCCTGACATAATACAAATGGTAAAGTAAAAATATCGGTTATGGAAGATTAGGATAGATACGGCCACAACTTGTTTTACCTAAGGGTAGTTTCTTTTTTCATGTCAGGCAGCCGTGCCTCATCTATGCTGGAGAAACAGGGACTTTTAACCCATGCCTTCCAACCCCCCTTCCCGTGGAGTAACTGAGCCTGTGGAGCGGCAGGAGCCAGAGGTAGCTGCATCCTTCAGTCCACAAGCGAGGAAGTGCAGCTTCCCTTCTTCAGAGCCTCACAGCCTACTCCACAACTCAGGACAGTCAGCTCTTCTTTCTTTTCTCTACTTCCCCCTTTTTTTTTTGACTGATAAGGAGAAAGATTCGACCCACCTGTATTTCTCTTACTGCCTTTCTATAACAGCTTTCAAATTTTATCTTTCTCTCCACATAAACCTGACAAAGGCTGTCGAAAGGCATTAACAGACAGAAATCCCCATTTGAAAAGAAGGAAAAGTTTAACTCCAGTCCTAAGGCATAATTGATTCCAGGTCATGATTTCAGGAGACAGTTACCACACAACCCCAGTATAAGTGAGTATTCAGCAAGTTAATTTATGTTACCTGCCAAACCGAAAACTCCTTAATGACTAGTTTAACTGTGTTTGTTCACTAGTAAAAACGTGGGAAGAGTAATTCTTGCCATGGCTGAAAGCAGACCAAGCAGTCTGTGTGAAGGACGGCTGCAAGGGCACCAGAGGAAGGAGCGCACTGGCTCTGCTCCCCTGCCACTAACTTAGGACAGGCAGCTGCTTTTTATATTCAGCTAGAAGGAGGAAGACAAAGGGAGCAGGGGGAAACACTGGTAAAAATTAATGTTTTCATATACATTCAATACAAATCATTTAATGATCTTTTATTTTAATAGCAGTTTGTTTGTGTTCTGTATATCACTTTCTGAGTGTTCATGAATAGAGACAAGAGGCGAGAGGTACGGTCAGGTAAAAAGAAATTAAGTTAAAGGCCTCTCTTCCACAGACTGCTTTCCATGCAGCTACTACCTGTCAATCAGTGGAATTTAATAAGAACTCATTTCCTCTGGGAGGGGAAACTAATACTTGTGTCTCCTTAATGTTTAGCAACCAATTTTCCCTATACATTAGAAGACTTTAAAAGGCATATTTTAAATACATATATACAGACCTCACACTTGTAACTTGCAAGAACCTGTGGGGCATATTCTACACGCCTTAACCAATTAAAACAACATTAATGAGCAGTTGTCAATTTTATTATTGGCATGCATGCATGGATTGTGGTTTATGGGTTTTACTCCAAAGTATTGCAGACTTTCAGCAAGAGTAAATCTGTGTCACTGGACCAAAGTTTTTGGGGTCATCGTGACCCCCTGACTGCCCCGTCCCCATACAGCAAGGGCTAGCTACAACTTGGCAAGCCAGGACGAGGAACACAGCCCTGCTCACCCTGTGGGCAAAAGGGTGACAGAACTCTCTCTGATCCACAAGGATAAGGATCAGGCCTTAGGGAAATGCAGTACCGTTCAATAAGGAAATACAGCTGAAATGGGCACTAGCTGAGAGCTACGGCCAATCCCTGTTTCTTTGCATTGGAAGATAAGGTTATGCAGGCAAAAGCTTGCAACCCTATTAGCTTGAAAAGACAGTCTGCAATTCAGAAAAAAAGGATGTGATCCAAAGATCAAAAATAAAAACTGGGAAAACTTGTGGTTTGGGTTTGTTGGTTTTTTTTTTTTGTTTTCTCCAAAATGTCAACCTTGACCCTCCCTTTCCCGTGGCAGATGTCTCTGTCTGGATTCAAATGAAACCCTGAACCATAAAAACAAGCCATGTTCCACTGATATATTTCGGAATGGATTTCACTAAAAGGAAACTGCACAGAGGAATGGAGAAGAAAAATGGTGGTCGATTTAGTACACCTGCACTTTGAACAACTATTTTATTTCTCCCTTTGCATCCAGAGTTAGAAGCAGTGGACTATTCTGGTTGCTTTAGTATTTGAACAGAGCTTTGATTAGGTTACAAACATTTAAACCCTATTCCATTAATGGATACAGATATTTAAGAAACTCCAGGCTTTATTTAACTGATCTAAAAAAAAAAACAAAACCAAAAAACACTCCAAAAAACCAAAAAAACATTAAGAGCAACACCATCCTTTAATTAGAAAGGCACACACAAAAAAAAACCAGTTCCAGTCCGATTACCATTGATTTCAGCTGCCTTCATATCACAAGCAAATTGATTCTGACATGACTCTAGTACATCTGTGCAAGAGAATCTGTGTGTGTTTTTATGTGTATGATCACTAAGGCCTGAAAATACATGCCAAGCTGGAGGATTAGGCAAATTTTAATGGCCAAAATCTAAGTCCCCAGAAAAGCCCATCTACAAGGTCAAACTGTCACTTGTTTTCTTGTTGGCCCTATGAGATGCAGCAGAGAGTAACCAGCTGAAGTGAATGTTTTCATTCATTAACTTTTTTATCTAGGAGTGATTAAAAAGTGGAACAGATAGAAGAAACATCCTAACAGGTAATGTCAAAAAGAGAGAGAAAAGCTGGACCTAACTGTAATATTGTGAAATATTTAAGACAAAGATTAAGAGCCAGTTTGACTCCATCTCCTTGTTTGTTGTGTAAGTTCCTATGGGATAATGGACCTTATTCCTAACGCTGCCACTTTGGTGTGAAAAAAGAGCAACGCTGAAGTAGCTACCTCAACGGGAGAAGGAATCAATACAGCCGTGCTTACTGTAATAACACCTTTTCAATTTTATTTTTCATATGAACAGAATCTTCATTAAAGTTTCTATCTCAGTCATCCCACCAGCTTTATTCAACCACAAATATAGTCTATTCCTATCACAAAACGATTGCATTGTAAAGGTACAAAACTACAGGGAGTCATGAAGAGTGGCTGAGGCTTCAATATATGTAACACAGAAAGAACATCCTTGCCTGAAGGAAGACAGATTTCAGCAGTCTTAAATACGAATTCCCTGGAAGCGCTCCGGAAAGTTTTTTCAGTACCAGCAACACTGGCAGTACAGGGTGCATGGGGAAGTGCTGCCCAGCACCTGCCCACGTTACAGCCCTTGGGAGCCAGTGCTATTCATCTTCCCAGTACACTGAGACTCTCCACACAGAGCTAGGGCAAAATCCAAACCAACCCGGCCAAAAGGCTTTTTTATTACTTTTTTTTATTCTCCAGTTATGTTTCTGAAGATGATGTTTCTCAGGTCACTTACTATGCTAATGTAATTGTGAAATAAATGTAAAAACAAAACCATAAAGAAACTTGCAGACCTGGGAGTTTTCATCAAGTAATGTTGCGTTTCTTGATGCAAAATTAACTGGCACCTTCATGCTATAAGGGAATGTATGCTTGGTCCTGCTTCACTATTATATATTTTTGCTTTTAACCCACAGATTGATTGGTAAACCTCAGAAAATTGGCATCTTTTCCATATATGTGAATTTCTTTTAGTGTTCAAGCATTAACTAATCACTACAGAAATTCTGTACATACTTCCTTTCCTTGTGTGCCCCCAAAGACTCCTGCTTTTCAAGGTAACATACTGATTTTACATCTTCTTTGTCTAAACCTATGACTCTCGTTCCACATATCATAATGCAAAGATTACATTTTTTTATAAAGGTAACTATAGTACTGTGACATACACTGGGGAGGCAAGGGGAGACAATTCATTAGGTTACTGTTCTATAGTGACAGGAGTCAGAAACACGCTTCCAACTTGTTGGTTTCTACAGAACTATTCCCTTAGGAGTCAAACTTAATCCTGCATTTTCAAACGTTAAGTCTTACAGCCTGATGAGGCAATGCAGTCTCTGAACACGTCTCTTATGAGAAGTCACACGCGTTTATAAAGGCAGAAAGCAAGCTGCAAGCACTAATGCCTCGCGGATATGTTTATCAATACTCCCTACTGAAGAAAATTTATCTTCTTGGTCTTAAAGACTCCTACACAATCTCACGTTGCAGTCTCTACATCACCCACCTGAGCCTTTCACAGATTCTTCCACAAGTTTCTAAACTTAGAAGCTGGGAAACCCTTTCCTCTCCCCCTTAATTTTGGAAGAAAGAGGTGGGTGGGGGGGAAGCTACTGGAGTCTCCTATTTTGCCCACACTCCTTTTACATCTTCAGTGATCAGCAAACACCTTCCTGAGAGACAACTGCCTCCTGCAGCCTTTTTTTGCTATTGCACATGAGAATTGTCATCTTATTACAACAAGCTTTACCTGTCCAGTTCCCACCTCTGTGACTGCTTTCATGCTACTCTTAGCAATAAGCAATACATATTTCACACAGAACTGCCCTGAAGCCTCCTATTAGCTCAACCGCTCGTAGGTGTGGTGGCCTGTGCTTCAGGGGCCAGGAGTCATTACCTGCACCACTAGCCATTTCTGAGATCATTTTCTGTAACAGCACAGGACTGCAGATATCACACTTGATTCACTGTGTACAATTTAAAAAAAAAAAAAGTCTGTGCTATTGCTAAAGACTCCAGCTCACAGTAACTCCAAGTTTTACCCACAGCTCCCCGTGCCATTGCTAGCAAATACCAGTTTCACATGTAAGAGCAATTTTTTCACAGTTGTATTCTCTAATGATGTTATTTCTGGACAGAAGACACAACCACCCCAAACCAACAAGCACGTCTTTTCAGCATATCTGGAGTAGATCCATGCCAGCTTTGATCCGTGATCTAAAGTTTCTCTAACTGCCTGACAACCTCCAACTTGTCAAGTTTCACAATCCTGGGTTATTTTCCTCTGCTGTCTGTGTTCTTTCAAGACCAAAATAAATCAGTTGTAGGTCACTTTCTGCATATTCCAGTTCCTAGGGACCCTCATGGAAATAGTTTCACACTGCTTGCTTCAAAAGCTACAGGAATAACAGATTTTGCTACTTGCTTCAATTCAGCTCAAGAAAAGACACCTACTACTCTCTTTTCCAAGCACGTATTTGGAGACTGCATGTCCCAATGGTCCTGCAGTTTCCTAGCTGAACTGACCACAACATCGTCTTGTTTCTCTACCAACACTTGTGATATGTTCCAATTTATCCTGCAGCTTGGTTAGTGCTCTTTTCCCCCCTTCTTGAGTTTTGGGGCGCTTTTTTGTTTGCTTGCTTTTTTTAAGTATCTACCAATGGTCTTTCCTACCTTTGGGACTTGGAAATGTCATTCCTAATGGGAGTTTGCTCTTTCATTAAGAATCCAGAGGCCTAGATAAACGTTTGATGCAGCTGGACAGATATCCTTCTGCAGAAACTGTTTAGCTTCTCATGCTCCCCATTCTTATCCAAGTTGGCATTTTTCAAAAGCTTTGCACCTCTTCAGAATGCAAAACACTTTACATTCATTACCACTTCTGGTAATGACTTGCTCTTTCTCACTTAATTCCATACTTTAAACAAGTAGAGTGCTTCTGTTCCTGCAGTAGTCAGAACAGCTGCTTTGTGTCCTTGCTCTACCTTGCTTCCCCTACATGAAGAGCAAGTTCATATTTCAGTTCCTCCAGGTGTCCCCAGCTGGACTTGTTAGTTTCTTCAGGATATTATTCCTTTACCGCTTCTTCCTTACTCTGCAACTGTGGTATTGCTGGACAGTGTTCACTGGCATCCTTAGAGAAGGGCACTATACCAATTTATTAACTGCCTGGAAATGATGACTTTGCTGATGCAAAGCCCAGAACACAACTGAGAGATTCTCAGTGAGATGACCCACTTCACACATGTCAGTCTTTACTAGTGTCCCATGCAGACCAAAGGCTTTATTTCTCAGGTCAGGTGCAATACTTACTTTAGAAAATGAAAAAAACTTTATTTTTCTTCTCCCCGCAGAGTTTGATACTATTGTTCTTGTTCAACCTTCAACCATGTATCTGTCCAAGCAAGCATCCAAGTAGCATTTTCAGTGTTAAAATTCAAAGTAAAGTATTTCAAGATGATTTCTACTAGCTCTTTTCTTTTTAGTCCTACTTAAAAAATTAAACTCTCACATGCTTATTTAAATCAGAATCTTTAAATTAGGAAAGCGATGCTTTCTTTCTATCCAAGAGAAGGAGCTGTCTTCCTCAAAGGAGGAAAACAATGGAGAATACTAGCATGACATACCCTGAAAAGTAATTCAAAATATAATTCCATTAATACTTTGTCAGGACACAAGGTTTAAATTCTGTGATTTAGAAAAATGTACCTCTAAGAATATATGACAAAATTTGTCCTCGCTAATCTTATGTTCTTAGAAATTCATGCATAGCTCTTTTTGTATTAAAAAAGCCTTTAGGAAAGACCAGCATTTACCAGTATCACACCAGGCTTTTCTAATTGCAAATCATCTGAGAACATCTGAGAACTTGCAGTCCAGGGAAATAGTCCTGTCTACAAACTTCATCTGAAGTGACTGAATCACAAAAACCCCAGAGCTATCACACTGGAGGTGATGTGAAATATACTTGGCAGAAATCTACTACAAGTGTTTTCTTTGAAAATAACATTCTTTGTACATCTGGCTACATGATTAAAATAAATACATGTATTGACAATCCTTGGGGGAAAGCTCTTTAGGGGAGAAAATAGCAATTTTAGTGGCTCAATCTGATACACCTTCAGAAAAAGCAAAATTATCACAAACTTCTAAGACGACTCCTTATGAAGACTCAGGTCCTCCTACAGTGACACCTAACACAGCAGCCATTTGAAAAAGAAGAGAAGAAAAAAAACCCCAAGCTTGTAGTGGACAAATAGAACAACATAAATACGTAATCGTTTAAAAATCCATCACATTCCAAAAGTGGTAAACAGTGTAATTATTGTTTGGGGATTTTATGATTACAGAAAAATTAAGTAAAAGCTAACCAAACAGAATCCATTGAATACAGACCTAAGATTTTCAGCTCTTAGTTTTGAAAGTTTTAATGAAAAATATTTGTTCTCATATTGACACCCACCACAGTTTAAATCAGTACTTATTATTACTCTTATTCACCTCCCACCTCCCATTTTCCACAACTCTTTTCAGGACTTTGCACCTAACGCTATTTTCCTATTGCAGTGATACCGCATCATAACACATCGAGATTTTGGCTTGAACTCATGGTCTCAAGGCAGATTTTATAAGAAACTGTTCTGCTTTTCAGTGCATTAGCCATGACAACATTTTCTCACTAAAATAAATATTTTCCACAGTGAAATGCAGGTGCAAGGGAAAAAGTAAAGTACAGCACAGGAATATTTTTCAGGCTAAGGACAAATATAAATCTTTTAAGGTTTAGATCATATTCTAGCACATCAGAAATGCTTTTGGGCTGTGCAACTGAAGATGTTTTATCCCTCTGACAAGCCTGTCTTTGTCATAATAAGTCAGGGCTATAAACCTGTAAACCCGGTCTGTCTGTTTTGGCTCTGTGCTGGAACATCAGCCACGTACAAACCAAGCTGGCAGGGTGAAATCTCACTGTTCATACACCCCTCGGAACCAGAAGGCAGGCTCCTTTCAATGACACAGTGTTGTACCTGTGCAGACAAGTCGCAGGTTGTCTTGTCTTTGCACAAACACCCGGGCTTCGGGTAGCTCAGTCATACGCCACCGTCAGAGGACATCAGCCTTCTCCCTCAGAAGCTCCAGGGCCATCCTGCACCAACACACAGTCTCGTGCTTCCTCTGAAAACCAACTCCTCTGCCTCATAACACATATCAACAAGCAAGGGCTATGCATTTGGAGATAAGTCAGTTTATAACTCTGAGCTGGTAGGTCCACAAGCCATTTCACCAAGAGACAGATGGAGTTCTCAGAAGTACACAAACTCCCCTTGATACACATCAGTTCACTACGTGTGAGATTCACATAGCCTTTTTTCTGAAGTCCCACGAGTTTCTGCCTCATTGGGCATTAAGCTGCTTTTAAATCTTAGGGTTCCCACAGCACACAAAGCGAAATTTCACTGTGGCCTCTCCACTCAGACTCAGGATGAACACGAATTCTTCCCGCAGCGCACCACTCCAGAAGCGAGAAGGACCATGGAAAGAACCCGTCTGCAGCCACTGTGGGTGAGTTAACGTGGCAAACACTGGAAGAAAATAGTTTTGTTCCACTCAAAGGAGGCAGTGCCCTGAGCAACACAGGTAATGTAGTTATACAGCTCTGGCTAGAAGTGCTCCAAATGGAATCAGTCACTGTTCCTCAGACGCGTCTTTATTATGTCCTGCACTACAGCACCACAGATTTGTGTGCACAGCAGAATTCATCCATAAGAACTGTCACACCGTTACCCTTGATTATTCCAACTTTAATGCAAACATTGTATTAACCTCCTTGACCTCTTTCTGTAGTTCAACGACAAGACAAATTGTCTAACCACCCTGTGTATTTATAAAATAGAGTGCAAAGTTTCAAACAAACCTCCTGGTTTGAGGTGAACTGTCTTTGCAAGTAACACAAAGGGTGACTTTGTGCCCAGGAATGAAAAACAGATGCAGGGACTGTTGTCAGCTTGTACCTGCAACTGACTCCATTTCTGGCAATATATTAACATAGCAATCAAAAAATTTGGCCTGAAGATCTCATTAGAAGAGTGCAAAATCCATTTAACGCTGTTTCTAGAAGGCTTCAGTATGGTTATTTGAAGGTGTGGCTCAAATAAAAAGCAAAAGCAATGAAGTGCACAGATAAAAAGCTTGGGAGTTGGTTTGGGGTTTTTTTTCTTTAAAAACACCCAACTATCTGAAATACGTTTCTGTAATTCAGGTGAGTTCAATCTGCCAGTTTCTCTGGAAAATGAATCAAGTAAGTCTATGTTCTATGATATAAAGAGCAATATATTAAGGAGACGGGACACAGAATATAATTTTCAGAATAGGTTTCAGGCAGAAGATCAGCAAAATTTTAAAACGAAACCAAGAAGTCATTCCAAGTGCTGCTTCAAAATAATCGCTGACCAGAACCTTCAATCACGTAAACGCTAAGTACTAGCGCAGTAATCAACAGCTTAGCTAGCTTAAATCTTCCACACGTAGATCCACTTGTGGTTTGGACTTGAGAGCACTGGAGTACTCGAGGCTGCACTATGAATCCTGTGGAAGCACAGGGCAATGCCCTAACCTGTCCAGCTCTGCTGCTGCGCTTCTTCTAGCTAAACAGAAAAAGCAGTTTTAAATCCAAAATACTTTAATGTCTTCCAGATAGCGGATCTGTAGAAATAAATTTGATATAAGATTTTCTTTTTCAGAAGTATTTCATTAATTTTTAAGAATGATAAAGGGTCCAATCAAAAACAAACCTTACTTAATCTATTTGCAAGTAATAACCCTGCACTTTGCCTTCATTCTTCTACACTGACAACATACGGCTTTGATGGCCTGATTGCAAAATTAGGCAACCCTCTCCAACTTTTGTTAAAATCTTTAACCTTTAATGTGGTAAACCTACTGTGCTTTAATTTTAACTAAAAACCAAAAAAATAAAACAAAACCAAAAAATAAAACAAAACCAAACAAAAACCTCGCAGGTCAAAAGTTATGAAAGATACTCGAAGTCATATGAGGAAAGACAATGAACATTTGAAGCTTTAAGCAACTGCCAAATATCCACATGGCTGTTTGCACTGTTTTCCCCCTTTGCACAGAAGCTAGTGCTAGTGATGAATGCCTCGTGGTGGCTCCTCTACACAGCATCTTCCCAAAGACCTGCTCCTGTCACCTGTGCCACTTCCTAGACCTTAGACACGGAAAGACGCTGGATACCACTGTACCATCACCGCCCTCCCAAATGAAAGCATTTAAGCCATGACCCACCACTGTTCCAAAAACCACAGCTGTAGATTTTTGTGGCTAGCAATGCAAAATGTGGCAGCTAAAGTGTCATCTGCCTTGTACCACTCAGACAAGACCCTCTTCTCTCTAAAAACAGTGACTCAGCATGCAATACTGCTAATTCTCAGACACATACTTAATTTAAGTACTTAATTAACTCATAAGCACTTAACTAAGCCTGTGAGAGTACTTACAGGGCTTGAAGTCTAATCCTATAATGTGGCACACATACAGTATTCTCACTTTGTGTCTACAGAAACCATTATGCTACTATGGAATGTTTTCTTCTAGAAAACCCGCCCATTACACTAGTTACACAGCTGACAAAAATGCAGCAAGTTACCTCAAATCACATTAATTATCTACTTTCTCTCACCACATCCTTAACCTTTTCAGAAAAAGAAGAAGAAAAAAAAAAGGAGCGTATAGCTGTTGGAGTAGTTCTTGGAAATACAATAAAACAGCCTCCCCTTGGAACACAGGAGGGGCGTACCAAGGGCACAATGCAGCTCCTGCCCAAACCCATACATGGCAGCCCTAAAAAGAGCACAGTGTTTGAACCAGGTAACCACAGGCAATGCCATCTCCGCCAAGGGCTGCACGCAGCACGGGGCTGGCACCAGCAGCGAGGTGTGACTCACCACGAGCTTCCCTCTAACGCACCCCAGCACAGCCCGGCCAGCCCAGAAGCCTTCAGCACCCTCAGCGGTGACACGACTCCAACCACGCTCGCCGGGAGGACCCGTCTCTTCGCACGCAGGGTATTGCTGTGGCTCTGGCCCATCTCCACAACAAGAACTTCCACATGCCAGTCAGCAAGACGCTTGCAAAATAACCAACATTAATGCAAGACTTCTGCTCTCTCTTCATTAAGAACTGCATGATCACTACAATTAACACAGCCCCTCAACTTCTGCTATGGAAGTTTATCTGTAAATATCCTTTAAATACCTTCAACACTTGCACCTGGGGTAACAATCAAGTTGTTTTAAGAATTGTTTGTACCCTTCTGCAATATTTCCCCTAAGCAAGTGATTAATTTATAATGTCGGCTCACTCTGAGCCTTTTCCTTGATTCTTCTCTCTGGCATCCTCTGTTTACACGCAGGATCTTTTGTGAGTGCAGGTGTATAAATACAATAGCTTCAATTAATTGCATTGTTGGCCATAGCATGTCTCTGATCATTGGCTCTTGTGCACCTGCAGTAATAAAATACCAAGAGAGATAATGTACTCAATTTTAGTCACATGTTGCCGTGTTACATATTACGCTGTTTAAAAACATTTCCTTTACTCCTGAGCTGTTTGTAAAAGGGTGTTACCAATTAAGCACAAATAGCCTGGGGAATGATATTATAGTTCACACAATTTGGTTATAGTGACTAAGTGGAGAAAAGCAGCTTGATAGCAGCTGGTATTTTTCTTAAACGGCTAACATAACAGGACATTCTTTCAGGAGCCCTTGCAAGGGGAAGGGACTGGGGTGGTTTAAAAACTCTTGCTGCATTGTGATGTGATATTATTGTGTAGCCCAAAATGTTTTACAATTCCATACAGAAGCTGAAATGAAAACAATCAGTGTGCAAGGAAAACAAAATTAAAAGGCACGTTACTGGCAAGATGTTCCCGGAAAAGCAATGAGAAATCTCAGTCCCGCTTCCTTTTATATTCAGGGAGAGCACCCACACCACTGCACACAGACACCTAACCTGAAAGAACACATCGTGGGAAAGCTACACGCTGGCTGTAAAGGTTTTTCTTCTAAAATACTGCCCCATTTCCCCTAAACACTTTTTTTCCCTAAAAACACGAAGTACGTGGACTGAATTTAAGGAAATTTGAGTGTGCACTAAAGGCCTTCACTGAAAATGAAGTACAGAAGGAGAAAAGCGACCCAATCTCTTCACCCAGACGTGACCCCATCTTTTCACACACCCCTACTGCTCCGTTGGCTACTACAGACAGGTACCCTCCCCTTCCTGCAAAAGGCTTCACGTGTCGTGCACACAATCTTTAGACTAAAGTACACCCTAGAAGCTTTAAGGTTAACTTTGACACAGGGTAGCAAAGCTAACTCACTTTACCAACAAAGGCTGTAACTTCTTATTATCATCATTATTTTTAATCAACAACCTAGAACTTACTCCTTTTAAGGGCAGGTAAAGTATGGCCCATCATGTGACTCCATAATATGGAAAACCATCATCTCAAGAGCACAAACACTCTCCCAAACAATCTCTTTTTACTCCTGTCATTTGTGCGGAAACATCACATCATTCATTGACTTCATTCAGCGCCTGGACTTAAATCTATAAGTTTATTAAGGCACTTAAATCTATAAATGCTATCTGTACCTCACACAATATAGTTAATGCCACCATCTAGTAGATCTAGTGACAGCTTGCTCCTTCAGCAAGGGCTAATTGATACATACAGCAGCTAAGGGTACCTTCAACATTTCTAGCCTTCTCCTTTTGTCTTTCTTTTAGGACTTGAGAAATATTTCTGCTGCTGCCTGCAACTTGTCACTTTTCAGGACTGAATTTCACCAGTCAACTCCATATAGTCTAGCTAAAGTCCTCAGAAGTATTTTAACCTTCTCAGGAATTAACAGATGTAAATAACATTGATCTGAGGAAGAAGATGTGAGCCGCCACGCTGTTTCAAGATAAAAGATTCTTACACCTTTGGCTTTTTTAAGCTGGTTTAATGCATATCGAGACAGTCTCTTACTTTCCTAACCTCGGGGAGAATTACTGTCAAAGGCATGTGGAAAGTTTGAGCGCATTGTGTCAGACCATTTCTCTTCTTGCCCTCTTAGAAAAGTGTATGAAGAGTGGCAAGAGATTAAGGACACACAACTTGTCCTTTGCCAAAACCACGTTATCGTGATTTTCCAGGTGTTTTACTACTTATTCTGTGACCAATTAAACACATTCCTATGTGAACACTCACTAATCTGCAATTCTCTGCCTCTCCCTTAAACTATTCCTAAAAAATGCAGTATTTACTATTCCCCCATGGAGGCAAGATAGAAGCAGCTTTTAATGATGGATGCCATAAGCTCCATCACTTCATTATGGACTACTCTTGGACTCCAGAGAGTACATGGACTTCATGATACTGCTTGGGAACATTCGTCACTTGTTTCCAGCACGTTTTTCAATACCATTGCCCATCTTCACTGCCAGAAAAAGAACACATCTTTCCCACTGTAATCTGTAGTGAAACAACAACGGAAAAACATCACCTGACACCTGAAAATCACCAGTTTACGTTGTTATTCAAGGTGTACTCTTCTGTATATTCCATATACTAATAAAATACACTGTTTTCATCTTTGCCTTTGATTATTCTCTTTTAAGCTGTAACGGCCTTCCTTTGGCATACCAACTACTACAATTAAAGCTTCCACTCGCCACCTTCACATGTCCAAATTTGGATGATTCTCCCTATAATGAAAAAAGCCCTCAGATAACAAAATAAACCAATTTTGCAGCCACTTCAAGCCAGAACACTGCAAGAGGCTCCAGCCAAGTCCAGGGTCTTCTCTAGCTGCTACTTGTACTACAGACAATCCCCTGGATTCCCAAGTGAGAGCGCAGAGCATTTCCAATTATTCCCCAGGCTTCTCCTCACTTTCAAGCACATTCCAAAGGCAGGTTATTGCGGGTAACTGGAGCAGTAGATTTCTCCTTGGCAAAACAGCTGCTGTGGGGGGAATCCTGCCTTACAAACCTCAGAGTTCTCTGAAGCAGCAACAAACGTGGGCATAAAGATGAGCTGGCTGACACATTCTACGTGGATTTTTGAAAGCTTATGACTGAAGCCTTCTCAGGAAACAAACTGCTAGTGGAGTACACTGAAAGGCTCTTTCTAGGATAATTGTGTCAAAAATTGATCATTTACTTCTACCTTCTATTTTTTATCTTTTAAACAAAGGGACAACAGTAGGTTGCTGGCTGGAGTTGTGCTGTTAAACCTGGGGAAAAGGGGAGGAGCAATTAGGAGAGAAAGCTTGATGATAATCAGAAATTATCAGTGTAGGGATGACACTAACAACAAGGTAGAATGACCTCATGAAACTTTGTGGCTGGATAATGTAAGGCCAAAGGACAATCGATGCAGAAAAATATAAACAGACATCTATGGTGGAAAAAAAAAATAATTTCTACCTTCACAGATGAAACAAGAAGCTTCAAACTGACCATTATCATTCAGGAGAGAGCTCTCTACATTATGATACACAGTCTGGGCTGTTGCAACTACTTCCAAGTCAGTCATGTTTGTTTGTTTTAATTGTTGTCATACAAGTTTTAGATTGTTATTTCAAAGCTAACCTAAAACAAAGAACTGGCTGGCCGCTGCGTACCACATCCTTAAGAGTCCAAAGAATGTGCAACTCAGCTATTCACAAATTTATTATCCTGATGTAACATGGACATTCATGCCTCGTTGCTTTCCAGTTACCAAACTGAACTGCAATTCAAAAAAATGTACAATTATATCCTGTAAATACCATAACTAAAAAAATATTATGAACACAGAAGAAATAAGCTACAAATGTTTTGGAATTTTAGTTGTCTTGCTAGAAGAGAACTACAGCATTAATACCACAGACAGCTTCTTCTCTTTATTTAGGAAGAAAGGTAGCAGGGAACATGGCTTTTCTATAGCAATCTTTAGTGACATGATTCAAAGAAAAATGTAAAGTGTTTGGAAATGACAGATTTATTCCCTAAACCCCAAAGACTTAAATCCCTCAATTACCTCCTGTCTTCATTGAAAAGGGCACACTAAGATCCCGGGCTTTTAACACAACACCAGACAGAAACTATCTTTATAACACAATCCTTGCCTGGGTTCAAAAGGAAGAACAACAATAGTGACAAGACAATGGAAAGCAACATGACTAGGCAAAATCCCGTGGAATGTGTGGAAGGAAGAATCCAGCTGTAACAAACCCCCTCTCCCTCGGCTCGGGAGGAAGCCGATGCTGTTCCACTCTTCAGCAGGAGATGGTAGGTGTGCTAGTGCTCAAAAAGCAGCACATGCCCTGCAAGAGAATTACAGAGTCTCTGTACAGCACAATTTATAAAGCAGGGGAAAATCTAGCCCCCAAAGCACTAGAGGAAAACTCTCCTCACACTGTTCCGTGTGGAAAACCACACAAAACTTAAGATCATTAGAGCTCTTAAACCACCTACTACCTACCTATACCTTGTCTACTACAGCTCAAGGTTTTACACGTGTCCCAGCTGCTGTTTTCCTGCTTGTTTTTATTCCAAACACCTTTAACAGCAAGTTTTGTCTTTCATTTTAAAATCGTTCATCGTAGTACCCTTGTTCTTTTACTAAGCTTAAAGGTAAGAATCCACATGCTGGTGCCAAACCTCATGCTGGCTTAAGAGAAGCTCACACACAGCTAAATCTTGGATAAGCAGACAATGATAATTTGCCTTTTTATAAAATAACATACTGAATTCTGTGACAATTCAGGTACTTCATCTGGAGTGTAGAGAACAATACTATGTGAAAATAGAGTGTATTTGTGGGGCACAGTGTGTCGTAAGAGACTACAGAGACTAATAGTCTCCATTTTGATGTTACCGTATATTTTGGTACACGCATCTTCCACACATGAACCAGTCCCAGTTGACAGTTCATGCTGTTCCCACCAACTCTGCAAGCCTCTACAGGGGTGTAAGCCAGAGAAAAATGTGGCCTTGTTAGCACCCACTCACACACCTACAGTTCAAAGAAACACACCAGAGCATCTTGGAGCAAAATCAGATCCTAGAAGATGAACTAGACAAACACGCTGCAAAGGTTTGCTGCATTAAGAGATGTTTTCTATGTCTAGAAGACACATGACAATTCAATGCAATTCCTCTTCCAGTAGCCAGCACTAACCAACAGACTGAATTCTCAGGTGAGGAAGCTGTTCAGTAGGAAACCGGTGATGCTGGCTACTACCGCTTCACAAGGATGCGCCCCAAATGGGTGCCAGCTCCCGCACAAGAAGAGTACAAACACACCGTCAGCTTTATGCATCAAAACTTCTCAACATGAACGGCTGAGGTCACTGCTATCCTTAAGCAGATTTGAACTCCAAAGAAATTCAGGGTTTGCACAGCCAAGACAGCCAGACATTGAAACATTTAAGCAAGTAGCCTTGGCAGATCTTTAGCTTCTGTACGCGTACTTGTGAAAGCTGCTTCCTTACCACAACTGAGCTCCTGACGAGACCTTTTTCACCGCTTGCCATTCGCTGTGTTGGAGGTGGCCAGGCAGAAAGTTCTGTCTAGTCCTTAGTGTGGGACTGTGGTTCTCACTTTACTTTGTTGCAGAGAAATATTTCAGCTCAGAACTCCTGTTTTGCAAAAGATTGCAATCCTTGATATACTTCAGAGGAGGAAAGCTGCTTTGTTTTTCACTTAATATAGAACACCCGAATTTCAGCGCTTTGAAGATGTGTGTTCATGTGGCACATTAGTGGGAAGAAGCTGGAAGAAGGTGCAGACGTTTGAGCATCCCTGCCTTAGGCAAAGTTATACCAAAGGGAAATAGATGTCAAATTCTTTTTAAAACATTTCTCTTTTCCAGGTATTTAGCTCACCTTAGGAAGAGTTTGCACTTTTTTAATACCTATCTTGTCCAAAAGAAATCTGAACCAGCAGATTATGAACTGCAGGAATCCACAGGAAAATCCATTTCCCGGACTCCGGTTTCATTTACTTGAAGATTACTAGTTAAATAAAAAAACATCACTCTAGAAAGGAAATACTTTTCAGCACCTACTTAAACACATTTCATTTCTTTATTCCAAATATTTTCCCCAAACTATCCACAATTTGAAAAAAAAAAAAAAAAAAAAAGAAAAAAAAAGTATAAAGCTGAGGACCAATTTATTCTTAAGTAAAGAATGTTGATTATTGCAACACACTTCCAGGTGAAAAAACATTTCTACTAGTGTAACAAATTCACCGCCCAGAGTAGAAAGCTACCCAAACACACCTGGACCTCTTCAAAAAACCATTTAATATCGTATTAAGAACATTAAGGACGTAACACTTAGAATTATCAAAAACTGCTCTGTTTTTTGGTGTGCTACTTGGGGGACAACTTTAACACACAGTGAACTGAATGGTCCCCAAGATATGAATATATAACCGCTCAAAATTTGTATTAGGTATTTGTTCAGCTACTTAGCTTTTTCAGAAGCCTATATAGTCAAGGCTGGACATCCTTCCTTTTTCTTTCCACATCATATTTTGAGTTGCTGAAAAGCACATACATACAGTTATTGCTGTGAAATATCAGTCAGAAATCATGTGACCTATCAAATTGTTCCTCACTGTACCACTTAAAAATAAATTTAAAAAACAGAAAAAAAAAAAACAAACCACAAAATAAAGACCTTAATGCAGTACCATCTTAAAATTCTGGCCAGTGATGGATAGAAAGACAGAGAAATCTTGTTCTTCCAGTTTTGCGAATTCTGGACTAGACAATTGAAAACAGACAATGTATTGTCCTTGCCTGCAGCCATGGAAGCTTCTCTCCTTCCTTCGGCCTCACCACCTGACTGCTGAAGGACCAAAGGCAGTAAGCAACCCAAAACTTTCAGTACTCATATGCCCAGTATTAGTATACCTTAGTGTATGTATACCTAAATATTACACCTTCAGCCAAACATATCCCTGTAGTTGTTTTGTTTCCCTGCCAGGTTTAGGAAATTTCACATACATTTCTCATGGCATCTGACTTCATACATCGAACACAACCAGGAGAAGACTGTTAAGGGAAACAAAGATCCACCATTTTCTTGCTTGTGATGACCCAAACGTCTCCTAGGCCACCCTCAAGAAAGGAAGTTTTTCATTTATCTGTTCAAGAGGTTTATGCTGAAGACCCCACTTGGCCCACCAATTTCCTATGGTATTAGACACACGAGGGAAATGGTCACTGAACTGACCTCTACAGTCTCAGATTGTCTTCCATGTCTTTTTCATTTGAGTATGTAGCCATCACAAGTTTGGGGAAAGCCCAGGACTACCGACTGGAGCTAATTTAAGTGTCTACTTATGTCTATGGAATCCCAAGAAGCTTACGGGTGCCTGCCCTATCCCACTCAACTTGGGGCTAATTAAACCAAAATAAGGATTGTCAATAAAGTGTCAGCAATTATCTATTTCCTCACCAGAACATACAAGGAAAGAAAAAAGTGACATTATGGTTACATGACCATCTACAGATTTAGAGTTGCTATTCACACAAAAGCGAAGACTGGAGGTAGGTGGAAGAGGTTTCATTTTCCTAAAGAGAGACCAAGTTGCTAAGAGCGTGGAAAATTCTAGCCAAGAGACAGATGTAGGTGGCAAGATATAACAGAAAATGTAGAAAAGTTTTAAATATCAGAAGGGGAAGAGTCCAGGATTATGAGCACCTAGTGCTGATGCTACCAATTAGTAAAATTTTAAAACTTAACCAACTAATTAATATCCTAGCTTTTTCTACAAAATCACTTTGTGGGTAAGAGGGAATTCTCAAGCCCGCTTCTTTCTATGGCTGGATCTCAGGAGTTTGAAATCATGACAGAAGCAGAAAGAACTACCAGATCATCAGCAGCAAACTGTCAATGGGTCTGTCTTCCAACAAGAGTGGGAGTTGCATTTGTCTCTTTCCTTCATTAGTCTGAGAAAGTGCCACTTCACACTGAACTGTTGAGAAAAAATATGCTGCTATTTTAACAGTAGAACAAGGAATAAAAATTCAGAGAGGGGAAAAACCTGGTCTCAATCCTGCTATTAGGTTTAGGGTCAGAAATGGGTCATCCTCCCCTTTCCACTAAGGTACTGGTTTAAAAGACTCCAAGGGAGGGTGTGGAGACAGAGGAGAGAAACACAGAGAGAACAGGAAGATGTCCAAAAAAGCTATTTTCCTGGGCCAGAAGGGCCACCTCGAAACATTCTTAAAGACTGTTCCAGTTTGCTCTGTTTACCCAATCTTGAATTACCGAGACATGTGCAAGCTTCAAAAAATTCAGCTGAGAGAAGCCTTCCAACATTGATATCAATCTAAATGTTATCTATACATTATGGGCTTATAAAAAGAGGGAAGAAAAGAAAAGCTTTAAGATACTCCTGCCATGGATTTTCTTGCACATTCTCCAATTCTTACTCATTCTGGTTGAGCCAAAAAGCAGACTGTCAGCCACATGACTCAAGCTGTTTGGCCTCCAGTCCCAGCAAGTGCTAAAGGCGCAGAGGCACGTTGATACAAAATATAACTAACCATACTTTTTCCATAACATCACAGAAAAAAATTCTGTCGGAGCTCTGGGGGAGATTTGACAGGGGACAAAACCAGGAGTGGCTCTACTGCATCCGCAGGGACTTGGTTCTTCAAAGCCTTGGAGGAAATTAGCAGGTTAATTCACTGGAAACAGAGCACCCAGCTGCCTTCAGCACCTTTCAGCATTTCGGCCTAGGAATGAGTAGGTTCACTCTGCATTTTTAATGCTACCTAAAAAGCCACATGTGTTTAAAACGGCTATCCCTCTAATCTAACCTTGGCTGTAAAACACTGGCCCACCCAGCAAACCAAGGGCATCGCACACTCCCCACATGCTTCCAGTGAAGCAGTCTGATGCACCCGCAACTACAGACTGTACCTTTCCCCCTTCTCTCCTCAGCAAGGGTACAGTCCATGCCAAAGTCAAAATTAATTTATAAGCTAAAATGAAAAAGGCAGGGACTAAAATCATGCCACTTTCCTCCAAGATCCTTACGTGTATTAAGATGTCACTTCCTACACTCCTTCCAGAATGAACAGATTCATCCCTTCCTGCACGCCCCCTCTGAAGGCGCATCCATGTAACACTCAGCCACAACCTGATTCATACAAAGAAAGTACTCGCAAAGAAATTTCAACCCACAGGTTATCGTTCAGCTGTTGAGAGTCTTCCCTGCAGAGTCCACGAGCCCTGCACAGAGCCACTCTAGCACAAGAACCAGAAAGGAGATCTGAAGGAAGAATCAAACTGCACATTCAAATCCTAGATACTGAACAAAGGCTTGCTTTTGGCAGATTTCTTTTTTTCTTTCTGCACACAAGAAAAGCCTTTAGACCATATGCACACACATGTGAAAACCCCTAGCCAATTATTTTGTTTTAAAGATGTTGCATTTAACATTATAGACATATAATTGCTTTGGGATTTGGCATTTCCTGCATCTCCAATCCTTGAAATACGTTAAAGGAATTAGGCTACCATTAAGTGCAGAGTCCTGAAGCTTAGTTCTTTCCATTATATTTCAGTGGGATCACCTGCAATACTGAAATCCAAAGCAATACTTAAAACAAACAAAAAAGCCCACCCAACATTCACTCCCTCACTTTCCATGTCTCTTTTTAGTCGCCTGCTTAAGAGCATGTTAAAGAAAACAAGGACAGCCAAAGACCTACTACTGACCCATGTACCAAAACACCTGTTTTCCATATGGTTTGTAAAAGAAATACATTTTAATTAGACCTGATCGCTTTTCTAAGAGAAACATTTGTACACATGAAAACAGGTCCAGTAGACAGAGATGCTTCTGAGCCCACACCTCCTGGGTAAAGGATCAGTGGAGCAGCAGCAAAAAGATATCAGGTGCCAAAGAGAGACAGGTTCAAGTTAACTGTGCTTGGCAGGACACCCACAGAACATTTAGAAGCAAACTGCTCTGCAACTGTCTCCAGCCTAGAGTTTGTAGAAATGAAATGAGCTCCCCCTTCTGTTTCATTTTCTGCTCCCTCTATCAGAGGGGCAGTCTGTAAGGTACCTCCCGAATCACGCTATGCAAAAGATAAAAGAGAAGATGCTAACACCTGACAAAGGCTTAACCCATGCTCCCAGGATGGCTGACACCAGGGTTTCATTCCCTCCTCTGGCTGATGAAACTTAAATCCAGGTTTTCTATCACCCAGGAACACAGCCCAGCTTTGCCACTTGCTGTTCCGCTCCCAGCCGCATTTGCACAGAAGAATTATTTCTGAGTTCCTGTCACTGCTCCAAACGCCAGTGCTGGTGGCTTAAGCCACAGAAAATGAGCCCTGGGAATGATGCTGTACACCCTCCCCTTCTCAGGCACGCATCCTGGCTGACAGGCTAACTCCTCACTCTCATGCTAGGCCAAAAAAACCCCAAATCAATGGGAATTTTACACATGAAATGGACCGATTTCAGAGGACAAATATTCAGCACTCCATGCCAGAGCAGCTTGTAGCTGGACATTATTCCTGCGTTTCCCAGGACACAGTTGTAAATATCCCTGCATAGAGGTAGCTCCACAGCATTTCTAACCCCTGCCTGAGTGACACAGCCCTGATACTCTGCGTGGAAGTAGCAGCCCTTCCTCCAGAGGAAAGCCTTAATGCATGGTTCTAGTTCTTTTGTTTGGGGTGGGTTTTTTTCCCCCCTTATCATAGTCTACTCCTACCAGTAAGCAGTCAGACCGAGACCTCAAGGGCTGTGAATCTTAAGCAGAGGGAGGCCTCTCCTGGTGCCACCAGGTAATGCACCAAGCCCCTCAGATACAAGATCCCTACCCGAAGCATCCTCCCCATTGTAGCCACTGCTTCTCTGGCTGCAGGCTCCGGCGGTTCCCTGCACGGGGAGCAGAGACAGCCCACAGCTACAGGAACCGGGCAGTACCTGAGACAACTGTCCAGCATGGGCATCAGCACAGCAGAAGGGGAAATGGAAGTGATTTACAGCCTCATTGGTGTTGCTTAGCGCTAATTCTTGTGGGTAGGGAATACTCACGTGCCATTCAGAGGTCACTTCACGTCCATGTGAACGCAGCGTAGTTCCCTGACACGCAGAGGCCACAGTAATCGTACAGTAAAACATGGGCATGGGTGCCATAAAGATGTCAGGAAATCCACGGAGCCCGGATCCAGGCTTTGAAATACAGAAGCAGTTACAAACCTTTCTGCCTCAGATTGTTCTAAAAGAGGAGCTTAAAGCATCATAAGGCAATACTGTATTTCCAGCTGAGACAACTGACAGGAAGTTGTTTCCTGTCCTGATGTCAACCAGGATTTTATTTATCCTGTGCAAGCTCAGCTGAAAAAACACAGCTCTTCTTAAACATCAATACTATGCAAGTTACAGGACACTTTTGAGGAACACGAGATTCTTCCACCTCTGTCACTCTGGACAACAGAAAGAATAAACAATCTTGCACTCGTTTAGAGATGACCTAATACCAAAAAACAAAAATAACTTGATTTTCAATTTGCTTCTGTTAAAGAAAATAAAAGAGAATCCTGGACTCAAGCCCCTTCATTTCAGATCCCAAAGAAACACACATACATCCTTGTCATAAAGAACAGATGGCACATTGTACTTCTATCTGCCTCTCAAAATCTAAGGTTCACTGTTTTTTATTATCCAGTTTCTTTGTTCTTACCAAAAAAAAGCCCAAACCCAACCCTCTGACAGTGCCCCTTTTTTTGTGGAAAAGCACAAAGTATTTTAAAGGAACTAGTCTTACTTCTATTTACTTTCCCCTATCAATTTTCACTTGACTTCTGATGTGATGCTAAGACCAGAAAAAGTTTAAGTGCTTCACAAAGAGAGTTAATAAATGCACTGCCTCCTGCCCACCCAAATCCATTTTCTGCAACATGTACTCAACTTATTTTTACCATTTGTAAAAGAAGTCCTACCAAGTACATGCCTTAACTGATAATGTTATTTAACTAAGCAAGAGACATTCAGAAGGCGAAGGTAAGGATTCAGAGGAAAACCACACCACCGTTCTGGACATTTGCAGGAAAATATTGGCCTTTCTGATCAGAAGCAGCTTTGTAATGTGGTGTAATATGTAGCTACTCTGAAGCTAATTTTTCAAATATTAGTCAAGGTGAGCCTTCCTACACACAAAGAACAGCACGTAGTTCTTGAGCAAACCCTGACAATTACATTTAAGCAACAACTACAAAAAGAGAGAAGTATCCTACCAGTGACCACCTTCTTTGTGCTCACCTTGGCTACTGCTCTAAATCATCTACTGAATTCCCTCTTGCTGATTTGCTGCTACTCCACAGGAACTATCCTTGCAAGTATTTTGTTGCAGCTAAGAGGACACTTCCCAGTTACTAATCTTTGTGTAAGGCTTTACATTTCCAATAAATTACAGGTTTCTGTGATTGTTCCGTGATACAGTTGCAGCAGTAAAAGGCATGGCAGCAGAAGGCTGCCAACTAATACAGCCTGTGTAAATTAAGTGTTTTTGATGACTGACAGACAAACCCTACAAATAAAACAGGAATTATGGAAGCCTACAGCAAACACAGCAGCTATGTGTAATACCCAGTGGCACACCATGGAGCCGAAATGCGACAGAGGCAATATATATTATCACTGTTGGCTTATTTTAGTACTTTTTAGCAACTGGAGCTTGAAGCTGTTGTTGTGCAATACAAATGGTGTAGACCGTTTCTTACAGCTTAGTGTGTTTGTATCAGTAAGGCACACGGGAAGCATTCTGGCTGTGGGAACCCCATTGCTATATCAGCCACTGGCAGAGATTTCCAAAACGATTAAACGCAAGTTTGCTTCCCAAAGAGAACACAAAAAGCCACCTACCAGCTAACTCCTCTGTATTTTGATCTAAATAACCCCTCACTGTACAAACCCCAGCCATGTATCCCAGCTTTGACTTAAAAGACTCCCATTTGTTTTTCTTTGATGGGGGAGATGATTGTGGATGGGAAATAACCCTGTCAACCCTTTTGTATGGAACAGCAGTGCCATGGCAGTAGGTGGGGGATGGAAAGGAGCATCAAAGCAGAAATCCTGAAGGCACCTGCCTAAGGAGTTTGCTCTCACGTGCAAAAATCATCTGGGCAAAGTTAATAGCGACAGTTCCTGAGACCTGTGCAGCCAAGTCCAAATCATGGAACTTTTTTTCTGCTCTGAGAAAACCACAGATATATTTTTGCAAGCAGACAATTCAGAAGCCCTGACAGCAGAAACTCCTGACACAGACTTTTGGATAATCTGCTCAATGAAATGCAGTTATAATAGGCCCAGTGAGCCAGCCCTGACATCTCCACCTACAAACTAATGGGAAACTAAACAAAGAATAACTAAACAAAAAAGGACAGTAGGACAGAATACCCACTCAAGACATCAAAGAGAGAGAACTGCACTGAGAGCTCTGGCTTTAGTTTATTTTCACTCATCTCTGCACACGACATCACTAGAGTAATTAATAATTACCAATGGTTTAGAAACATACTTTACAAGAACACTACAAGATCAACCAGTCAGCCATTTAAGTTCAGTTCTTACTCTCCTGATGTCATCAGCACTGTCACCACCAGATGCATCTGGCGGCAGAGTACGCCTGGGCATGAGCCACAGAATGTTACAAGTCCTAAACATGAATGAAAAAAATCAATCCTTTCTGTCTTTATGCAAATAATTAAGCCTTGGTTTTGCAAAATCAGTTTCTCCATATAGTGACATGAACAGTTAAATCTTTAGATAAAAAGTCACCTTATGCCTGGAGCAGAAGTTTGATATAGGATTGTACATGAAGTATGGCAATAGCTTAACTAGACAGCACATGTTCTCAGCCCACAAATGCAACGAAAGGCATTTGATATATGCTGTTAAATTATTAAATGATAATTTCACCATGGCACGAAAAGGGAAAAGCACCACAGGAGAATAAGACTGCTCAGTAGCTCTGCTATTCACCAACCATGTTGACAAAATAAGTATTGCAATTATTTAGCTTCTTGTAGCAAGGCACCAACAAAAGTTCACTATTTCATTTATTGTTCATTTATTTTTCTGAAGAGGAAAAGAAAAGAAGAAACCAGAAAAGTAAACAGCTAAATGTTTTAAGATTTGCAGGCTGGTTAAACAGAGTGGAGAAGGTGCAAAAATAAAAAGGTAGGGGGAACCAGCCACAAGATACGATAAAGCTTTATTGCAAAGCACTGAATTCCCAGTGCAGCGTGAGTTTTGGTGGAAGTGCATGCTGTAGCTATGCAAGCTGTAACAAGCATGAGACAGCAGAAGTCAAAACAAAGCCAAACAAAAGCCTAAAAAAAAAACCCTACACAGGCACTACTTGAACTTCCTTTGTCAGAGACTACTGGAGAATAAGCCAGCTCTCCCCTCAAAGGCTTTTGGAAATGGAAGTAAAATAGTCCACCTAAAAGAGCAGCGACCTTGTCACAATATCCAAAGAGACTGCCATCCAGTCTGAGCCATTTATATCTCTTCCCAAGTGCTAGTTCTCATAGACTTTTGCGTGATTTGCTGCAGCTACCCTATGTAATGGGAGAGCACTCCAGGTCTCCCTGACCCAGGGATACGCTTGCAAGGGACCCATCTATTGCTGTTGACAGGAAAGGAACTCCAGACTACGTTACTCAATAAACTCAGCCCTCAAAGCCTAACAACTGATCAGCAAAGAAAGGATATTTTCCCTTCTCATACACCACCCCTTTCCCATCAGTATGTTCCCTGTCTCATAACCATCAATCCCGGAAGTCCAAAGCGTTAGAAAACACACATTTCTTGGCTACAACTCTCAAAGTATGATCCAGGTATTTAAGTGCATTATTTCTTAACCAAGCAGCAGTACTTAGGTGTCTGGAGGGCCCCGGACAGGCAGGCAGACACTTACTTCTGGGGGGCCGCCGCTGCCAGTGCCTCCACCACCGCCACCTGGGCCTCGAACTCCTCCCGCTGCAACACGTCCCCAGAGCCACAGAAGCCCAGCTCCACCAGCTGCTGTGCCACCTCCTCGCTCTGTGGGGAGAGGACAGGCAGGGAGCCTGGTTAGTGCTGGGACACCCCCTGGACCCCCGCCTCCCCCACCACCAGGACCCACCGGAGAAGGTAACTCAGGAGAGGGGAGTCTGCACAACACCCCCCCAAAACCAGCGGTGCTGGGGAGCCAGGAGCTGCTCCTCAGGACGGGCTGCAGGCACTGGTAGGCTCTGCCTTGCTCGCGTCTAACAAGGACTCATGATGGAGGAACACCAGAGGAGCTAGAGTACTCAGGATGGTTAATGCCACCACGGCCTCAGGCATCATCACCACAGCCTGGGCAGCAGCAAACAAATCTCAGCAGCTGAAGCCCTGCAGTTTCTTGCCCACCCTCCTCCACCTGCATCACACCTACACCCCAGAAAAGAGCCTGCACTCGTCTTTTTATACCTCCAGCTGGAAAACAGTTCCCCAATTTAAAACGACATCCCTAAAGGAGAGTAACACTGATGAGTTGAGCTCTGGGGCAGGAGGCGGCACAGCTGGGGATGAGGTACTTCCTGCAGCTGAAGCTGGGACACCTGATAAGCCCTGACAGCTAAAGCACCCCAGAAACACCCCCTGCCACTCCCACCCCACCTGGGCTGCCAGACTCAGTCCTAATTTCTTAAAGCCAAACGGGGATTGCTGCTTTCTGGGAGCAAACTCATAACCGATACCACCTGCCTTCTAACTGTGAGACAGAAAGCCTTTTGTGACTTTCCCCAAAGTGTTTTCCACCAAGCAACATACACTATCATTTTTAGAGGTCAAAATTTCAGCAGTCAGCACCCTTCGAACATCACTGTGATGTGACTTGTTCAACCAGACACATCCCTTGGTATGATTCAGCCTAAAAAACATGCTTTGTAAGCACTGGACAAGATCTTCTTCCCAGTTTTGGTTAAGAACCAGGCCAGCACTAGCTTGAAGCTGCTTCTGCACACCAAAGCCAGCCCCGCTGTCTTCATCTCACCTCACACCTCCAGAGAGAGTGGGTGTTTGTTTCTCTGGGTGGATATAAACAGCCAACACTGCAACACAAACAGCTGCTCACGTGAAAGGCTTTCTGGTCCAAACCGGCACTTGGGAGCCGGCTTGTGAGCGGACCCCTGTTTGGCTGGCCCCACTGCACTTCCCGGGCCCCCCAGGCCTCCCCCGGAACACCACCGGCATGTCCCTTCCCTGCTTCACGGCCAGCCCGCTGCCGGCTTCAGCCCGGGGTGGGGGTCTGTCTGTACGCAGGAGCTGTGCCACCTCCCTGCCCGGGGGGCAGCGGGGCGGTTCGTTCCCTGAGGGTGGCGGGTTTCACTGACGAGACCCTCGCACCTAACGGGCACCAGCAGCTTCGCAAGCCCACAACGTGCCTGACTCTCCCCAGGAGCCTGACCTGCCCCCGCGGCCCCTCAGTGGCCGGTGCCTCTCGGAGGACAGGCCCGAGGGCCACCGCGGGGGCTCCGGCGCAGCCTCCCCCGCTGCCCTGGGCCGGGCCCGCCCGGGGCGCCCCGGGGGGGAGAGCCGCCCCGCTCCCACTGACCTCCAGGTAGTGCAGGTCCCGCGCCGTCACCTGCGCCTGCAGGTACTGCTCGTAGGAGCCGGGGTGCGGCGGGGCGGGGGCGCCGGCCGCC
>KZ506044.1:254217-272189 GCA_002844005.1 Limosa lapponica baueri
CGCGCGCGGGGCGGGGGCGCTGCCGCGCGCTGCGGGTTTGGGGAGGTTTTGGGTGCTTTGGGGGTTGTTTTTAGGGGCCGAGCGGGCGCGAGGGTGAGGTGGCAGTCCCCAGCCCCCCGGGGGGAGGCCGGCCGTGCCCGCACCGGCAAATCCGAGTGGGGACAGCAGCCCCGCCTGCACCCCCTTAGCCCCCCGCTAAGGCAGCCACCTGGAAACCGCCGCGGGCCCACGCACGGCGCCTCACGCACCGAGTTCCTAAAGACATTTCGCCTGATTTTCGTGCACTTGCTCCAGCGCGGGTGGTTTTGCCCCTCCCCGGGAGCAGCGGGGGCTCCGTGGGGAGCGGGGGACAGCGGGGCGCAGGCCTGGGGGGCCTGAGGCGCAGCATCCCACCGTCCGGCGGGGCGGGAGCCCGGCGAGTGTTCCTGGGGTTTTGGAAAGCGATGAACCTCCACAGGGGCTCAAAACGAGATGTGGCGGGAGAGGGGGAAGGGGAGGGCCCTCTTTCGGGTCAGAATTTTAACAAATGCACCCAACAACACAGAGCCGGGGCACGGCCGGCAGCTCAGCGCGCTCCCCCCGTGCTCCCCGCAGCCCCTTTCCCTGCTCCATGTGGATTCGTGCCTCCTTTGAAGGCAGCGGTTGTTTGGAAAGGAATTTGGGAATCCCCTCCGTTCATTTGGTTTCCAGCTTTTTCTCCACAGTGGTAAGTCGGAGATGGTAGAAGAGAAAGAAGAAAAACCCACAAACCAAAAAAATAACATGCCATGCCAACCCCCAACTTCTCAAACTATTTCAGCCAAATTTTTCCCCACTAGGTAGTAAATTCAGTTTGGAGATATTCCCTTGGCGGGGGGACACGCCAACAGTGCAGCTCATGGTGGCCACCAGCCTGGCCTGCCCGGCCAGCTCATGGCGAAGCAAGCTGTTTGGGGTAAAACACCAGCTTTGCAGGGCAAAAAGGAAGCCAGGTGCTCCCGCGAGACTTCACATTTGTTCCAGCACTTGCCGATGTCGTGCTTTGAGCGGAACTTCCAGAGGCACTGTGTCTCTCCCTGTGCAGTACTTTTGCCTAATCAAGATCTGAGACTTTCTATATCCACAAAGCCTGCAGGAAAAGATGACTCAGAAAGCAAATGGGAGAGGAAAAAAGGGCGAATTTTAGTTATCGGTCCACATTGTGCAATCACACCATTTTTAGCCTTGCTGATAAAGAGCTTGGAGGCATCGTGCTGGTGTCCTAGGACAATTAACTTCATACATCTGTGTTATCTTCCTGGCTCCCTGGATGCCACCCACCGCCAGGCCTGTACCAGCCCTGCTCGCAGCCTGCTCCCTGATTAAAATGGCCCAAAGGGCTGCTGGTCCCTCACCGAAGGCCGCCCAGCTGGGTGATGCACAGCCCTCCTCCCTGCTCGCTTTGAGCAGCCAGACCTCCCGCTGGTCCCCAAACACAGAACCCCTTCTCCAGCATGCCCCCGTGCCCTCAGCACCCCAAAAAGAGGGGTAGGAAAGCTCTCCCACCTGCTGCCCTTGATTTTCCCAGGCGGCCTTTTCTCTGTGTACAACAAGATTTAAAGGCAATATAAAGGCCTTTTATGTAAAATAAGTACAAAAATCTGCTTAAGAGTCCAGCAATTAGTGCTGTTGAAGCCAAAACGACAAATCCACTGGGATGAAACAGGAGCGGCTGGCAGGATAGTTTACATCAGCGTCAGAGTTGCAAAGCTGGAGCTGGAGCCTTTCTTCTTCTCCCAGACTGTCACAGCAATTTTCCCTCCCCCAAGTCACAGCACCGAGCGTACTCTTGCTCCCGTTGGTTCCGCAGGAGCAATACTCCCACCAGCACGGAAGACTGAGTGCTGCCAACAAGCAGGAAAGAAGAAGAGAAGCTTTATGGTCTCGCATCCTTTCTTGCGGTAAATCCCCACCTGCAGAAGGGCAAGAGGTTTCCCCTCGCCTTGGGAGCGGGACCACAGGATGCTCTGGGCCTCTGCTGCAGGATTTGGGCTACTCATCCTGCCCAGGGAGCAGCCAGCCAGTGCAACATTGCCTCTGCTCCACTGGCAAGAGCAGTAGCCAGAAAGGTTTAAATACAATCGACAGCTGTAAATAAAAGTAAGCCAAAACTACTTTTGAAATGCAAGAAACGTAACACACTGAAAAAGTTACCTTTATTCCTTAAAAGTCTTTCAAGTTGCCCACGGGCTATTTTTAAATTTAACAGAGATATTTACCCATTTTTTTTTAAATGCCTTTGTTCTCCTCCTGGTAAGCAAACCTGTTTAATTTCCTTGCAGAAGAGTGGCCAGAGAGGAACAGGAGGAGTTCATCAGTCCATACCACTTATATTAACTTGTGTTGGGCTCTCTACTGAGGTTGCTAGCGCACTGCTGTCCGCCGTGGCACAGACCTCTTCACTGCCATGGCACGGCGTATTATAGCCCCAGCCTCTGCTTCCTGTGTACTGTGGGGCTCCTGGCTGCCAGAAACCCCACGTGAAACCTCGGTGTTTGGCAGTCACCCTCAACATGCAGAAATGGGGTGCAAGGGAAGAAAGCGCAGGTTTCACCGGACCCCAGCGGCAGGAGGTGCCCATGCTGTTGCCTCAGCTAAATTTCACCCGACAGCTCTGAAATGCAATAGATGCTCCTCAGCGGAAACAGCGAGGGGCATCAGGGTAAACATGGTTCAACCAGAGCCACAAGCAGGAGGCGACAGCAGTGCTCATCCCCTGCAGGTCAGGGGGACCCCACCATTGGCAGCACCCCTCCTTCCTGGGGTGAGCCCCAAGGACAACGGCTCCCATCCCTCCTGGCAGCCCCAGCAGAGCAAGCGGCAGCACTTCCCAGCAGTTGCTATGGCAAACGCAGGATGCTGCCATTGCGGGTCAGTTCAGGACCAGTTTTTGCCCAGAAACACAAGGATCAAAGCATTGTTTTGTCATACAGGCTAGCTATTGACAAGAATTTCCCTTAAAATAAGATTAGAAAAAAGATACCTTTTCCCTCTGAGGGAAAGCAGGGACCAGCACATTCACTCCTCTCTTACCTGCCCAGGGAGCTCAAGGCACCCACACCGGGCTGAGGATGGCACCCTCCTATGTGGCTCCTGCACATGTTTTCATTCAATTAGTTCATTTAGGTGGCCCTATGCTTCACTGAGCATTAATTATACCTAATTGTGCCTGGCTGCTGAACGGCAGATAAGCAGCATTACTTGACTTTTGTAAATTTGGGTTGTCTCGCTGGAAATGTCTATGGAGCACAGCGTGCCCATGTTTCGGTTGCCATCCCTTGCTGTGACTCGGGACCAAAAGCAGCCCCAGAGGAGCTGTCGGGAGGTTTGTCTCAGCGCACAGGATGTAGAGCACAGCATACAAAGGATGCACATGCACCGATTTTGCCCCCCTCCACCCTGCTGCCGGTACCACGCCGGCCAAACCCTCTGACAAAAACATGCAGGGCGGCTAATTCAGCAACACTCATTTTTCTCCTTTGGGGGAAGAAAAGGAAAAAAAAAAACACATGGGTAGGAGACAGGCAAGAGATTACACAACCAGCTTATAAACTGAAGCACAATTATACTTTATTCCGTCATCCCCATCCATCCCCACACGTGGAGCGCGCACCCCTGTGCCTAAGCATTTGCTGCCACGTGGAGCGGGTGCATCCGACCAGGGGCTGCCCAGAAGGACAAATGGAAAAGAACCGTGATTTCAATGGAAATAACCATTTGTACCATGACCAGATCGGGAGAAAAGACTCCGCAGTGCCTCCAGCCCTGGTTATTGCTGCTGGACAGTAAGCAGGGCTCAGGGCGAGGGGGGTTTTGCTAACGTGAGCCCACCTGGGCTCCTATTAAGGCATAACCGGTGAGGTTCAATGCTACTGTTCTCTGTATGTACGCAACACAGCTAAATGCTGATTAAAAACTCCATACACACAATTACTCCACAGATAACACCACAAGGGAGAAACAATTCAACAGTTGGGGCCGTAAGGCAACCCGGGTGGGAAAAAACACTTCCAAAGGTACAAGTAGCTGTAACAGCGTTTATTGCCACATCACCACGCTCACTATAAAATAAAACCCTTTCCCCCACCTCTGTAAGTATATTGTGAATGATAAAATAAATCAGCAGCGCAAATTGTTGGAAGAAACCAGCGGGCACCAGGGGGCCAAGCGCATCCCCGTCCTGGGAAGCAGTGGTGTGGAGGGGCTCCCCCAGCCGCCCCCCGGGGACGGGTCTGAGTGCGGGTCCCTCCCCGTGCGAGCAGGAATGCCACGGGGCCGGGGCAGAGGTATTTTAAACACAGACATAGAAGCTGTACTTTGATGGACAGGAGGAGACTCGCTCCTCCAGCTGTCCTGGGAAGAACGGGAGAGAGCACCAGGAGTGGGGCTGCAAACGGCCGCCCTCCTCAAGCCTGCAACCCTTAAAATAAAAAAAATATATCTATTATTGCCAACAAAGAGTTTTAAGACCCCCTTGCACCACAGATAAGGTGGATGAATTTGTTGGTCTCGGTCATGTTACAGAAGGGAGGCGCTGGTTTGTAAAAGAAGGGGAAGGGGCAGTCCTGGATACACGGTGTCTGAGGTATGGTCAGAGGAAAAAAGTGCAGCAAAAAGGAGATGGGAAAAAAGAAAAAAAGCACTTAATTGGTTGACTCTGAACATATCTCCTGTATGAAAATGATTGTCAGAAGAGTCACTAGTGAAAATAAGGTAAAAAAATATGTTTGCCGTAGAGGTACCTTTCTGCTTCTTTCACCAACAGAAAATTAACCCCAGGTCCATCAAGTGTTTTCAGCTCACCACAGGAATAGTCTTTGGAAAGCCCAAGTTATGTCGTCCCAGCGCACGCCTCCGAGGATGCCATCCAGTTTGCAGGGTGAAGAGAAAACCCGGAGCCTCCCTGCATCTGTCCGGGGTCTCCCACAGGGTCACCCCAAAAGCTGCCCAGGCACCGGCATCCCTGCCGTGGTGCGCTACCCAAAGCGAAACTTCAGCCGGTACTTGACAGGGCCAGGGTTTTTCCGAGGCGGGGATGGGGGGACCTTTGGTTTCGGCGGCGGTGGAGGCTTCTTTTCGGGGAGGGTGACGGTGAAGGCAAGCTCGGGGGGCTGTGGCTGCCGAAAGCGGGGTAAGAAGTGCGTGGAGACATGCTGGGGCCGGGCACGGGGGCTGCAGCCCCGCTTGGCTTTGCCCCGCTTGTTGAGTGCCACGTACCACTGCCGTCCCGAGCGGGGGCTGCGGTGCACGGCCGAGGCGTAGGTGTTGTAGCTGTTCTCCTGGAACCGCTCCCGAAAGTGGCAGTCCGCTGTGAACCGGGCCTGCGGGGACAGAGACGGGGGACACCGTTAGCAAAGGGCTGGTTTTACCCCTCCCCTGCCCAACGACGCTCGCTGGGTTTTAAAGTCTCCCAAAAAACAGGTACAAAGGGGCGAGCAGCAACACAGGGCACTTGGGAAAACCCACTCCGAGGCCACCGGGCACCCAGCAATTTGGAAAACCCCCAACTCAGTGGCTACTTTCAATAGCCACTCGCCACCCAGATTTGGACTTTATTGGAAAAAAGAGGCTTTGTATGCCCCAGCAGCATCCTTCCCTCCCGCCCCAGCTCTCCTCCTGCCGTTCCCACCGACCAGAGGGAGAAGTGGCTCCACACCTCCAAGCTGCAGCCCCGCCAAGGATCCTGGGGCTGAGCCCCTGCTCCATCTCCCTGCCCACCCTCACACCTCTCGCTCGGGCACTGAATCATCACTTAATAATCTGGAAAGGCAATTTGCATGCAGATTTTCATTGCTTCACTGAACATGGCTTCGATTGTATTGGTGGGGTTTTTTTCCTCCTCTTCTTTGTCTCAAATGAACTTGGGACATTTTGTCCCTTCGTAACCTGAAATTACTTGCAGCCCAAGAGCATCGCCTCTTATAAACAAGGTGGCCGCACTGGCTCCTGGACAGCTGGGGGAAAAGGCTTCCCATTGCCTTTTGCGAGAGGACAGGCTGAATGCTGCCCATAACAGCTCCTTCGTGTTGTCAAGGGGGAGGAAGAGGGGAAAAAAGCATGCAGAAATACAAAAATGGAGCCGTAACACCCCAGCTATGTACCCACAGCCCTGGGACACCCGGCTGCAGCCTCCAGTGACCCCTCTGAAATCCTCCCCTGTGCTTTAATCTGACCATGGATATGCCCAACAGCTCCTCCAGCCATGCACGGGCACTGCAGCCCTGTTGCAAAGACACGCTTCAAAACGATTGACGTGAAAGGGATGCTGAGCTCTCCAGCCTCAAAACCCCCAGCAATGGAACACAAGACAAAACCCCCAAGCAGTGCTTTATAACCACGCAGAAGGCCCAGCTGGCTGGGATCCTTTTTAAATTCCTAATTTAACCAGAGAAGTTGAGTCCTACAGTACAAGTAACAGAGTCCTCAGCCTGCCAAGCGTGTTTTCCCTCATAGCACTTTGAATTAAGTCTCCTTTTGCTCTTCACTTGAAAGGAACATCACCTCGATGACTCATTCTTGCTTTCCCTGTCTGTAATGCATCCTTGATGCTGTATCACCCATGCACGAGTGTTCACCCTCCTGAGGCAAGGCTTTGCTGACCCCTCACTGCTTTCTGAAGCCCCAACACTTGCAGCGGTGCTCAGGTGAGATACCCTGGCATCGGCCATTGCATGGGGGATTTAGGACTGACCGAGGCAGCAATGCATGCCTGAAAGGGTGCTCAGCACAAACGGCCCCAAAACAGGCCCTGCCTTTCAAACAGGATCTGGGCAAATGGCAAGAGCAAGTTTTTTTGGTGCAGGAGATGAAGTTGGCTGCCCTGCCCCAGGCATCGAAGCTGGCCACAGCGGGGGCCTGATACTGAATCCAGCTCCAGCGGGCTTTGCAAGAGCTCATGTGACCAGAAGACGCTCGTGCCCCTGCACATACGTACCCCTGCACATACGTACCCCTGCCAGACGGGTGAGCTCACTGCTGCTTTGCTCACGGGTAAGCCAAACCAGCATTTCCAATCTGGCCCAGCATTTCTGGGGTAATGCCACCCTCCCCATCTGGAGCATCACAAGAAAAGTTCCTGCTTAGAGTGTTTCAGGGGAAATGCTCCCTAAGATTTGGAGTAGAGTCCCCTCCAGAGTGGGATTTGGGGGCCTGGGGGGGTCGGGGGGTGTCCCCAGCCCCGGAGGGATATGGTGGGCTGCTTGCAGCGCAGAAGGAAGGGACCTGCAGCCAGCGTGCGGGGGCAAGCCCATGCCCCCAGACAGCAGATCGCCCTGGAAGCACATCAGCTGCTGCTTTTCCATCCCTCTGACAGGCTTCCCCATGTCCCAGCCCCTCAGCGCAGCAACCACACCGTCTCAGCCTGGGAAAAGGCACTTTTCCCAGCACAGGGCAGGCGGCACGGCCACGGCTCTGGCTGGCCATCAGGTTTGCTCTGCAGCAGCTCCGGAGACCATCGCAGAGAGCAATCCTGAAGTCAAATTTCAAAATCCAGTTCAACAGAGATTTGCCTCAGTGAGGACTGTGGCGTTCCATCAACTCGGAACAACTCCTGAGAAAGGAGAATTACCTGAGACCCCCATGGGCAAACCTCTTCTTGGGGGTTCATGCCGGCCCCTGCCGAGACTGACACCAAAGCCCCTCCTGCCCGTTCCGTGCTAAAAATGTACGAACAGGGGACTGAGGATTTAACAACGAGGAAAAAGCCATCTGTGCACGCAACTGATAATTGCTGGGATTACTGTCATTTTCTGAAGCTGGTGCCTCTAAAAATGAACTGCTTGGTAATTTAATTAAGTTGTCATCACAAAAAAAAAAAAAAAAAAAAAAAAAAAGGAGGGCTGCTGTAAAGCATCGAGCTGGGATAAAGCCGGGCCCTGAGAGCCAGTTTCGAAGGAGCCTGAAACCCTGCAGGAATGACTTTTATCTGCAGTTCAGCACAAAGTCACCGTCGTGACTCCCATATCAAAGCGCTGCCCTGAGTGACGGGCGCAGGACGCGCTTTGTACTGCTCAAAACTCATTAGGCCATGAAATAACTTTATCCTGCCAAGGCAGGAAAGAACAACAGATGCTGGGTTTGCATTATCGGCCTTATTTAGTCCAGCAATCTTTAGACATTTGGGTCAAGTTTCTACAAATTCGCAGCTTTCATCCGAGTGGGGCATCGTGTGTCCTCACCCCCTGCTCTGACCCGCCTAATTGAGGTCCCTCTCCAGCACTGCCCTTTGTGTGCCGACAATTAACCATACACCAACAAGGTTTGATTTAATTTCTGACTGCGCCAGGGCATAAATCAAGGCTTCAGCTCAAATAAGGGGCCCATTGTACACCGTGAGGGAGGGGAGGCCCTGGAGGGTCTGGGGATCACGCTCCGCCTGCTTCCCTCTCCTCTTCCTTTACCTTCCCACCGCTCTCCTCCTCTTCTGCCCATTTCCTGCCCCATCTCCATCCCTCACATTTCCTCTATGCAGCCATTCCCCCTTTCCCCTAGATGCCGTTCCCACTCTTACTTTGTTTCCTAAAATGAGCAACCATGTGCTCACCCTTTAAGCATCATTAGGTTTCAGGAGCATCACTCCAATAAGACTCAAGGGAGAGAGAGGCGAGTTCATAAATCTCACTGGGAGGCAATCTGTGGGCTCAGGCAGCGTGAGCACATCAGTAACATCCACTCCATGAGCCTGAGGTTTGGCTCACGCCACGGGGCAGGCAACTGGCTTTTCCCTCTCCCAGGCTATCAGCCCTGAACACTACCCCTGGGAACCACCTTGGGTGACAGGTCATCCAAGATGCTGCTTTAAAAATGCCCTTCTTTGGGTGTTGCATTTATACACACCTTTAAAACACAACAACTTTCAGGTACGCACAGTAGTTACTTTCATTTGTTTAAAAGATCTCTAGAACTAACAGGAAAAAATTAGGAAGCAGCATCTTGAAGTTGAAAAAGGAAATTAAATCAACTTAGGGGATTCATTCAATGCAAAAAGCCTGGAGAAAGCACAATTAGACCTGCAGGAAACCCCAACGTTCAGGAAAACAGCCTGCAGAAACAAGTTACCGAGATTTTTCCTCTCTAGCTGCCACGCTCCCGCACAGGCTGGACCTCCCCTGCCCGACACCTCCCACCGGGGGACATCTCGCCCCCATGGGAAAACCCAGCCAAAACCGGGGGCCGCAGCCCCTTCCCCGCGCCTGCAGGCGGGCAGGCTCCCGGAGCCATGCGTGCCGCTCCCCGGCAGACATTTGGCTAAAACCGTCTGCACGATCTGCTGCAGAAGTTGCTAAAAATAAACCACCAATGCTCAAAGAACGAGTCCTTTTGATGCAAATACCCAACTGAAAAAAAAAAAAAAAAGGAAAAAGGAAAAAAAAAAGCACTTTTCTTGGTTAAATGCAGTAAGGAGGGCTATGGGTGCCGGGGGTTTGGCTCCACCTGTCCCCTATCTGTCTGTGCAGTGACGATGCCACCCAGCGCAGAGCCGAAGGGGCTCGGCACAGCGGGGCCTTGCCTGGGAGCATCGCTGCTGCGTGCACGTGAAGGTGTCACAAGGCCTTTAATAAACAATAGATACTGATAAGCAGGGGGTTTACTTACACTTGCATGGAGTTTTCCTTTTTTTGACATCGCTAAAAATTTGTTGCTGAAAACTCCTCGTATTCCTACAATCCCCTGAGACACAGCAAATATTTCCAAAATACCTAGGATGACAGAAATCCCAAAATAAATCACAGTTCTTTTCACATCAGTGTGACAAAGAAAAAAATAATAATAATAAAAAAAATCAGTCTCATAGCTTCGCATTTCTTCGCCACGCAACCCTGCTCCTCAGCTGCCTGGTTCCTAACAGCATTCCTGCTCCATCCCTCCTCCCCACAGAGGGACCCACATCGACTCTGGGATGGCAACAGGGTGGTGGGGTTGGGTTTTTTCCAAAAACTGCGTTTTAGAGGACAATTTCTGACTTGGCTGCGACAAAGCGATCTCACCCTTGGGGAATCCCTCTCGAGGGTGGGAAAAGGCCCTTGTGTCTACAGCCAGCCTGCTGAGATCAGCCTTGCCCGTCCTCCCGAACACACCGGACTCTGGAAATAAAGGTGTCACACACACCATTTGGGGCGAGAAGTACCAATAATGGTTTCTTAGGCCACTCCTTGCAGCAGGACTCATGCACCGGGGCACTACACAGCCCAGACAACAGAAAACAGGCTGGCTTCCCCTTAAATGGGTATTTTCTGAGCAGGATGTGGGGCATGCGGGATCTATAACTTATCTTATGAAAGAGCTTCAACCTCCAAGCATCATTCAGCAACAGCACCGACACGCTTTCCGTCCCCACGGAGCGTGGTGTCCCCCCGAGCAGAGGAAGGGATGCAGCAGGGGTCAGGAGTCTCCCTGACACCCCTGCTGGCCAGGGGGAGCTGGGGTAAGCACCACATCCCCAGCGTGCCCTTCCCACCCTGGAAGAAAAGCATTGCTACCCCTGGCTGCAGCCCTGGGGTGGCCCCGGCTCCGGAGGAGGGAGCCTGTGAGAGCATCTCGCCTGGCCCCAGCGAAGGGGATTAACGTGCCAAGAGCAAACACGAAGGCTCTGTTAAAGCCCCGAGGCCGGGGGATCGGATCACCACTTCCCATGTTTATTTTAAGGAGGAAGTGCAGGCCCTGGAGGCACCCGGGTCCCGGCACCAAGGGCCTGGGGGGCGCTTCGAGGGGGGCTGGTGGGCCGCCCTCCTCACCCCACGTGCCCCAGACTGCCAAGAGGCACGGGGCTGTGCAGCCCCACTGCAACAAGGCACATACCCTCTCCAGCACGCTCCCTGTCCTCCAGGGCACCCCAAAACCTGCTGGCCATGCTGGCTGGGAGACATACTCCCAGTTATTGGGGTGCCCTGGGTCAAGCCCTGTTTACCAAGGGCCAAAGCTGGGGTTTCTCAGCCAAAAGGTGACTTCTCCCCCACGGGGGATGGCCCCTTGGGGCAGCACCCCAGCACAGCATCCTCCCTGCCGCCACCACGTGCTGGCTCCGCTCCGAAGTACGGAGGTGGTGCCGCTGTCACCTTTCTGGGGAGAAAATCTCAGATGAAAGAGGAAGGAACTTGACATAATCCACGACCCTGCGAGACAGCTGTGGCATCAACGGCTGCGCACGTCTCACAAGGGAGACCTTCTCTGCCATGCTGCTGTGGGACAGGATCTGGGGGGCACGGCGCAGGCAACCCCTCCAAACTCACATCTCCCAACACAGCCCTGGAGCGGATGCCCCATTTTCCCCTCCATCCCCTTTGCACCCTGGCCACACACCTGCAGTGCTCCTCAAAACCCCAAGCAGGGTTTCTGGCCCCCAGCATCCCTGCCCACGGGCTGCTCCTTCACAGGGCCACAGCAGACCAGAGCCCGAATTATTCAGTCCAGGACAGATGTGGCCATTCTTCCGTGAGCGCAGCCGACAGCTCAAGCCACGTGTGCTGCCAGGGTCACCTCAGGCCCAAGCCCTCAGGCTCTTTAAGTGATTTTTCATCCCCGCCTGCCATTTCATTCCCTCTAACAGGATATCACAGCAACTCCGACCCGAAGGATAAGCCATGAGTTAGCACAGCTTTCTCCCAGGGGAACGTCAGCCTCAGTCCTATTTTTAAACTGAATATATCCTATCGCTGTGCTGGAAGAATGAGAATGCAGAGGGAAGGATGGAAAAGTTACACGGGGAAAGAACGGACAAGGGGCGCAAGGGAGAGCCCAGTGCAGCATCCTCCCCCTTGGGTACCCTGGCAAGGTGCAGTGGGGGAGCACAAACCTCGCACCCTCACATCGATACCCCTGGACTCGCTTCCTCAAAGCGGCAAACCCCGTGGGGTGGAACTTCCCAAAGCGAGCAGGGCAGAGCTCCCTCTGCTCCCCGGGGCAGCATCCCACCCGAGCCCATGGGGAGCAGCACTCCCAGCAACCCCGGCTCCAGCCTCCCAGGGCAGGCAGCACCCCAGATTCACCCTTCCTGAGCCCACCTGGGCTGCAGCTCACCCCAGGTGAAGGCAGCGGGGAGCAAGGGGCTCCGTCACCCCACAGGAGACACCCCCAGGGATGGGGATGCCACATCCCCGGGAGGGAGTGCCCCGCAGCCCCCCGCTCTGGGTGGGGCACGGCCAGACGCCCCCCGGCCCCCCAGATTCCCCCCCGGGCACTCACTGAGCGGGCTGGCGTCGTGGGCGCCGTCCACCCGTCCGTCGGGGTGCAGCTGGAGGTGGAAGCCGATGCCCACCCGGCAGTACAGCCGGCCCCGCCGCCGCCCCGGGCGGCTCCGCGGGAAGCGGCTCGGCCCCGCCGCCGCCGCCGAGGAGGAGGGAGAGGAGGAGGAGGAGGAAGGCGCGGGGGCGTTGCGGGCCGCCGGGCCCGGCTGTGACCCGCCGGGCACCTGCTCCCGCCGGGCGCGGGCGGGCAGGGCGAGGAGGAGGAGGAGAAGGAGGAAGGACGGGCTCATGCTGCCGCTCCCCGCCGCCGCCACCGGGGTATTTATAAGCGGGCGGCGGCCCCGCACCTGTGCCCGGCCCCGGCAGCGCCGAGCACCCCCCGCACCGCCCCCCCCCCATCCCGCAGCAGATGCTGGGGCTCGGGGGGCGCATAAATCTGGGGAATTAACTTGTCCGCCCCGCCGAGACGGAGGCGCTGGGGCTGCGCCTCGGGTTACCGCCGAGAAATACCTTGTCAGCGGCTTCGCCCGCGACCGGGCTCGGGGGCTCGGCGGAACCCTTGGGAAGGGGAAGGGATTGGGTTGCAGCCCCCCAGGCTGGGGGCGCAGGGGGATGACAGCCGGCAGCTGCACAGCCAGCCCAGCCCCGGGCAAGGGGCATGGGAGCGGATTTGGGGCTGGAGGCAGCACCCTGAGCAGGAAGGACACCCTCCATCCTGCACAGCGTGGCCATGCAGCGCTTCTCCCCGGAGAACAGCCCTTGGGGGTCGGGGGGGCTCCCAGCACTGCCACCACCACAAATCCCCTGACAGCATCTCGAGGCGTGTGGGGAAGCACTGGCCCTTGTCTGTGCGTAATATCCCCCATGGCTCCCGGGCAGGGGGATGGCGGCCCCACGGCCTCCCGCTGCCAGCACGGTAACCCTGACACGTGCCCGGTGCCCCGCCAGCACCGGCGGCCGTATTTCTTCCCAATTACAAAGACAGCTGCCACACAGCACCACAGCGCAGGAGGAGACCCTGCGGCGACAGCCCATCCATCACCCCAGCACAGCACCAAGCGTATTCTGCTTTTTTCGGCTGCTGGGGCTGCTCAAGGCTCCCTGCACATCTCCCGATGCCACCGGAAAAACCTCACCTCCAACATCGGCCAAACCCTCCCTGCTCAGCACACAGCCCTGCACCTACACACACTTACCACTCTCACAAATCCATGTTTCCCCCTGTAAATCCTACCCAGAAAACACCCTGCAGCCATCACCAGGGTCGGCCGGGCTGTGCGCCCAGGGATCGGGTTCGGCAGGAAGGAGGCAGAGCGGGTGGCACGCCAGAGGATGACCTTCGTCTTCAGAGGAAGCTGAAGGTCGGGGGCACAGGGAGGGACATGTACTTAAGGGCCCATATCCAGCCTGACTGACACCTGGCACCGTCTGGTGTGAAAAGAAATGATCTCACAACAACATTACTGCAATTTCAAACTATTTATCAGCACATATATATATACACACACACAGATATATGCACACACATGTTTATATATAAATGTGTATATATAGACAGCCCTATATATAGATACACATACCTGTCAGGGTCAGGGCACTCAAAATCTTGTTTACTTCTTCCAGCTGTAGTGGTTGGCCTGGTAAAATCTGTGACTTCTACTTACCCAGCTCATCTTTTTTATTTAATTACATGCACACACTGACTCTAAATCCAGATCCATGAGCAGGGCAAGGACCTAAAGGGGGTATGAACCTCTTCCATGATGTTTGCACTGGGCCTTATATATCAGCACAGCTGAGGCACACGCCATCTCACTGGAGAAGGATTTCTCCTTTTGCATCTTGCTTTAAAGGCTGCAGCTGCCAAAGGACCAGCCCCTGGGAAATCTCTGTTCTCCATCCAGGTCAAGGAGACCATAAACCATTTCTGCCACTGTAAGTTTAGGTGAAAGTAAAAACATTTGAAGTCTTCATCATGGGGGTGACTGGGCACAGAGGCAGCCCAGGAGCAGGAAGGAGGCACATGCAAGTCCCCAGGGGAGATGCCTACCCAAAGCTGCCATGCCCAGAGGTTCACCAGCAAGCACAGCCTCTCAAATGTTGACCCTAATATCCACCTCCATAGTTTCCACCAGCTTTTCTGGTGCCGTGTCACACATGCTTCTGGACCAATTTTCCTCCTTCCCCCAATGAAGAAATCCCCAAAACCCCAAATTCCTGTGGAGTGAGGCCATTGAAAAGGCTACCAAGAAGGTGACACCTGCTGGGTGGGCTTGCCCAAGCTGGTCCTCTAGACTTGCTCTCAGTGGCAACCCCACTGTGCTGTACATTCACAACCCTTTCTGGGGGGGCACTGTGAGACAGACAAGCCCTTTTGGGTCTCATCCGCAGCACTCCCCACTTTTCCCTGCTGTGGGATAGGACGTGGATACGCTGCCTGAGATGAAGGCTCCTTCCCATCTGCAGAATACCATCGCCCTCCTCTGGGGACTCCCATGCCCCCATCAGAGCTATGGCCCCGACAGCCGCTGTAGCCACATACATTGGGAAAGATGGTGTCCTCATGGCACATCGCACATTTTCATCCTCACGATGAAACCCTAAGAAAGAAAACTCCCAAACTGTCCTCTGGGTATGAACTACATTCTCATGGGTTGTTTTCATTTGAATCTATTCATTAACACAAGGCATTAACTTTAATTTCAAATATACCAAGTCCCTATGTACCATAACTCAGTTAAAAGAAAAAAAAAAAAGATAAGACTTAAATCTAAATAAATAAGTAGATATAATAGTCCATTTCCTGGAATAATCCAGTATAATTGCCTTTGGCAGTAGCAGCCCTTACATACACACCAGCAGCTTCTAGAGCCTAATGCTGATGTTATGTTACCTAAATTATTCAAGGCTTGGTTACAGAGAAAACTTTTAGCAAATGGAGAGGATAAGTTGGGCTTCAAGTGTAAAATTTCTTGTTTGAAGAGGAGAAGGGCTTTTCTGATCCTCTGCTTGATCTGCTGCGTAACACAGGGCCACGGCAGGAACGCTCCCCCTTCCAAATGCCAGCCCAGCACTGTTTTAATTGCCCCTCAAAAATATGCAAAGCAAAACGTGACAAGACATAAAACAAGCCAGCAGAGCTCTGTTCAGCGAGCCTGCGTGTGAAGCTGCAGCCCTGGCCGTGCCCAAGCTGCTGCCAGCCCTGTGTTTACAGGAACCCCCCCCCGGGATCCTGTGGGATGGATGTGTATGGGAATGACGGCCCCGAGCCGAACCAGGCTACAGCAGCGCCCTACCAGCTGGCCTCACGGGGAAAACGTGCCAGGCTTTCCACATCACTTGTTCTTTCACTCACAAGGAGGGTTATTTCGCCGTATAGCAGAGTAGCAGCATGCTGGATTCAACCTCTCGGGGGACTGAGGAGTGGCACCCCTGTCCCTGGGCTCGTCCCCAGCAGCTCCCCAGGGAAACACACCCTCTGCCACCCCAGAGCCTGCAAAAAAACCTTCACAATAAGGATTTGTGTCCTGAAGGAGACGCACCTGCAGCACGAGGGGGTTGGCTGCACCCCAGGTCATACTCCTAGGGCAGCCCCATGCACCCCTCCGGGAGGTGTCCCTGCCTGGGGGGGGAAGGTGCGAGCCTCAGCTGCCAGAGCAGCTCTGCACCAAGCTGAAAGCAGAGTATGTTATTACATGCATTAAATCAGCTTAATTTAATTAAGATAACCCAGGTGCTGTGGGGAACCCGGGTGCTGCTGGGTAACACGCACCCCTTCCCCACAGGCACAGAAGCCACCGGATACACTGAATGCCATAGATGGTGGGTAGGGGCTGGTCCCAGGTGTGCCACAGCCCTCGCACACCACCTTGAGCAACTCTCCCGCACTTACCATCAGCACAGGACACACTGGTGCACCCCCAGGCACGTGCAGTCACCCCTGACACCAGTGGAGACCCCCTTAAAAGAAGGCAAACCCAGAGTCCTCCCCAAAACAATGCGGAGGGAATTCTGACGGGCAGCTGGTACCCAAGGGGGACCTGTGCCAGAGGCACCGGTGTATTTGCACGTCAGTGCACGTCCATACACACCCAGCACCTCCTTTGCACAGCAAGGTCTCTTGGGACCTTGCAGAATGCCTGTGCCCAGGGCTGCAGCATGACCCCAGGGTGGGCGAAGCTCTAAAGCCATCGCTGCAGACAAGGGCTGTGCCGAGGCCAGGGAGGGGGGACAGGCAATGCCACGGTCCTGGGGGGCTGTGCCCTCTTCCTGCCTGGGAGACAGGCAGAGGAACTTAACCTTAGCTTAAACCTTGATGGGCACAATGCCCAGCTGTTGCAAAGGAAAACAGGTAAGGAAATAAAAGAAATATTAACAAGTGAAAAAGAAACTCTCTTTTAAAAAAGTCCAAATCAAGCCAGGTATTTTCCAGCATTTTGCAGAACAGCACCATATTTGACAGAAACTTCCCCCACATATGTATTTGTTTCAAACCCACCAACAATACCTTCTGTACAGGGTAAGACCTTTTCCCCTTCCAAATAAAACCTTAGCAGCAGGGTCTGGTTTCGGCTCCAAACTGTTTCAGGCTTTTCTCAGATATCCACAGCCAAATAACTCAGTTGTAAGAGCAGGGTATGACAATGGAATCTTAATAGCTGCTTTTTCAATTTTAACAGCTCGCCCAATTACAGGTTAACTAGCGATACACACCTTGCAAAGAGGAGCCCAGCCAATTCAGGAGCAGCTGCAGCAAATGGTGTCACTGACTGGGCAGCAGATCCATCCCTCCAGCACACTGCTTCACATCTTCATGCTTGGCAGAAAATCCAGCAGAGAGATTTTTGGGCAGCCTCTGCAGGCTGTGATGCAGCGTGCAGGCACTGCACCGAGCGCTTGCTGGGAGGATGCTCAGGGGAGCTGGGAGGGGGCTGACCCCCACAAAAACCTTGCTCAGACACCTCTGTCCAGACCTAAAACAAAAATCTGGGTGGAAGCAGCTCTGTTCAGCCCGTGCCATGCAGCCAAGGGTTCAGCTGCCCGTGTCCAGCCAGATGGGTGATAACCCACAGCTGAACCTGCTGCCGCCTGGTGCCAGAAGCAAAGCTCCCACCAGCTTCGGTGGGGGCAGGATCAGGCCCCAGGGCCAGCAGCTGCTCTTGGTTTCACCCCGGGGATGCGGAGCTGTGGGTCTGCTGCCCGTGGCCGCCTGACCACCCTGTGTTGTATTAAAAGCAAACAGAAAACCCCCAAACCGCAGTTTTGCCCATGCATATCACTGACATGTATTAGAATAAACACAATTCAACTCTACTTTCAAATAGCAGCTATTGTGGGTGCAAGCCTGCCCACTGCACCCTGGTAACAGCATTAATATCGGCATTTGTTGGAATTATTATTATTATTTGCAGCGTGGCCCAGCCACAGACGGAGCAGCCTTACCTTGAGCACCGCAGGGTCTCCCCTGGCAGCACTGGGGCAGGCCGAGGCTGAAGGCTGCCCTTCCTCACTCCCAAGCACACTGATGATGCACCTTGCAGGCCGCATTTCAGAGGCAGAAGCAGCCACATGCTCTGGCGTGGGCTCGCAGGGGCAACTCTCTCCCAAGGAAACACCCGAGTCGTGTCTCAGCACTGCCTTTTCTGGGCTGTGGTGCCGGGAGAGGATCCCGCGCTGGGGAAAGCCACAGCCCAGCCAGGCTCTGCTCTGCCACAGGCAGCAGCGGCTGCTCACGCTCGCTGCCACACAGAGCTGCAGCACAGTGTCAGCCCA
>KZ506044.1:280029-307724 GCA_002844005.1 Limosa lapponica baueri
CACAGACACACACTTTTTGTTTGCTGCACATAATGTGCAAGCTGGGGCGGGACGGGCCGGGTCCCCCCCCCGCAACCCCCTCCGCGCGGGTTTGGGGTGCGCCGCTCCGGCCCGGCCTGGCAGGGGGTGCGGGGCGGGGAGCCGGCGGGGGAGGGGAGGGGGGCGACGGCCGCTCCGCCCGGGATCTTCCCTCTCTGCCCTCTCACCTGCCGGGATAAAGGCAAGTAGGGACGCGGGGGAAAGGGGGATTAAACGCCCGCCTTGGTCCCCCCCAGACCCGGCCCTTATCGGCTGCCCGAGGCGGGGAAGGCGCCCGGCGGAGCCCCGACGGAGCGGCCGGCCGGCGGGAGTGGGCAGCCCCGACGGAGCCTTCCCCGGGAAAGGCGAGGTGCAACCGGGCTGCCCCCGCCCGCCGCAGACCTCGCCTTTCCCGGAGCTCGCAGCCGCGCACACGCGGAGCTCGTGTATTTACGGAGACGCAGATTTGGTAAGCAAAAGCATCCGCAGATGCTCTGTGCCAAAATAAGGGTTTTACCGCACGAAAAAGTGTTTACCGGTTCCTCCCTTACCGCCGTCATTTCAGACACAAAACAGATTTAAAAAAAAAATATTAGAATATAATTTAAAGCCCCCTAAACTAAACAAAAGAAGAGACAAAGCGTTTTCCAGAGGCGATCGGAGTGTTGTTTGCAATCAGAGAGTGGGCTGATGTTTGGCTTTCAAATTCACTTATCCTCTACATAATTACGATTTTCCTTGCATTAGGATTAAAGGCTGCATATAATATGCTTTCAACATTTATCTTATTAATTCGACAAAACACAGCGTCTCCTAAAAAGGAGATTGTCATAACATTAAAAATATGTGAGTCTGTAAAAATTTGGATCTCAATTCCTGCTTCAAAGGGGATTTTTTCCCCTTTTCCTGTTTTTTTTTCTTTATTCTTTTTTTACTATATATATATAAAAACCAAACCCAAACCAAAACCAAAACCCTGCAGCTCTCGCTGTGTCATATAAATTGTCCGAATGGTTGTCATTAGTAGGGGGGAAAGAAAACCTACGCGTTATTTTCATTCGCGAGAATTTTAAGGGACACCACGGTACATAAACTATCTCGAAATTGCTTCGACATTATCTCAGCTACCGAATTTTCCCGATACTAAAACAGACCGTAGCGGCATTTATGAGCATTTATTCAGCCTCGGATGCTACCGTAAAAGTGAATCCCAGGCAACGGCGTCGCCTCAGCCCCGCAGAACACCACTTTCATGTCCGCGGACCCTTTCCTTTTAAGTTTATGCTTCCGAGAGCCACGACCGGGCAGCGCCTGGAGCAAACGCCAGCCCAGCCCTGCTCCCCGGAGGAGCCCGGTGCCGGTGCCGGGGCTCCGGGAAGCCCACCGTGCCAAGCGGCCGGCATCCTAGTCCGCGGGCTGGGGAGGCAACCGCTCGCCTGGGCTGAGCGAAAAGCCGCACCAGGATCTCTTTTTTTTTGGGGGGGGGGACGGTGAAGGTGCGCCCGGGCCCGATCCGGCTCCCCCCGGCCCTGCCCGGGGAGGGAGCGGATCCCCGGCTCCAGCTCCGGCCGCAGCCCGGCGAGGTGCCCCGCCAGCCCTGCGGGGCCCTGCGAACGCTGCCTGCCGCCTCCTGCAAACCACACACAAACTACCTCCTTAGATATATGTTTATTCTTCCAGAAAACCTCTCGCGAAGAGCCGAGGGCGACCCGGGCTGAAAAGCTCCAGCCGCCTTCCCGCGGAGCCCCGGCAGCTGGCTCCCAACGCCGCCTCTCTCCAGCCCCCCAAAAGCGCAACCCAGGCGCCGCGGCCGCCCGCTCCCCGACGGCACCGGCCCGGTACGGAGGCACCCACCGACAACCGGCTCCTGGGAAACGGGAGTCTCCAGCAGCGGCCGGGGCAGGACCGGGACTGGGGCTCGGAGGGGGCCGGGCAGGCAAGCCCGAGTCCTACGGACAGGAGGGGGCCGACGGCCGTCCAGCCTCGGGGAGGGTGGCCCGACCTCTGCCACCCCCCGGCCAGGACCCCGATAGGGAGCTGGGACCCCGATAGGGGGATAGGGCAGCTGCGGGGGCAAGGGGCCGGCGGGGTGGTGACGCTCGGCCACCAATATCCCTTAACCTCTCAGAGGGAAGTGCCAGTTTTCTGCCCTTGATGAGTTACCATGGGGATGGCTGCAAAGGGCGGAGGATCTGCGTCTCCGGGGATGTCGGGGCACCGTCAGGAGGATGCCTTCTCTTTCCTCCCTGGGTTTCACCCAGGAAGGCGAGGGGTAAAGGGGACAGGTAAGGCTGCACAACCTGTGCTCAGAAACACCCCTGCATCCCTTGGGAATTGCTGCCTCAAAGTTGTGACACATGCCAGGCCTGCAGATGCATGATTGCTCCTCTGAGGAGACATGCACACAGCTGAGAGTCAGCTCACAGGTGACTCCGCTATAAAGCCACCGGAGAAATAAAATCACTGTGAAAATACGCAAGTTCCCAGAAATGCACAAGCCCAGCCACGATTGTTCAGGCGGTGCTGGGGGACTGCGGGGAGGAGAGACGAAGGGATGCCCAGATCCGCTTTGCTCCCGTCCCTATCCGCCGCTGTCAGAGGCAGGGCTGGCCTGAGATCCTTGGGGGGGGCACGTGAGGTGGAACGGAAAAGCGACTCGAAACGAAATGTGGAGCCACTAGCTTTCCTGGTGCCTGAAGAAATGCGGGCAGAATGGTTCCCTTCCCCCGAGACAAACACGGCAGCTAGGCCTCGGTACTGGAAATAAATCGGGGCCTCAGCTGAATGGCAAATCCTCCTTCCTGCGTTTGACTGTTACCAGGCTTGCGGACGGCACCTTTCCTCGGGAGGTCCTGTACCGGGCGCCAGCGGCATCGCTGCCGTGCTGCAGACCGGCAAACAGCAGCACAGAGAAGTGGCATTTCTCCCACTGGTAACCCTTCCAAGCAGGCACAGGGATCCTTCTGGGACAACTCAGCTCCACAACCAGCCCCTCACCAGGGCTGAGGCACACCAGCAAACCCTGTCCTATCTCCTTTCCAGCTCGACTCCCAAACAAGCCCGCAGTCCCCATCCCTTCCTATTTCTGTCGACCCTTTGGCCACACCTCACTGATGCTTGCAGCGGTGCCTGGGAATCCCAGGTCAAGTCACCACCACCACAAGCTGTAAAGCCCTTTTTGCCAGACACCAGCTTTGGCTGTGGTTCACCTCAAAAAGGAGCAAACACTCCTGCTTCCCCAGGAGCCTCAGGCAGCCACAGCGGGACTCGGCGTCCCTTGCCTACCCGTTTCTCACAACTCAGAGATACCATAAGCACCTCAGCTATTTCTTCAGCCCCTGCTGGTGCTCAAACTTCCCCTGTACTTCTTTCTGAGCAAACACAGAAACTAGTTAGAAATATTAATTTGTGTATTCACCAATGGGTCACAGATTTTTTTTTTTATAACTGATCAGAAAACAGACCACTGAATGTAATATAGAGTGGTTGGTTAAATGGTTAATGTATAGCCCCAAATCAATTCTGACTTTCTCTCTCAAAATTATTTTTATCAACCACGGCTTTCTGTTTCTCCTCCTTACTTGACCTCATAGGAGCATCAAGGTTTAAAAACCAGAAAGCTTTCACTTAGCTTTAGCTTCAGCTTCTAGCAGCCTGATAGAGGATGTTATTGACTGTACAGGACAGGAAAGAGAAAGTAACAAAATACAGAAACCCATCCAGGACTGAAATCTGCTTCTGCCTCCTGTACGTCCTTGAACCTTTCCATCCCTGTGTGCCACCACCAGCATCCCACGCTGGGGCTGGATCCCACTCCACTGCATGGCCCTTGGTCATGCCCCAGCTTTGGAGTGAGAACGTGCAGAAGCCAAGACTGGACGAGCAACACACTGTGGCTGGTGGCAAGCGCCAAGCCTCCGTGGGGATGACTGAGGGACTTGCAGAGAGCTATTCCCTGGGGATTTGGTCCCACAGCCCTCAGCCCCGGGGGCTGCCCAGCGTGGGGTGCAGTGGAGTTGGGCAGTGCTGGGCTCCCTCTCCTCTGGGAGATCTGGGCTCTGCAGAGTGGCCCAACTGGGGCGTCTCTGGTGGCCACACAGCCTCTGTGTTGTCCAGTTTATGAGGATGTCACTCAAAACTCCCCACCGAGACCCTGGGTGACTGCTGTCTGGGTTACACGTGGACAAACCTTGGCAGGAGCCGACTGTCCAGCATATTCCTGTCAGGCAGATGATCCACATCAAGGGATGGTCTTTTCCCTCCCTGCGGGGCTGTGAAGGCCTCCGCCACTCCAGTGAGTGACAGTCCCTAAAGTTTGCAGAGGGCTGCTAAACCCTGACGGGGAGGGGGTGGGGAGAGCAGTGAAAGGACAGACAGACAGAGGGGGAGGGAGGGAGGGAGGAAGGGAGAAAAAAAGATGCAGAGGATTTCAGCTCTGGCTCTGCTACGGCGACTTGATGTGGGGTGTGTGAAGGAGCCTGAAACTTAAAAAGATTTATTTTCTGTAGTCATAAATCTCATCCCGTTGTTCCTCTGACCAACCAAGCATGATAAAGTCCTTTTCCATAAAGTATTCAGTATTAAAGCCACAAAGCTCACCCAATCAGTAGCCATCTGCTTCTCCCATAACTGCTGCTCCAGAAGCAGGGAAAAGCAGCCAGAAGAGAAAGGGCACCACTGTTACGGCTCCAGGACAAATGAGGAGGCACTGAATAGCAGTCGAAACCTTTAGTTTGCCTTGTATATCTGTATCTATAGAGACAGAGAAAGAAAGGAAGCATTATATTGATACAACAATTGTAAAACAAAAAAAGGAAGAGGCATCTAAAGGGCAATACAGCAGGCATCAGAGGGCCCCACGTAAAAGGGATGCTAACAGATTTATAGAAACCTTTAATTGGTTTTCAATTGCAAGATAAAGAGGCCGAGGAAAGAAACGGGAAGAGCGGCAAAGTGATCTGCGTTACCTCCGTGCATCGGCGCCCGGTCTCACGCAACCAGAGCATTTCTGACTTTGACACAATATTCGCGGTACCGACCCCCGCGAAAGCATCCCGCCCAGCCCAGCCGCGCTGAACCTGACTTTCAGCCGGCTGGGAGGGACCCCCCCGGCCACTCGGAGCTGAACGCGTCCGCAGGACACGTCCCTGAAGTCACCCGGTGCAGGCAGCAGCCCCGGGACACCGGGTCCAGCCGGCGGCAAGGGCCCGGGGGGGCAGGGCCGCCCCAGCGGGTGCTTTGGGGACACCCCTCCTCCTCCGGGGCGGGGAACTCACCTCTTCCCCCCCGCGCTTCCCTAGCTACAGACATGAAAAGCGACGGTACAGGTGACAGCTACGAGGGGGGCGGAAGCCGGTCCCGAATGAAGCCGCAGAAGCGGGAACAAGGCGGGAGGCGGGTGGGCGACTCGGTCGAGGGGTGCACAAACCCCGGCTGGGCCAGCATCCCCCGGCCCCGGCAGAGCACGGCTCCCCCCCGCCTCAGCCGCCTCCTCCCCCGCCCGCACCGCCGGGTAATTAGAGGGTTAATGAGCGAGCAAACTGTTTGGCCGAAAATCCCCCCCGCATCACGCCGACGGCCTCGCCCCCCCGCGGGGACATCTCCCCCGGGACCGGGGGGACCCGCACTCCCGGTGCAGCGGCGAGGGGATTCGCCACCGCCCGCTGCGATGCCGCTTTTCGGGGTGATCCCCGGGATGAGGCGGCGGAGGCGGGGGCGGGGGGGGGGCGGTCCCGTCCCCCGCCCGCGCCGGGGACCACTCCCCGGGCGCCGCCGTGGCGGGGAGGCGTTGGGTGGGGGGATGAGGGGGGAAGCCCCGAGGAGTTTGGAGGAGTTTGGGGGCGCCCCGGGGCGCCGGGTGCCCCCCCCCCTTACGGGCAGCCGCTCCGCAGGGTAAATGCTGCCTTCCCTCCGATGGAGGGCAGGAGAGGAAAGACGAAGCCGGAGACGTTGCCGGCGGCCAGATTCAGGTCCCAGGCACCTTCCCGCAGCAGAAACGGCTCCCGGGGGGTGCTCGGCCCCCCCATCCCCGCCGGCAGCAGCGCCTGGTCCGGTCCCGGTCACGGCGGGGAGCCGGGGGGCTGGAGGGACCAGCTGGAGCCGGCACTGAAAACACAGGAAAAAAGGGTGGGTTGGTTTTTTTGTTGCCTTTTTTTTTGGTCCCCTGGCATGTGAGGGAAACCGGCACAAACATGATTTATACACTGATTAAAAACGCGCGTGAGGAGCGGGAGACACCGATGCATCACCCTCCCTCACGCAGATTTTGTTCTTCTCTTGCAGAACCTTGAGCAAGATTGAACCCTGCGCTGAAGGCGTAAGTTGCGCCGTGGATTTTCCCAAGCACTATCGTGTCCAGCAGCACTGTATTATGTCAAAAATCTGGCATGGCAGCCAGTGGCACATCTGCTAGGTGTGGATGACATTCATTAGCCAAGGTTCTCTGCTAAACGGCCTGCCAGAGTCTCAGCAGTAATGCCCAATGCCAATCACTCGTCTGCTGCCAGCTCAAAGGCAATCCTGCTGCAAGGATGGCTTCTTTCCATGCTGGCAGGAGAAACAGAGGAAACAATGCATTTAGATGTTTGGGATGTGAGCAAGGTTGCACATGGGAGCAGCAAGCAGATGTAGCAGAAGAGGAGATGAAGTTGTGAAGTGTCATTTAATAATTGCAGCACACGGGAGATGTACTGGCAAGTCGAGGTTTAGGAAGGGAAAGCGTTAACCCCTTGCCAAACCACAGGGCAGACAGCAGTGGATGCTTTTTGAAGGGAAAGGTAATGAGACTAATCCAGCACATCGCCTGTTTGTGCCCATAATGGACACCCAACCCCTTCAGCATGGGGAGACTGCATGTCAAGACAGCCCAGAAAGCAACTCAGGCCCACGGGTGTGTCAGTCACACCTCTTGGCATCCAGGAGCGCGGGTGTGAAATCCAGCAGTGAAGCAGCCAGGGTGGGCTTCGAGAGGCCATTGTAACTGAGCAGTGTGGAGACTTTCTTCCTTGTTTTAGTGTTTGTTGGGGGGGGGAATAAACCCAAGCAACTTGGAAGCAGATTCCCCATGTGTCAGCTCTTCTAAACGCCGTGAAAGGGGAGGGAAGGCAGGTCTGCAGCCCCCACCTCTCCGCTGCCTGGGTGCCCTCTCCTGCCCAGCCACCTCAGGCACGACCTGCTGCCTGCACAGGGGAACCAGCTGCATTGATCTGCTCAGTAGACATCCTGACTGAGGTTGTCCCTCCTCTCCTGAGGTCTACCCGCTGCAATCTGGACAACCTCCCTGCTCGTGACTTAGTGGGCTCGGTGCTGGTTTTGACATTTTGGTTCACAGCCTAGAAAGGGCAGCTGTGTAACTGGGGCTGGCTGGGCACTCACCGTGCTCTCCTTGGAGTGATGTGGAGGCCAGAGATGGAGGGAAGGAGCACCTGCTCGGCGCTGCCATCTTTCTCCGGGAAGAAGGGCTCCACTCCCTGCTGCTCGTAGGCCCTGTAAAGGTTCTTGTTCCTACAAAGGAAATAGAACACCTCAGGATGAGGTGGATGTGAAAATGTTAATCTTCCCCTTTTATTACTTTCATAAAATTACAACCACCTAATGAGGTTTGAATTTGAGCCAGTATTTGGTTTTCAGTGAACCCAGGAAGCAACCTCAAATAGGTGCTCAATGAAAGCTTTCCTCATCCCTCTGCCTTCCTTCCTTCCCTCAGCTTCCAGTCCTACTTCTATTTCTGTTTACATCCATTCATTTAGGTAGTGGTTCATGAAATGTGTAAAATGCTACCTACACACAAGAGCATAAAGTCCTTGCCTCACAGATGAATTTCTATGACAGTTTCAGTATCTTAAATCTTCCACTACTTTTGCTCATGCTGTGGAAGACCACTGGCAGCTCGCAGAGCCTTTCCTACTTCTTTCAGCCAGTCAAGTAATTATGGGCTTTTCCCCCCAGTGTTTGCCTCTCTACAATTACCTGTGCTATTAAATCTCCACGTACACCTTTTGGCAGCCTCCCAACAGCCCCACATCCATGCTTCCACCACCAAGCTAGCACACTGCAGCGTGGTGGTGCCCATCTCCAACGTCACGCATGCTCCGCCCAAGGCTTACCAGACAGCTCTTCCCATAGCCCCTGGTTGTGGCTTCCCTGATTTCCCCTGCCCAGCCATCTGAGATGCAGGCTCAGCTGTAAGCCCTTGTCCTTTTAGCCTTCTGCTCGCCCCTCCCTGGGAAGTTGCTCAGCTCCTGCTGTGTTTGGGGTCCAGCCTTATCCTCCTTCTGTTTCTGCACTGGGTTTGTCTCTGTTCTGGTTAGCTGGTGGCCTCAATCAACTAAGTGTCTGCAAATTATAAGGTATTTCCCCAGTTTCCCACTTTCCATGGTTTAACACTTGCTGTACCACACCAACATGCTTTTGGCACAGGCTTTGTGAATCCCGTAACATACCATGCTCAAGCACTGTGTTTTGAGAGCAGGAACCAAATCAAGAGGTAGAGATGTGATGCTTCTTCATCCATCTCCAAACATTATACCTTTGCATAAGTATGTGAGTAATCCCCTCTGATCCTCTGCGGTGCTTAAAGTTAAGCCTATTAAGTGTTTGCGGGGCAGCAGTGTCCAGGCAGAGGAGTGAGAAGAGAGGGCAAGGGGAGAGTGGGGCACTGCTCCCAAGGGGGAAACATCGCCCTACTCTCCTTCCCCCTGGGCGATGTTTTCCTTCAGCTGCTCCTGGTGCTCCACAGCACCGGCATCGGGCTCCCTCGGGGTTCGGGGTTCACATTGACATCAGCTACGTGAACGCAGTAATCACTGGGGCTGTCAGGACAGCAGGGAGAAAATGTATTTTAAAAACTCTTGTCAAAACAAAAGCCTGATTTTTTTAATGCCAGGTTGGACGTGGCGGACATTGTGTTTGAAACCATATTCCATTTTGTTTTCAAGGTGTTTCTCACTTGACTCATTAAAATTGTGTTCATTGTCACTATTTTCAGCCAACTATGTGGGAGAGAACAGAGTTATTGCTGCTCTTACAATGAGGACCGTGCAGAAAAGCACTCATGCACGTGTTTCCTTCACTCTCAATGGATTTTAAGCATGTTCTTAAATTTAAGCCTAAGTACTTTTTGGAACAGGGAATGTCTCTTAGAACTGGGACTCGATTCAAAATCTGTACGTCCACAGAGCTCTGCCTCTTAACTCTTTGCTTTAAGCACTGGAAAAATCTCCTGCCTCAGCCGTACCAAACCGTGTCACGCCATTTGATACGTTTCTTGGCACGTGCACATTCTAATTCACAATAGTATAATTTCTTCCCCTTTTTATAGTTTGCTTTTCTTTGGGTGCAATGTACTATGTTTTACTGTATGTACAACTACATACTGCTTGCACAATGTTTTGCATGATCTAATATTCTTTGTTCAAAACTGCAAAAAAATCTAAATAAAGACTATAGTGTGTCGCATCAGTATAGGCATCAGCTAACGTTTTCTACGGCATATGGTACTTCAGAAGCCATATGTACCACTGTTTAGTGATTCTGGCAAAGAGGCACAGAATGGTGAAATCCAACTGCCAGGATTTCTGAAAACAAATATGTAAATGCTCCAGTGCTTTTGTTATTCATAACATACCTCTAACACAGCACATACAATATGCTGTTCATTCTGTAACTAGTATACTACTAAACTATATTTGCTTCAGTTCTCATTTGAAAAGATTTTTTCTTCTATGTATGATTCCTCCATCCTTTCTGTCAAAATAATTTTAAATTGCAATTTAGAAAAAGCATTTTTTCTATTTTAAAGGATGGGGGGGGGGGATTGTGTATCTACGCAAGGGTCTCGTATCAGAACAAAGACAGACATTATTTCAGCAGTCTGAGAATGCCCGTTACAACTCGTGGAATGAAAACGAGAAAGGAAACCGCCTTTAACAAGATCAGTTGTGCAGAGTGAAGTCTGTTCAACCAGGAATAACCTCCCAGGGAAAACTGGTCAGCTGGCCCTGCTCACAGGCTGATGCAGAGCAAGTAGGATGAAAAATCCTCTGGGAATATCCTCCAGGAAACAATAGTTGTGAAGGAAACAGATGATATCAGACACGTGGTCAGAGGTAGATGGCAGCTGCCCAACCCTGACCTGGGCTGGGATCGGTCCTGGGAAAGCTGGGGCTCCCTCACCACCGAGGAACAAAGGAGATGCTCCACGGCGGTGGGTTTCTCCCCAGAAGGGCCAACAGCACCGACACTGACATCTTCTGTGCAGCAGCTCGGGAAGTCAGAGCACAGGCATCAGGGCAGCACTGAGCTGCACGGCCTCTCTCTCATTTGGGTCAGCATCACTTGCCAAGTCCATCCCAGCACTCACATAGAGCATCTGTCCACCAGTAAAGGCCCTTCAGACCCCACCAGTGAAGGCAGGAGCACTCCTTTCAGAGCCAGCATGGGCAGGTAAACAGGAATCAAGAGGATTTCCATTAACCGGCTCTGGCAGCACCACTTTTGGTGTTCCTCATCTGCAGAGCGCCTGTCATTTTTGCCTGAGATTTTGCTATGATGAAGTATTTCAAAATGTTGCTATTTAACATTCAGGCTCACTATTCACAACAAACATTTTAAAATTCCCTGTCGCCACGATTGCCTCTGTCTTTCGGTTTATCAATGTACATGGAGACTGAAATTATGGGAGTGATCAAACATGTTCGCAAGTCGTTCCGCAGCTCGCTCCCGCCTCGTCTGCAGCAAATCACTGTCACAGCCAGGGCTTGGCACCCCGGCAGCTCCGGGCAACACCAGCGACCCAGGCACACCTCCGGGGAATTAGAGAAGGGGAAAACCAGCAATGCCTCTGGGAAACACTTGCCTTTTCCGTCATTGCTTTTGTTATTGACATTGTTAAAACCAAACAGCAAAACAATGACTCCCCTGCACAACTTTTCAGCAAAACATTGTCACTCTACAAGTTCTTGAAAAATTTTTGCCATCTCCAGAGATGACAACATCACTCAAGGCACACAGATGCCTTTCTCCCAAGAGACCAAGGGCTGCTTTCCCTCTCTGTGCCAGTCTTGAGCTATTGCATCCCATTTCAGCAAGCACAACCTCCCTCACTGGCATCTCATGCTCACCACCGTTGCTGCTGAAGTTTCTTCCTACGCACATAACAGGCCCGCTCATCACCTAAAATCACCTGTCGAGTCCCTGCTATATTATCCTGAACTGCAAATAGTCTGGGTGCCCAAGCAATTCTTTCTGGAAAGGAGGTTGTAGAGAGGTGGGGGTTGGCCTCTTCTCCCAAGGGAATAATGGCAGGACCAGAGGAAATGGTCTGAAGTTGGGGCAGGGGAGGTTTAGATTAGATATGAGGAAGAATTACTTTCCTGAGAGGGTGGTCAGGCACTGGAACGGCCTGCCCAGGGAGGTGGTGGAGTCACCATCCCTGAAGGGATTTAAGAAACGTGTAGAGGTGGCACTTCAGGGCATGCTCTAGTGCTCGGGATTGTTGGGTTGGGTCTGTCTGTGGGTGGGTGTGGTGTTTTGGGTTTTTTTTGTATGTGTTTTTTTGTGTTGTTTTTTTTTTTTTTTTTTAGACTCGATCTCAAAGGTCCCTTCCAACCATGATGATGCTGTGATTCTGTGATTTCCCCCCCTTTCCTCCTCTGAAGTTAAAAGAAATACTCTGTTACAAAGCTTAAGCTAGAGCTCTCTGTGCAGCCAGGTCTTTCACCCACAAACCCTCACTTTTTTCCTATTCTGTCACTGAAGAAAACCTTAAAATTAGTCTTTATGTTTTCCTACTTTCAGAGATCCTTAAGCCTGAACCTGTTTTTTTCTATTCTGTTCTAGCCGGCAGGTAAAACTAGCCATGAAATTTTTTGGCTTTGAACATAAGAAGTGCCTGGATTAGAAAAAAGAGACAATTAGAAAGTGAAAAGTGGCAAAAAGCTCCTAAGAAGCCAAAAATAAAAGAACAAACAAACATACAATCTGGCTATCAAAAAGCCACATTTTTCCCTTACTGCAGTCAAAGCCAGTGATGCAGCATATTTTGAAAGATAAGAAGTCTACGAGGAGAGGAAGAAACCAACAATCCAATGCAGGCAAAGAGCTAAAGCTACGGACACCCCTGAGAAAACCACGGGAAGAAGCGAGAGGGGCTGCGCTGCGGGGCCATGCCACTCCTTTAGTGACAAAAAAAGCCAAGCGGCTTGCACGGTGCCGCAGCCTGGTACGACACTGCACTAATCACACAGCCCCACGGTAAGACAAACTGCACAAAGGGAAGGGAGCCAAAAAAAAAGGGCGTGTTGATTGAACTGGTTCATGTACACTGGCATTTATGGCAGAGCAAAGGTCAGTCTTGCATTACATCTTGTGAATCCCTCTTGAATGAGCAGGCTGGTGATTTAATGGGCTAAGAATGAAGATTTATCAACATACCACGGGTTGCTGGCCCTAACTCTTAACCCACTGGCAGAGGCTTCATTTTTTATTAAGGGGGGGCATATATGTAGTAGTTGCTTGTGTACCTGAAGAGTAAATGTGTTCTCATCCCACAGAGCTTAATGCTGCCTATCAGACAACAGATTATTTTTTTCTTTAAGCACAAAATTCAGCAGAAAGCTTCTTCACTTGAAACAACCTGAACAGTTGAGGGCATGGAGGGGAGGGTGAGAGGAAAGCTGGAAGGTGTATCACGTAGCTGCTGGCACACCTGCATCGTTTGCTTTACCACTTCTGTGAGCTCAAGATCAGAGGAAACATGAAGAACACGGCAGGTACTCCCCTTCTCCATAGGCACCCTATTCCCTGAGCCAGGTGAGCATCGCACAGCCGAGAGGAAGACAGATGCCTCCAGAGGGCGATTCAGAGCTCACATCTTCAGTCTTCGTATCACCACCACCAAAGCTGGCCTGTTTCTAAAGGAGAGGAGTCCTTATGTGGGATTATAAACCCCTTATCAGACTTGCTCCCTCTCCTAAATCACCATCCCTGACTGCACAGCAACAGTAGCTTAAAATGGGAAGAGCAATCCAAACAGTTCTGTAGTTACAAAAACACATCCTTGCAACTCTTCTACCAACAATTTCCACTGAAGTCCTCATCTCTGCACTTCTGGTCCCTCCATCTGGAGCATTGCCTCTGGCTGTCTGGACATGAACTCCTGGCTTATTTCCCCCTCCCCTCGTTATTCCTAGGAGGTTCCTACAGACTCTGCTGTATCCAGCATACTTTCGTGCTGCAAGATCCAGCTCAGTTTTAAACCCCTCTTAGACCCTGAGCTTTCAGTGGCAGCTAAGAAAAAAAAAAAGGGGCTCTACATCCTGGTTTTACACTTCAGATTCTTGCACACTTCCCACTTGTTTTTACCTTTTTCTGTTCCTGTTGCAAACCAAATTCCCCGTAGTGCTGGATGGGAGCACGGGGGAGCTACGCTCACCCCCCCTTCTTTCCTTCCTGCTGTCTCGGGCAAACCACATGGCCCTCCTCTGCTTCCTTCTCCTTTTTGTGAAAGGGGTGAGACTTTTTACCTGGCAGAAGAAGCTTCCCCGCCTACTTGGGGCACTTACACACCCAAACCCCTTCGGCTGCCTGGGCTGCAGGGAGCACGGCTGGGAGAGGGATTCCCAGTATGTGCTCCTGCAGAAGGAATGAATGATTTCTCTTCTGCAGCCAGTGCCAGCACTTGCTCTTTGCCAGTTGGCAGAGGGTACTGCTTCCTTTTCCGAGGAAGGCTTCACATCCACCTTTCCCCCCACCAAGGGGTGCCCCAGAGGCTGGTGTGAGTCCCTCTGAGCAGCCAGGCGCTGGCAGGAGCTGCAGGCTTGGGGAAGGAGGGGGAATCCAGGGAGGAGGAGATGGTTCCTGCTTCAGGTGCTCCTTTGAGCTGAAGGGGAGCAGCTGGCACATCTCTCCCCCTTACCTGAGAGTTCCCATGGGAACACAGAAGGGCTCTGTAACAGCAAATTTTGGAACAGGCATGCATGTGAAAAACTTCTGATATAATATTTGAGTCCTCAGATGTTCAACCATTTGCACATACTGCGTGAATGCCTTATTTGCATAGGATTTGTATTTGTTGGTATTCACATTTGTAGGAGAAGGCATACATTAGATTAATGTCATCACAGTTTATGGAGATCATCTGTGCCACAGCCCCAGCTCGAGGCTCGGGCTGCCTTCAGCGCCCCATGGCACCCCGCAGCCCCTTCTGCCCCCCCAGAAGGGCCAGGCAGGGCTACCAAGAGCCGTGGTGGCTGGCACCAGGTGACAGACCTGGAAACGGCCACACTGAGCCTTTCCCTGGTGGGCTATGCGGTTTATGAGGCTGTGCTAACTTTTCAAAACAGGGAAGCTTAAGGATCATTAGGAGCTACTGGCCAAAATTGCTTAGCCCACATTTCCAAAGGTGAAGTTAATTGAACAATTTGGATTTATTCTCTTATATTTGCTTATATGACCTTATATCACGCTCCTTGCTCACATCTTTTGTGCCTACATAGGGATGTTCAGCTGTGAAGCAGTCCGTCTAGGTGGTCCCTTTCCATCTTGCAACAGCATCCCGCCCTCCGTAAAATGGGAGTAGTTATTATTCACTCCCTGGTTTACCACAGCACCTGGGTGCTCTCGTCTGCTAGACAGCTGGAAACTGTCACTAGAGATGCTGTTCTCACAGAAGCGTTGCTAGGCTCAGTCAGATATTGTTTGTAAAGCAGATGGAAAACCTCAGAAGAACAGCACTGCAGCAACAGAAAGCTCATTTTCTGCTAGGAGATTTTTGTTATTGGGCAATGTTTTCATCAGGTGACTTCACATCCCAGCGAGCCCACGTGCCAGGACAGTCTAATAATGGTTTTGTTAACCAACTTCCATTACTGAAACCCTGCAGCTTTACTTCCCACGGCTGTCTGACCGCCCCAGGTCATTTCACAATCGCTGAACTTGGCAGTTGCATGGCACAGAGAGCACCGGAGAGCAGCAGAGATCAGGGCTCACCCCTCTGGTGACAGCCAAAGCACTCGGGCTCTGTCCCCTAGACAGCCTTCCTACAGACAACTGCTCTGTCCCTGAGCAACCGCTCACACACCAGCCTCTCGTCTCCACTTTCAAACTCGAGTCACTCTCCATGGGCAGCATCCGCTGGATTTCCCTTGGGAAACCCACACCCCAAGAGTGGTGGCTGGCAGAGCTGCCTGGGGAACGGGATGCTGCGCTTCCCGGTGTGCAAGGACATGGTGGGACCAGCCTTCGGAGGACGCTCAAACAGCCTGAGCAAAACCAGATCATCCTAGTGCCCATTTCGGCGAAATCTGCACAGGTCAGTTAGCAGGAGACCCTGATTCTCGGTGAGAAGCTGATGGTTTTACCCTGCTCAGTCACAGCCACCACTGTGCATGGCGTTACAACAGACTGAAGGGCCTCACGCTGGCTTTGAGACTTCCACATAGCTGTTCACACCGCAACACTGCTCCTCTTCCTTCTCCCTCAAGCTGTGCGTGACATACACTGAGGATATCCCCCCCGAACAGAGTCATCATCATCTGCTGTGTGAGGGAGGAGGGTGGGAACCAGCCAAGAGCCAAAGCCTGCACGGGAAATGCGTTTCTGTGAAATCTGTCTCAATCTTGATGATGCAACCAAAAGGAAGTGGGTAACACAAAGGAAGGCTGTACATCTCCAAACCTCTCTTTTAATGATTTTACGCTTACTCCAGTAACTGGCCAAATAACAGCATTTTGGCAGTCATTAGTGGTTCTGCTATTAAGAACACGTGCCACCAACCTACACTCAAGCCAAGTGCACAATCAAGTTGCTCCAGTTTCTCTCACAGCTCTCCCACCCCACAGCGAAGGTCCCATCCCAGCTGCATTCAACGCACAGGGTTACTATGTTGTGAATAACTCGTTTAGGATAAAGGCATGCCCAATTTTAACATGTTTTAGCAGACATGATTTGAAATTATGTCCCTGTTACAAGAGTCGTTTCTTGAAAAGGCCTTTCAATATTGGAGTGCTTCAGTCCTATTTTCCAAGTGATTTAAGCACCAAGAAATGTAAATAGAAGCTTCTGAGTGATAAACTAAACCATTAGATATCTCAGAAATTTTTGTCCCCAAATCTTTTTGTAACTAACATCCTTGTGACAAATTGCCCCCCTATTCTTCTTTTTGTTGGTTGCTACTTCTCACCAACATCTGTCACTGTGATTATGATCTCTAATGAGCTTCTAAATTATATCACGGCATTCTGCATTGATGAGCTGCATTCAGTAACTAAGTGTTTCATCCTGCAAGATGTGAAACACTTTCTACAAGATGCTGAATGCTCTCAATTCCCACAGCACAGAAGGTGAGGAACTGGCTGTGGTTTGGTGTTTGGTTTTTTTGGTTTTTGGTTTGTTTTGTTTTTTTTTTTTTTTTTTAAATCCACATCTTATTAAAGGAAACCTGGGAACTTTAAGAACAAGAGACAGAGATTTGAGATTACCTGCTTCACACACCGAAAATCTTTACACAAAGATGGGGGGCTTTCTCCTGACACACAGCAGCAGAGAGATGTCCTGCATTACCATAAGGTGGTGGTACAGTGGAAAAAGGTATGACAAGGCCCCAGAGAAACTTACCATAATTTTTGTGTTGATTTCAAGTTAAAAATGAAGGCTAGTTTGGGTGATTTACCGAAGCACTCAGGATGCTGCGCTGACTCAGTTCCCTCGTGCTGCCAGGATCCAGCATTATGGTCCACACCTACACACATGCACATGCACCCTCTTTCCCTAATGACCACCTTGGGAGACTTCAGAATTAGTGAAACTGGGAAAGTTAATATTAACAAGCAAGGCCTGCTACCTTGGCTATAAGGAACTAGTTTCACAGCTGTGACTGCACAGCCCTGCCTACCCCAGCTGGCAATCTCTAGATGACTTGGATCTCTCAGATCCTTCTTCCTGTTAGTCTGTGAGACAAGCCGTAGTACAACAGCAGCCCCGCTCAGCTTCCTTACTAAAACTTAGTAAGTTTTAGCCTTAGCAAGTGCTTGAGTGCCTGGCAGGTAACAAGATGCCGAAAACCTGCACAGGGACTGCAGTGCATTGCTGGGCGGGAGAAACACTGCTGGCACAATTTAACTGGGAATGAGTTCCCACAGAAACTGCATTTCTAAGGGCACAGCTGGAAAAAGCAAGGGGATGACAGTAATCGCAGAGCAGCAGACTGGTCCCAAATGAACCCTGTTCCACTGAAACATGTGCCTGCCCTTGCCCCAGTGACAGCACCTCCCATTTCTTTTGCTCTGTGCGCACCAAGTACCTCTCCAAGCCCACGATGACTCTGACTCACTCCCTGAGGTACAGCTGGTTACAATGGTCAAGAGCACAAAAGCCTAAATGAGCAATTATATAAACAAATAAACGCTACTGAGCGGTGGGAGATGGGACAGCACTGACAGGGAACTGCCAAGGGGCATATGCACCATAGCTGGTCCATGCCACACAGCATCTTTGCTTGTGCTTAGGTGAAGTGTCCATGAGTTGCCCAGGTGATGAACACACTCTGACTCATCACCGTCTCCGGCTCAGGAAATGAGTTGGCCGGTGAGTTAAACCATACCTTATTTGCACATCCTCAGCAGCGACTGAAGTGCCTCCCACTCCGAACGTGCTTCACAACAGGTATCTTTTGCTATGATGGTCTTGTAACGAAGAGAAAAAAGCTGCTTCCATGCAGAATCTGAGGAGCACTTCTCAACCAAGTCAGGGGAAACGCAGATGGGTACAAGCAGCACAAGCCTCCCCTTGCGCTGGGAGCCTGCTGTCTCTGCTGCCAGAGGAGAGCTGGGCAGGGGGCCGCTGGGGTCTGTACCAGAGATGCTGCAGAACCATCACAGCAGGAATTCTGCAGAAGGTACAAATCCACACAGGAACTGTGTGTGGGACACCACCAAGGACACACATGTTCAATAACAAAGGTGTCCATCCCCTACAAGGGGTACATTGCTACCAGTGCTACAGAAAAGCCTGGAGAGATCACTTTTTCTAGACACCCCAAGTAGCAAAGAAGTATCAAAACCCAAGTCACTGTCCCACAGATGGAAAGCTGAAAATCAAGCAATCCGGTGCTTGCTGGGTACCATGCAGGAAATCGTGGTGGGTTTCACATTATCAAGTCTTCCCCTGCCATCAGCTTTTCAGCCTTAACCACAAGGTCAGCCATAGTCTCCAAAAGCACTGGAGGGGCACACAGAGGGAAATCCCTGGTACCATGAGCTATTTTGCTTCTTGTTTAGCTTTGCTGAATAAAACTTTTACTTTATAATGTTCTTTTCAGCCAAGAGACCACAAGAATTCAACATTAATACTGAAACGCTGCCACATCAGGATGGCAGTTTAGCAACCCTAGCTCTTTTCCTGTGACTACCACTGTATGGCAACCGTAACCAATCCCCAAAACCATTGCTACGTGCACTGATTCTGGCTGAGATACAGGTAATTTCTTCACAGGAGCTGGTATAGGGCTTTGTTTTGGATTTGTGCTGAAAATAATGTTGATAACAGAGGGACGTTTTAGTTACTGCTGAGCGGTACCTACACAGTGCCAGAGCCTTTGCTGCTTCTCACCCTACCAGCGAGCAGCCTGGGGGTACAAGGAGCTGGGAGGGGACACAGCTGGGACAGCTGACCCCAACTGACCACAGGGATATTCCATGCCATAAGACATCATGCTCAGTGTGTAAACTCAGGGAAGGAGGAAGGTGGGGGGACATTTGGTGTGTTGGCATGTATCTCCCCAAGTCACCCTTACACTGGCGGAGCCCAGCTTTCCTGGGGAGGGCTGAACACCTGCCAGCCATTGGGAAATGGTGAATGAATTCCTTGCTTTGCTTTGCTTGCATGCGTGGGTTTTGCTCTACCTATTAAACGGTCGTTATCTCAACCCACAAGTTTCCTCACATTTACTCTTCCAATTCTCTCCCCCATCCCAGCGGGGGTAAATTCAGGGAGCGGCTGTGGGGCTCAGTTGCTGGCTGGGCTTAAACCACCACACTAAGTACACCCCCTTCTGCATCCTGATAAATCACATCAGCTCTAGCCTTGGTTAACAGAGCTATTATCTCCAAGACACCAAAACCATGAAAGCCTTACAAAGATGCTTCATCTGCTGATCTCTGGGTGAAGAGACACTACCCCTCCTGTTCATGGTAGATAATTGCATTTACTGCTCTGGCAACACCACCGCTTGAAATGAAATCTGGAATCCCAGACAACACTGCTCCACCTCTATCTATCATAACTACCTAAGCATAGGAAGAAATAAAAGGGTAATCTCTTGAATTACAGAAAACAGGACATGAGTACTGCTCGCTATATAGTACAAGTTTAACTTTTTTTTCAGGTATTGAGAAATTGAGGAAAGAGTAATCCAGAGTCATGCAAATTTAAATACCAGTCAGTTAAGATCCATCACTACTATCTCACTCCTGTCTGAAGGTTGGCACAGTCACACCAATGCACAAAAAAAATCGCTTATCACCCAGGCAGCTGGGGAACTGCTCACAGAAACAGGGCGAGTAGGGCTGACGCACACCCGTGCTGCCAGCAGGCTCGGCTGGCAAGTAACCTGGCGGGGCTGTGACTCAGCTGGCAAGCACTCCCCCGAGCTCCCTTCCTGCCCAGCAGTCTCTGACAGCAGGCAGAACAAGAAGACTGACTGACTGTGGTAGAAATACCAGGCTATTCAGTAAAATTTGCCTTTTCACCAAACACATCCTCTAGAAGGTTCAACTGGAGTTTGCATTTTGATTGAAAATTTTTCAGTAACCTGAAATTAAGTGAGGCAGCAAAAGACAGTACTGCAACCCAGTTTACAAGCTGCGTGTCCAAAGCACATCATCTCTTTAGGCCAAAGAGCTAAAATCCCCCAGTAAACCAGGTTGGAAAGTGCCTCAGATGGTCCAACCTCCTGCTTGAAGCATGGCAAACACCAAGCCCAGACCAAAGCTCAGGACTTTCACTAGTCAGGCCCTAGAACTCTCCAAAGGGTGCAGACTGCACCCCTCTGTGTTGCTCTGCCCCAGAGCCCAGCTGGCTTTGTGGCGACAGGGTTTCCCTATGTCCTGCTGCCACTGCCCAGCACGGTGCTGCCCTCCCACCCCAGCCTCAGACCAGCCGGTCACCCGGTCCCCCGAGGAACTCCACACCTCGCAGCCGCTCCTGCGTGTGGAGGGCCATTCCTCTCCCCCTCCCTCTCCCGGAGGGCCCAATCCATCCACCAGCACTCCCTCCACCTCTCAGGTGCCCACACAGCATCCTGGACCAACAGGGACATGTGGAGGCTCTGCTCCTCCCACACTTGCCGTGCCACCAGGATCTGCTCAAAGCCTCCATCTGAGCTGTTTCATTCCTCCCAAGGCCTCTCCAACAGACATCACCCTGCCATGTGTGCTCAGCACCCAGAGCCTCACTCTGCGGTGCTTCTTCCCTTCCTTACTCTCAGGGCAGCGGCCAGAAAGCAGAGAAGGAGCCCTTCCCAGCTGTCAGATGGCACAAGCTGCTAACCTGCCCCAGGTTGAAGCCTCCATCCACCTCTCGTGGCAGCACCACCTCCATACATCCCTCCTCCCACGTGCCCTGGCTTTACCGGCAGGCAGGTCCCCACAAGACCTCCACAAGAGGTCTGGCATCTCCTCCTCTGCCCCTCTTGGTGGTACACAGCCCCATCCCCACCTCCTCCAGCTCTTTCCTCCATGGGGCTCCTGCAGGACAGACCACAGCCACGCCTTGTGTCTTCTTCAGGGCAGCCGGGGCTCCTCTAGAAGTGGGGATAGGCAGGTACCAGCTGGCCACCAAGCCCCATACAGCCCCACCGCACAGCCCTGATCTGCTGGAAGCAGAATTTCTACCTCTCCCAGCTCTGCAAACCTCCAAACTCCCTCTGTGCTGAGCTGCAGGAGCACAACTCCCTCTGCCCAACAGCAGCGTGGCCCCCAGGTGACACCCAGCAAAAGAGAAGGGCCCTCAGGTTTCAGCCTTTACAATCACAGACCACAACCAGGGAACACCCAACAGCTGCTGGGGCTGCAGGTGGCCCCAGAAGTAATCCATAGCCGTGATGCTGGCCTACAGAAAGCAGAACCCACAGGAACGGGTAAATGACCAAATGCCACAAAGGATGGGAAGAGAAGATTAAAAAAAAAAAGTCAATAAAGCACGATGCTTCCTCAAAATGTCACGCAAGAAAAAAGCTGGGAAAAAAACCAAGCAACCCACTCTAAAAGCTTATCCAAAACTTATAAAAGTCCCTATTTAAATAAATAAAGTAAATTAATGCTCCACTGGCAAACTCCAAAACTGGGGAACACCTCAAATTATGGATAAAAAAAAAAACAGGAAAAAGGAGAAAAAAAATCCAAATAAACTGGGAAAAAACATGGAAAGGAATGAGACCGCCCTCCAAGAAAGATAGGGGAATCATGAAAAGTTGTTGAAAAAAGCACCAGCGACAATGCCACCAAGGAAAATTCCCCTGCTGAAAAAACACAGTGGAAAATCCCTCCCCCCAGCTAACAGCCTCTCTGAGTGGTGGTCTCTGCTGAGCTGGATTGTCCCCCAGCAGATGCTGCCAGAAGCACTCTGTCCTACAAGAGGTAAAGAAAGCTGAGGATCAGACCCAAATCCCAGTGGGCTCTGGCCGGACCATAAATGAGTTATGTTTGGTCAGAGCATGGGCAAGGTGTTTCGGCACGCTGTACTCCAGCACAGGGCTGCAGGCAGCTGGCTGCGGGTGCAATGTATCCCTGGCTATCGGGCCGGAAAAAGCTTACATTCCACTGAACCATACTTTTAAGGAGAAACACAGGACTCGGGCAGCAAGTACAGCTGGTAGGGGAATGAATTTCTCACACTGCGATGAGTACGCTGGCGATGGGGAAGGGTCTGGACGCTGCTGCTGCTCAGCCCACAGCCCTTCGTGACTGTCGCTCGACCACGATCGCACGCCGGAAGAGTCTTGCACAGATGACTTCATGAAACAAAATTAAGAGTCATACATAAGAAAGGACATTGCCACAGCTCTGGCGCAATTAGGACCCATCATCATCAAATACAGGAAATTGGCACATCTGCTCTTCAGGCTGTGGATCCAACAGCGGCTCGTGCACACTGTCAGGGGGAGTCCTGCTGCAGCTCGCTGTCTTTACATAAATATTTATATAATTTCCCCCAAACAGCAGTATAAGCACTTGTCTTGTCATTTATCCTCCCAATTGTTCTTTTCTCTTTCTCTCCTAGGCCTAGGAGGACAAAACTGAGTTTGCAGCATAATGTTCTCTTTCTCCTTTCTGGCCCCAAAGAGGTCAGGCGAGGTAGATAAACATTAGTCACTTTTTAACCAGTATAACCCCAAATAGAACAACAGTCACATTTCTGTTTGGATGCGCCCCAGGAGGGGTTTGATCCTTTTCCCCTTGAGTCACTGATAAAACTGTGGGAAACTGGGTGGCTGCAGGATCACGGCCTGTTTCATACCTGCTTATGCTTTTTTTCCCCTCCTCTGTATACTACTCAGAAATGCATTGCCCTTGTTATGGGATGTCCTGCTCTTCAGGGAGAGTTCCTGCCTGCTTCATTCCTCCGCCTCCTCTAGTGGGGCCGGTGTTTCCCGAGAAGACCAAAAAGGGTCACTACAACTCTAGAGTTGTGCTAAAATCCCAGCCCGAGTTATCCTCAGCGCTGCCCTGCGCCAGCGGCGGCTCCCGGGGCAGGGAGGGACCTCGACGTTTCCTATCGCGCTTTTTTCTGCTCTTCCGGGCGAGATGGATTTATTTTTATTCCGTAGGGTTTGCACCAGGACAGCCCCTCCTTCCTTCTTTGTTTTCATTCCTGCTGCTCATCTGAGCATAGTGGAAACAAACAGCTCTGAAAAAGTGGAAACAAACAGCTCTGTGCCCTCGCAGATAATCACCCCAACAAATAACAGAGCCTTCTCCACCTTTGCTGAGACCAGGAATGAGTACCAATTATCATCCTTGGCTCGTCTGGGCAACTAGTGGTCCGGTGTGCACATAATACTGACATCACCCTGTATTCTCACATTTATAGCTTCTCTCATCCAACATATCGCTAATATTTATTTGTTTCCTAGTTTTCAGAGTTTTGTGGGGTTATTTTTGCCTGTGTTTTTGTGTGTATTTTAGTGGGTATTGCAAACTGTTTAATGATGTTGGAAAGGAATGGCTATTCAAGAATTTTGAGCTTGCATAATTCCCAGATTTGTCTAGACAGATACTTTCCATCTGGATGATATATGTAACACCACACTAACATGATAGTTCTTGTGTTACTTAATGCTATCCTTTTTATTTATTCATTTATACACTGGTTTACAGAATGAGTACAGACCATGAGGCTACATCTGTAAAGGGGAAAAAGGATTTGTATCGCTAATCCTCCAGGAGGCAGCTCCTGAAAAACTCCTGCATGTTGTGTTACTCCTGGAGTCACTCTGGTTTCTCTTTCCTTTCGCAAAGCATGAGACCTCCACGTGTTGTTTATATCCTGTGATGGGAGAAGAAAAATATTTTCCTGTGAGCTGCCTTGAGTCAAATTCCGTTTTAAGCTGGAACAGCTCAAGGGTTCACATGAGCATCACCCCTGTCCATCGGTTCATACAGCCCAGAGCATCTCAAAGCACTGGCATCGCTGGAGCTGGGAAAAGGACCAGGACACCTTCAGCTTTCCCATTGCACTCTGCTCCTGTTGCATGTGGCAGAATGACAAATCCGGACCATAATCAGAAAGTGTATTTAGTTAATCAGAACTGCAGCTGCACACACACATTAAATTTTTCCCAGACAAAATTTTGGCAATTGTTGAGCATCTTGTAGAAAGCAGCCTGTCTCACAGTCGTTGTACAGAGGTATCCTGGACCAGAACTGAATTTAACCAGCAACAAAGCTGGTTAAACCAGCAACGGACCCTTTGTAGCCTACAGCGAAGGCAGCCCGTGGGGTTACGGACCCACTGTTTGACTTTGGTTAAGTTAAGCCTGAATGTCCTTTCTCCTCCCTCTGAGGTCACCTCACCCCAGCAATGAAGTACCTCCCATCACCAAGCACCATGAGCTCCTGCCCGGTATCTCCGTGCTCATCTCCCTCTCATCCGCATCATCATCTCATTGCCTCATGCTCCCACAAAACAGGCCTGATTTATCTGCTACTGCAGCAGGAACCACGGGCTGACAGAGGAATTCACACACTTGGAAGCACGGGACGAGCGAACCCTGGCCAGCGCAGATCCCCAGCTGGCAGGGGCAGGTCCTTCCAAACACAGTCCCATGTGCTGAAAGTACAATTTCCAACAGCTGGATGACAGGACACGGTCTCCTTCTGGGGCTGGCCCGGGCAGCCTGTTTTGGAACCCCTCAGAAAGCCTGCCTTGTACCTCACGCCTCTGCGGGGAAGGGAGAGGCCGGCACAGCGCAGCGCTTCCGAGATGTAATGGATTATCAGCCTTTGCTTTTCTTGAGTCCTGGGCAAAGCACAGGCTGCTCGGTCCTTAATCTTCCGTGTTTTGTGCATCCACAGGGACTGTAAAACACCGCTTACTTACCCTTTAGCCTTGCTAGCTCGAAGACATTAAGAACTTCATGAGCCAGATCTTTGGTTGTCATAAATCACTGTTGATCCATGGACTTTTGTGAAATTTCCAACTTGCATCATCCTGAGGCTTGGCTTTGCCTTCAGGTCGGCAGGGAGGAGGCATTCCGACATGGATGTGCTGGGTCAGAGCACCGTGCCCGCAGGAAACCATCCAAAGGCGGCAGGAAATGGGATGAAATGAAAGATGTCCAGCCTTTGACTGCGACTTTCCCAGCTCCTCTTGCAGAGGGGAGAGGCTCAAGATGACTTTTGGAGCAGCTGATGTGTCTGATTCACCTACACGGCCTGCGAGAGCCACATGATCCTTGTTAGGTCATTATCTTGGTTAAAAAACAATTCTTTCATGTTTGTGCAGATGCAGCTTTCAATCACTGGTAGACGAAGATGTGCAGATATGGTACAGCTCAGGATAGAATTCTAACGGCATGTAATTTTAATTTTGTGTATTTGTTTCACATACTTTGTTCTGTAAAGCTCTTTTCAGTCCCTCCATTCGAATGTCCTGAAGAGCCACTTCATCTGACTGTTTTATTTGTACTGATAGCAAAAGGAAATGATATAGAAAAAAAATAATAATATTGTAACACGAGTGCATATTCAACATTAAATTTTTCCAGGGCTTAATCTATGACACATGCCCGCACACGGGGAATGCTGACAGCAATCTGCAATCCTCAAGTCATTCTCCCTATAAGAAATAGCCCTTGTTTAAAGACTAATGTTGTTCAGAAGTCCGCAGCAGGGAAAACAGAAATAATTTGTTTGATCTCAGAGTGTCGGGACTGTGTTGTGACCCAATTTAACAAGAAAATACTTGAGAATTCTGCGTGGAGTCCTGTCGTTCCAATGAGCAATTCAGCCCGGGAAACCTGTCTGTTAGCAGTGACAGAGAGAAGATGGATGTTAAAGATATCAACTTTGCCAGCTTACCGCTGGCGTGACTGATGTGGGATTCTTCTTGTATTTTATCATGTGTGAACAAGAAAGATGTTGACTGAGAGATGGAGGCGCAATGAGGATAACAAGTATCATTCCCCATTCCATACTGTGTATTTTTCTCACCCACCAACGACGCTCAGGCTGCCTGGATCTCCTGAGCAGTGTGCCAGCCTTTATGTCCCCAGTAGAACAGGGATCCCAGTAGGCAGTAAGCCATGTTTTTCCCATAGCCACATCACTTCAGTTCTTGCCAGAAACACAAATGGTGTGTTTCTCCTTTAAACTTTTCTTCAGTGACCCCTCTAGACGCGCCTCGTTTCTCCTCCTGGTGCGGCGGACTACCTGCTGTAAGGCATGGTGCTGCGGTTTGGTGGCTGGGGCACTGGCAAACTGGCATTCTTACTAGATAAATCCCGAGAGGCTCACTGCCCTCCTCCTTGCCTGCGTGCCCCGTGATGCCCATGCCAAGAGAGTTCCTCCCAGGGAGGTTCTGATGCACCCGTACCTCTGTGTAACGCCAGCAGGACGCATAGCAGCTTTCGTCAAATTAAAAACAGACAGCAGAGCAGCGACTGTTGAAAGGGAAATGTAAATAAGATGGTCAGCCTAAGAAACGAGATCGTTACTGTTATGAAGAGGAAAAAAAAAGAGCATCTTGGGAACAAATGGTAGGGTTCCAGGTAATATCCTCTCTACAGCCCCATAAAACATTAATTTAATAAAAGCCACAAGGCCATGACAGCTTACTGCCAGTCACAAACTCATACTCACTCACGAATAATTTATTTGGCAGGTGATGGGGGAAATCACGATTTTCTGGGGGATTTTTGTCTTGGTAAATTGCTCACCCTCTGACCACTTCCCTCGCCAGCCAGAACTGTCAGATTCTGAAGGAAACATGTTTTTTTGTCATAAGGCACGGGGCACCTCTGAACTGTGTTTTATCTTTCCACAGTTGGACAGCCTTATTGACTCATTGCTCCTGTGATTGATGTTATGATGGGAGACAGGCTTCCGAGAGCTCTAGCACATTACTTGGCTACTAAAATGTAACTTAACACGTTACGAGAGAGAATCCCGAGTCTGGTCCTAATTTGAAGTCTCCTGAGGTCGCTGGTGCTTGAGAGCCCAGCATCACAGTGGCTTCCATGCGTCGAAGCGGGGAATGCAGTCCACTGTAAATTAAAGCTGCTCGAAGTAGATGTACAAAGCACTAGGCACACAAGTGGTGAAAAAAAGAATAACCAATTTTATTTCAAGTCCTCTTAGTTGCTTGTCACATAGCGCTTGCGGAGAAAACTCCAGAAAGCAAACAAAGAAACAGAGCCTAGACGTTTATTTTTAACTTAGGAGATAATTTTGGTTTATGCAGCTTGTCACATGACTAGCATTTTTCTTCACAGAAAATTCACGCATCTTTTTAGCCTTCAGACAATATTTTAAGATTATTAAGCATCTTTGAACTTCCTGTGAAAATCTGAAACCACAGATGGAAAAATCTGAAAGATAATATTCTTGCAGCATAAAGTGACGCTTTCTTCAGTGCCTCATGTTCGCCGCGAAGGATCCAGCTTGTGCTTCAAGCCAAATGTCTGCTCTATATTTAGTTTTGCACAATCTATTGTAAATCACTACATTTTGGTGGTGACCACGTGCGCTGTCCCGGAGCAACAGTTTGGATACGTTGCAGCTGGTTTCTAACACAGAAAATGGCTAACGCAGGGCTGCAAGGGGGGTGGCAGCAGCTTTGAGCTGGCTGCGGATGGAGAAAAAGGTTCGACACGCAGCACCCCGGAAAAGAACCCCAAAATTTACGAAAAAACATCAAAAAGGACCCGCTGAGGTTCCCGACAGAACCCCTCGGGGGGCCGCTGGCCCAGGCTGTGTCAGACCCGGGGGGGTTCCGGGGAAGGCGGGGGGGAGCCGCTCGCCCTCCCCAAGCCCGAGCAGCTCAGGGAGCCGCGCGGGTTGTTGCAATTACGCGCTTTCATTGTTACCGTGGGATAACACATCCCCTGCGTGTCGCAAGCGGCTCGGTCGGCTCTTGCGGGCGTTCAAGCCTTGCGCAAGCCGAGCCGAGCCCGGGCCGGGCCG
>KZ506044.1:308310-419308 GCA_002844005.1 Limosa lapponica baueri
GTTCCGGCCGCGCGCGTCCGTCGGGGCCGCCGCGGGGCTGAGGGGGCCGCGCGCGCCGCGCCGGCCGTTAGGGGCTAACGGTCGCCGCGAGCGAACGGCCGTTACGGGCCAACCGCCGCCGCCGGGCGCTCGCAGAAAGTTTAGGTCCGTCGCCGCGGGCCTGGCCGCGATCGGGTGGGCTGGACACCCCCCCCCCGCCCCGTGCGGAGGAGAGGGCGCAGCCGGCGGGAGGAGGGCTTGGGCAGGGGGGGCGCGTTCCCTGGCACAGCACGGGGGGGGGACATTTTTGAGGCACCCGCTCCCCCCCGGAGCTGTCGATCACCCTGTTTTTGGGGTGGAGGTGGCGGGTAACAGATGGCCGCGGCCCGGCCGTCCGTCCCGGGGGGCAGGGGGCGATGTGTTCCTCACTGCGGGGGGCCGTGCGGTGTACGCGTTTCGCCGTGCCTGGGGCTTCCCAAACCGTGACACAAACCGCACGCGAGTAGTGCCGAGCCGGGATTGCTGCTAACTCGAAATAATTCAGAAAGCAAATGGTCCTGTATTGTCTAATTGCTCACCGATTGTCACCCTTCCTTGCCTGGTTTCCTTAAATAAGGCCTACTAACGTGCTTTTGTTTTCTTTCCAGATCTGGGAGCGTAGCGCAGAACTGGCACGAAATATTTGATTTTGTACAGCAGCTGACAGAAAGATTTGTGAGGTGGGTTTTGCTCCTTGTGACATCTGTACTACTGGGATATGCTGAAAAAAGGGCCATGCTTTTATACGCTCGGTAGATATGTTTCACAAACATGTTAAGAGTTTGGCTTCTAGTGCTCAAATTGTTGAAAAACATCGAAAACTTTTACTTTGTTTGCTCATGTTTGGAGTTCAATTAAAAGGTGGCAATATACATCTTTAACTACTTAATGTCTAAAATTACTCTCAGATGTGATTTGATGATTTTTTAAAACTTTTTTTTTTTTCCCAGAAGCCACATGCCTCATTTCTGATAGAGTACTTGTATATTGCTTTTAGAGGTCTATGGAAAGAAGACAATCTGAATACATATCTCTATATATGTGAAAGGAAGGGAGTATCTTTCAAGATCAGACCTACAGGAAGTTCATGCCATGTTAAGGGTATATTTGTTGTACATCTATGTAATCAACTTTGTAACTGGCTAGCAGTATTGTCTGGCAAGTACCGCTGCCACAGAAACGGCTGTTGTAAATACTGGCTAACTGTACAAACAGCTGAGGATGCTTTTAAAGGAAAACAGGCTAAAACAAAGGGAGCCCCCCCAACCACTCAAACATAGATGTTGTGGTAGTTTTTGCTAAGGAAAATGAAGTGCAGTGGGCAATTATAATCTTGGCTTGCTAATAATGGGATACAATTAGGCTTGCATAATTAAATATTGCTTACCTTCATCTTGTAAAAAGCAAATCTTCTGGAAACCAAGTGGGCGACACAAGCGTTTAAAAGTTATTTTGTAAGCTCTAGAATAAAAAAATAAAAAATAAAAAAGAGCCTGAGGATACCAAAGCAGCACTTCTTCACTTCTTTTTGGTGAGAGGTAAAAAAATACATTTGTCCCCACAGAAAGGATGGGGCTTGTTCAGTGTAAATCTTTCAGTTCGTCATCTTTTACAGCCAAATGGCACTCCCTCTTGCAACAGTTGTTGTGCAGCGGTCTGGCTGCATTATCTGAAATGAAGCTATGGAGTTGGCAAGGTACTCCCCTGAGCTTTCCCACCAAGGGAGATCAGTCATGGTGCAGAGCCAGACAGTCCAACCTGTGAGCATCTTGCTTGGTGTGCAGGTGCTGAGCGCTCAGCCTTATGTGGGGCATACCCTTCACAGCATGAGGGCTGCAGGGCTCCTGTGGGAGCCTGAGCAGGACATCCCTAATGGGGCTGGAGTGCCCCTGAAGGATGGTGAGGCTTTGTCCTGCCTTCCGGCCTCAGTATACTTTCAGAATAGGGCATGGAGTTCTTCAACCTTGCCCTTTCTTAGATGGGAAAGAGTCGTTGTGGGAAGAAGGCAAAGAACCAATTTGTAGCAGTTTCCTTCAGTCCTCACCTGAAGAATTGATTCCTGGCAGGGCATCTGCTCTCCGGTTTGACTGTCTGTAACATGCCCGTTTGCAGTAATAGCACTGTGTGCTCACAATCTTGGTTCTGAAGGGCCTGCGCCTGGCGGGTCCGTCAGGTGCATTCATACGATCCTCCTTCATCATCCGAGTGCTGGGAGAGTGGAACAGAAATGGCATGTCTTGTGAAGAGCACAGTTTTGTGGCTGTCCTAAAGACAAGTTAGGTAAACCATAACGTTGAGGTTATCACGCACTGAGAGTTGCATCGCAAATAGGGAAGTCTCGCATTACTTGGATGAGGCAGTGATGTAATTACCAGAGATGGGGATTGCAAGTACTTGTTTTTTGTTTGGCAGCTGCTCATGGCAACTAAGATTGATAATGCCACAATTTAGATCACAAAAAATAGTTTAGAGCATCTCTTTGTAATCAGAGCCTTAACAGGTAGACTACAAGACTGGATCTTAAATCCAAGATCTGTGCAGTTTGTGCTTATATTTCCATGATGTCAATAATTTTAAGTTGCATCATTGACATAAGTGAACTGAAAAAGTATGGTCATTCATCTTTACAATGTAGCGTTATGTCTTTATTAACATTAACTTAAATATAGATACAGCTATGCATTGAATTATAAAATTACTGAATGTATTGAAATTGTCATGAATGAAATTTAAAAGCAGGTAAGAGAGATGTTGTTACAACTTACCTTTGGAAAGTTACTGTCTTGGGCTTCCATAGTATCAGTTCTTACGCATTTTCTACCGATAGTTAGATTAATTCCTCATAATCTTGTTGGAAGAGACAGGTGGGACTCTTCAAAAAAAGACTGAATTCCTAAATAAAATAAATTCATACAATGTTGCTTTTTATAATGGCGTCTCCCCGGATACTTTTGTGAAAGTAGGATCTTAAACATCACAACTGTGTTACTGAAACAAAAACATACTAATTCTGAAAGAGTTTGTTTTGCTCCTTTTTTAGAGATGCATCAGTTGGAGGGCACTGTTTCTTTGACCCTGATGATTTTATGAACAAAAAGCACAGTTTGAAATTTACATTGTGTCAAGATCAACCTTTAAAAAGGGGAAACTGACTTTCGAATGTGTCCATATTTAATATCCCGAAGCAAGAGCATACCCTGAGTCTACGTCCCTAACTTATTTTGACACCCCTGACCACAAAAATATAAAAGGATGTGTTACCTTCTGTACATTGGTAGATCACAACCTATGAAGTTCACTTTCAGTTGGGTCGCATGAGATCTGAGCTGTTAAGATCAGCATGTCTTAATCTGGAGTCTAGTCAGGCAAGAAAGAATAATAATTCTGCTACTTCATTCTCAAAGCATCTGAGTAAGGAGAAGATGGGTAGAAATCCATTAATTCCTCTCTCATTCTGGGTTTGTAGTTCAAAAGTATGTTCTTTGAAAGCTGGAGGATAAAGATGATACTAATGAAGCGTGAAATGCTATGCATCTGTACATTTCTTTTCATTTGTCTAAAATGTATTTTTTTTCCCTCTTTCCTTTTTCTAAAAGCCCCAAGATGAGATTATCATTTATCGTGTTTTCCACCCGAGCACACGTCATTCTTCCATTAACTGGAGACAGGTTAGTGCGCTGCTTTTTTAATTCTCCCTCTCCCTCCTCCCCGCCAAGGGCTTTTATTAAATCAGACGAACAGTAACAGATACCAAACAATAACTGATACCTTTAAGTGGTGGCCAGTCATGAAGCCTCCATGCAGAGCTGGATTTAATTTTGTGAACATCTCGATGGATAGCCTAGTAAAAAAGGAAGGAGAAGAATAATGGGAAATAAATTTTCGATGTGAACTCTGCCACTGCTTTGCAGAACAACTACACATAACGTTTTCATCTCTGCATGACTGCAACTTCCTTGGCACAGCAGAAGAAATGATTCTTGCTTTTACTTTTGTAAAGCAATGTCTGTAAATAAGTCTTCAGTATTTTTTCATGTCTAGGTAAAGCATACAATGGTAAATTAATGTTTCCCATAATCTCACAGAAGGTAGGTATTTCATTTTGTATTTTCAAATCACGACTTCAAAATCGGTTTTAGACTGGAGTTGGTGCCACTGCAAAGGTGTGAGGTCTTTCTGGCACAGTGATGGTGTACGGATGTGCCTGAACTCTTCCTTTCGGTCGATGTTTTCAGAGGCAATGGAATTCAAGGCTGCTCACTCTGATTTCTAATTTTTTTTTTTTTTTTTTTTTTTGTGGTTCGACTCGATGATCTCAAAAGTCCCTTCCAACCATGAATACTCTGTGATTCTGTGATTATGTAAAGCAAATAAGGATTAGGAGCTAGGATGGGTCGGGGGAAACAGAAGCAGAAAAACAGAGAAGAGGTTGTTGCAAAATGTACTACTAAAATCACAGGAATTGGAAATCGGTATTGTGGAATCAGTGCTTTCAGCAGAGGACAGTTGTGCTGTCGCCAGAGTCCTTCAGTATCCTTTCAGTCTTGTCAAAACCAACATGACCTCCTCTCTCTCTCCCTTCTGTCCAGAAGCTAACCGCATTGCACAGCTGTTGGGATTTTGAATGTGCGGATAATCCACTTTGGAATAATTTTAACAATAATTTTAAATAATACATAATAGCAAGTACAAGACTTACTGAAGAGACCTGTCATGGGCAGCAGACAAATGTGTCACACTACAGAAATGCATGCTGACATCCTAGAAGTAGGATGTTTAAAGACCCGATTACAAGCCCCTCCTGTTTTAGCATTTAAAAGAGTGGTCTGACTTGCGAATGGCCAAGTTTTCACTTTCCCCCCACCCGGAACTTGGATGCTGCATCTGCTCTCTGCAGGGAGAGACAAGGTTATGAGCCATTTTTCCAGATGGCTTAAGAGAGGTCAGGAAAGGACACTTAAGCCTGTTCCAAGGACTGCAGAAGTCAATGAGAACCTTTCTCTCAATTTCAATAGGCCCTTAAAGCCCTGTCAGTGGCCTATTCCTTATCAAGCACGCAGAGTCAGCCTGATAGCATACAGACCACTTGGAATGCTTGGCCAGAACTCTGGAACCCCGCCACCAAAAGACAAGCGCCTTTTTCATTGCATGGCTGTGGCACACTGTAAGCTATAGAAAGAACCACATTTTTTTTCAGAAGCCTCATTTAAAGCATAGGAAGAACGCTTTTGAGTTCTAGTGGGTTCCTTTGTGGGACTTTTCTTTAATGCAAGGTTTGCTGATGCTTTTATGAGTGTGGTAGGGGAAAGAAAATTACTACCATTGTTTAGGAGGAATTAAAGGAGAATGAAGAAGAAGACATTAGTAACTGTGACCATATGTACATAGGTAAGATTAGATAGATACAGTTGGAACAGCTGTCCTTTTAAATATTAAAGAAGTCAACAGAGGAAAATGACTTAGAATGCCTAACTCTCATTGTTGCAAACAGAAGATGAGGTTGCTAAGTACAGTGCAGTTTTGGGGATGGGTGTGTATGTGACTGAGTTATGGCTTTGGTTTTTTTATGTGCATTTGGGACTTGCAGGGCTGTTTTTCCCCTTGCTTACTTGCTAATTCACAGACATCAGGAAACTACAATTCAATCCCAGCAGCTAGTTCAAAGTAGGGAAGTCTTTTTTGTTTTGAAAGCCTTAGGCTTCTAATTGTTTGTACAAAGTTCTTGCTGATTTTTACTGCATAATAAAGCTGTGGATATAAAGAAACCCACACCATAGCACCAAAGCCCCCAGATTACCAAATATTTTGTGACTATGAGCAGTGGTATGTGAATATCTCTGAAAACAGAAGTCACTGTTAACCACAGTATACACAATGCTGTAATAAATACATAGAATAAAAGTAACACTCAGATGGAAAAGACTTCTCACAATGGTTATATCCCATTTTCGAGGTACATGTTTCCCCTGTGAAGTTTAGCTGGAAACTATGTACTACGTGGTAAACAAAGATTTATGCATTCACATTTGGGGCTCAGTTTTGCTGCTAGTTTTGAGAAATGAGTTGTTTGGAAAAGTGGTAAGCTTATGGATATCATCCAGATGGCAGGATATCTTCTGCATTCTCTTTTGGCCAACTGCATGCTGGCCAGCAGAATCTCAGGTTTCTGTAAACCTGCTTCTGCAGCATTTGACCAGCGTACATGGCCAGGACTAGCCCTGCTGACTCTGCTTGGGTGAAACTCCCGTTGAAGCTAAAGAAAGATTACATTAGTTAAGGTGGAAAAATAGGACACTTAAGTACCTGGTAAATGACCAACAATACTGTACTGTACTTGTCCGTAGTCTGGTGGAGTTCACTGACTATTCCTTTATTGCACATGTAGCCTAACAAGACATTTATGCATTTTGAGCCTCAGTCACGTGAGCTAACCCTGCGCTTTGGTTCAAGAAGCTTGCCAAAATAGAGCCATCTGCAGAGAGCATGTTCTGCTGCGTGTATAAAGTACAGCAAAGTCAGCTACTTACATGTTTTCCATCTGGAACCCATGCAGGAGGCCTAAAGTTTGACACACAATAGTTACTGTAATTGTACTGAGCCCTCTGTAGTAGTTGAGAGGTGTAGAAGGCAGGAACCTCCTCCAGATTATGCCCTGGGGGAGACTGATGTGCAGGATTTACTTTCACCAGTATGACAGTTCTGTTTGTTAGGGATGTAACCATCCCAATTTTTGTTAAAGAACACTTCCCCTCGCCCTTTGTTTCACTACACCTTTATGCTTTTTCTTGTTTATTAAACTTCCTTCTTAGCAGCAAAACTGAAGTACCTGTTTTGTTTGCCTTTTTTGTTAGAGATGAAGTACGTTGCCTCGCAGGCGCATAGCCTCCTTCCTGATGATAAATACATGCTCATTGGGTAGCACAATTTCCCTGCCAGTGCTCATACTCTCAACACACTGAAAAACTATTCAAGATTCCAGCACTTCAGTAGTTAGAATGCAACATGGAAAAGAAAGATAAGATACTGTGTCCCATCCAGAAGATCTAAGAACACTAGTACTTAAAACTGCATAGATTCTAATGGAGACTCAGTGCTGGTTGTGGCCCTGTCTACGCAAGGAAACAAGGCAATGCTTTAACAACTGACCACTTGGCTGCTGACAACACTGTTTTTAGCAGTGTGTCAATTAAACTTAGTTCAAGAGATAATACTAAACAGTAACAAAAACAGTGTCTGTTGAGTCACCTAGATAAAAGGTTGCTGCTTGGTGCCACAGAGCTTGTACAGAGAAGCCTCTCCTGTGAACTGGTGATAGTTGCCTTGGCATAATTCAGACTTGGAAAGCACATAGTTATATTTAGACCTGAGAGAACAGCCAAACTGTGGAGCATGCTCAGGTAAGGAGAGGTTGCTATGTCTTAGTTTATGTTAAATTGATTTCTTCAGTTGTTTGCAAAGCTGGGCTGCTTTGTAATCTCTCTTTGCTAAATGTTTTCAATTCTAAATTTAGTTCTGCAGTGCCCTGCCTCAGGGAGGCACTGAAAGTCCAAGACAAGCTCAGTGTAGACTTTGGCCCGTGCAGGGAGCAGTGTTTGTAGATAGGCCTATAGGTCTCACGGAGTTGGCACAGCCTCCCTGATGGCAAACAAGCCCTCTGCAGCCGAGGTGTCTGGAGCTGCTGCCAGGTCCTGCTCCCCGAGACAGAGCACGGCGGAGCTCCCCAGAGAGGTGGGAGCAGTGGGTGCTGCCCAAGCTGCCACCAGAACCGCCCCCCACCTCAGCCAGGCCGTGATTATGCCTGCAGCCCCCTGCTCATGGACTAGCTGAAAAGAACCCACTGAACAAAATGACAGAGAGCTGATAGCCATGGTTGGGTTTGCCTGGCTGCTTCTGGAAGAATTATCTGAAGTAGTTACAAATCTTAAGAGAGAGAACAGACAGGGTAGCTATTAAAATTTAGATGTGCCTTTTCTAAAAAACAGGGCTGATGCAGCGCATATGCTGAATAGGGAAGAGATATTAAATTTGTACACATTCAGCCCAAACACAGGCTGCAAGTTGCTGATTTTGTTTTGCTTTTTCCACCTCCCTCCCTTGTCTGACTTAAACCATGAAGCCAGTGGCCCTTCAGCCTTTATCACTGTTAGTGAACTGTCCCACGGCAGTGTCCAGACACCCAGACTGAGGTCATGGCTCTGTTATTACAGTACAGATGAGGTTTTTTAAGCCAGACCTTCTCTGTAGATTTTTGTGGCTACAAAAAAATTATTACAGAAACTAGAGAAAGGAGAGTTTTGAGAGTGCTGAAGACCGTGAATGAGGGCTTCAGAGTGCTATGACTGGTAGACTAAAGAGAGTTCCCCTTATCAAAACGGTCCAGGGCTCCTGTGCCCACCCTCCAAACTGGCTGGGTGCAAGTTTTAGCATGACTGAACTAACCTCTCCTGCTGGCCAGTGGGGCTCGTTTGCTGGGGCCCAAAGTCCTGCACCCACATTGGCTTTGGGACATCCAGACCAGGAGGTGCTTGTACCTGACCAGCTTGGAGCACGGGTGGAGCTTGTTCACATCTGGCTGGGCCTGTCTCCTACAGATGCGACCTGAGGCATAGAAAAAAGCTAATGCTGCTGAAGATTTTCCTGGAACCCCTTGTAGGCCTGGAAAAAACAGAGATTTCTGTGCGACCGGGTCGCAAGACATTTTAGATAATAAATAAAACTGAACTGATTGTACAAAATCTATTTTTACAAAATGAAATCTGTTTCAGAAAACTGGGACTTCAGTTGCTGCTTGTTTCTTGGCAGCAGAACAGCAACGCCTGTGATGTGCTGCCACTCATTTCTGGCAAGCACTAAGTATGTGGTTTATAATCTGCACTCATACATAATCAGTTTCAAGTTGTTTCTATAGATGCTGAATGTAAAATATTTGGATCAAACAGATTGTATTATCTTACATAACTTGTTCTCTTCCATATATTCAATGCCACATTACGCTCTTCTTTTACTTCCCCCCCTCCCCAATTGTATCGGTTGATCCTGTAATTGGGAGCTTATTACAGCTATGGATTGTGCTTTGGAACAGAGCTTCTAAACATAGAGGAAGCCCATCAGTGGAACAAATGATTAGTGGGTGGCATTCAGGCAGAGCGGCATATGCATTCTTTCTCATTTGGTTTGCCCTAAGGAAAGCTTTCACGCAGCCTGCAATGTATTTTCCCTCCATCTCCTCACCCCTGCTGGTTTCCTCTTTGTCACCTATATTTGTTATAGTGTTCTATATATTCTGGCCCAAATTTTTTCCCTACTTAGTTTTCACTTGTCTTTTCCTAGCACAGCTTTCCATGGGCTTCACTGGAGCTTTGCTTGCCTAAGAATTAACAACTTCCAGATCTGATTATTTCAGTAAAGCCTCTCCACTTTTTTTCCCTCCCCACTCATACTGATTTCACTGGAAATAATTCCTTTCATGCTACCTACCAGCTTCCCCAGTCTTACTATCATAGTTAAGTGAGCATCTTGCAATCAAAGACAGATGTATTTAAAAGCCTATGAGAAATCATGGCACAAACTTGTATCATCTTGTTAAATATAAATGAACTGTGACCTGTGTAAGTGTGATGTCTTGCCAAAGGTCACACAGAAAGGTAGTGACAGCCAAAAATTTAAAAAACTGTCCTTAATAATCCTAGTCCCTTTCCTTGGATAAGTGTCTTGCAAATGCTGCATTTACCTATTGATACTTATTTTTTAAGGGAGAAGATTTCAGTTGTTGCAATTCTGTCATACCACATTAAATACCTGTATATTGACCTGGAAGATTTCTCTAGAAATAGAACTGCTGTTTTAGGGGATTTCTTTTTTAATTGAAGTGTGATTGTAAGTGAAGTTGGTTTAATTTAGCAAAGTAGACTTAATACAACAGAATTGCCACTGGGCTATTTAATGCTGAAGTTTTGCCACTTTTTTTGCAGTATTTGCTCTGTCTGAAACATTTTACTTGATTCTAGCTCTTTGACTCACTGAGGCATATTGTGTTATTTAGGTCTAAAATATCTGTTACCACAGTGCTGCTTCCGTTGTGAATACAAAATCTGCCTCCACATGGTATCTCAGCTTAATGCTATATTTTACAGATTTTAATTTCAGATCTCCTTTATGACAAACATTAATTTTTCTATCAATAAACTAACCCCTCGTCCCACCTCAGATCACGCTAACAGTCTTCTACCTTTTTGGTTTCAGAGAGAAGATCAAGAAAGGTCTTAAGGATTTGGAGGAGGTAAAACCAGCAGGTGACACATATATACATGAAGGATTAAAACAGGTAGATTTTACTCATCTCTTGCAGTGAAGATATCCTCTGTTCTCACCCTTTGGATAGCAACAACCACCTGTAACATACATGAATTGATTGCATGCCTCAGTCTGTTATGCTCAAATCTTTCTGGTTTCCTAAGTGGTCCCAAGATTGCCCAGATACTATGCAAACCCCATGCAGAAGATTAGCCATCACAGAAAGTTGCCATATGGAATTTCTTTGACTCAATCATTTGCAGTAGAGAGCGGTTCTTTGTTGTGAATTTAACAGTTAACACAGCATACCAATTACATGATAAACAGTCACACACAGCTTAGTAGGGCTCCAAGTCTAACAGTGCCTTTTAGAGCATGTGCTTATGGAGAGTTTAGTGCACAGATCAGCATTTTCAAGACAAATGGCCTTAATTTTGGACTATGTTAATTATTGAGTTCCCAACTGCTTGTACTTTCTTGAGATGTACAGTTAAAGTATACTTTGTGATTGTGCTGAAAGACTCAGGCTTTGAAGGTGAGGGATAAATTGAGGATCTGCGCTTTCGCTGTTAGGGACAGAAACTCAGTTTTTTCCTTTCTGTCTATAGAACCAGGTTTGCAATTGTGATCTGTGGGCTGAAAAGCTAGGCAGACAGAAGTTTGTTGCCATTAAAAAAATACTTTAGTTTCAGGCCAGTCTTTTTATATCTTGAAACTTACTGACTGGCATTTGAAATCTAGGGGGTAGCAAAGGAAACCTTATGGTGGATCTAAAGAGAAGCGAGCTTCACAACTTGGAGTGAATTTGTCCTGAAAGAATCAAGCGTTTCCAAGGGTTGGTCAGTTAATGACCCCAGCGCTTCGGAGATGGGCTCACTGGTGACTGGAAAATACTGATGAACGATTTCCTTGTTAGTAGTGAGTTAAAAGGGGGCAGAGGATTGTCACAAGAGATGGGTTTGAAGATGAGGCTGAGCGTTATTTCAGATGCTATATTCACTTAGAGGATGCATCTTGGTTAAAAGTTCAGGTGTAATTTTAAGCTGGATAAATATTTTCTGTTTTCAGGCCAACATGCAAATTGCGAATCAAGGAGCCTCAAGGTTTTCTAGTATCATCATTGCATTAACAGATGGCAAGCTAGATGGTCAGGTTCCCTTGTATGCAGAGAAAGAGGTGAGCTCTAGGTGCAAATGCATGTTATGTTCTGCAGAATTTGGGTGTTGAGTGAAAAAATGCTTATTCCTCTGTTCTATTCTGGGGCAGGCAAAAAAATCCAGAGAGCTGGGAGCTAGAGTTTACTGTGTTGGCGTCCTTGATTTTGTACAAGAACAGGTAAGAACATTACTGTTTTAGATTACTGGGGAGTATCTTGTCACAGGGTTCTATACAGTTAAGTAATATAGAAATTAATTTTACTTACATTAGACAGTATAATGTCTCCTTTGTCTCAGGAAGCAGACACTCAGATGTGTACATAGACATAAACAGAATGTGTGGGTGTAACTTCCATTACTGAGATGACCCCTTGGAAATACCCTTGCTAACTGGTAGCTGCCAGCAGGAAAGGAAAACCCCTTTCATTAAGATGACAACCGGATTAGGCTACAGGTTGCATCAACAGAGTAGCTATAGACAAGCTTCAAGCAGCATGTGTAGCAGCCTTGGGATAAGAAAAAGAAAGAAGGATTCCTTCATTGACTGAAAGCTCTTCTAGAGTTGCTACATCATAATGAAGGCTGTAGCTACCCTTGTACTGTGAAAGTGACTGAAATGGAGAAGTATGGAAAAGACTCTTTACTACAGAAGGCACTGCTCTTTAATGGAAGGCTGAACAAACAGGGAAGGTAATTCTGAAACAAGTTACAAAATTGCTGCCAAGATACAGGCCCTAAAAGGTTTACTTAGTGTGGTGGTTTGACAGGATGGCTAGCCACTGTACCATTTCATTATTGCAGTAGGTTGTAGGACGTCCTCCCATTTCGAAAAGTCATAATTAGGTATGAGGGAAATAAAAATTTTCCCCAGGTTTTCAGAGTTGATGGGAGTTGTTTTTAGACATCCATTTATATTTAAGGGTGAAAAGCAGTGTGATGAATTTAGTTTGCCAAATGATTCACATGTTTGCACGTGTTTTCTCTCCAAAGCTTGAAAGAATTGCTGACACGAAAGAGCAAGTCTTCCCTGTCACTGGAGGATTCCAAGCACTTAAAGGGATAATAAATTCTGTGAGTATCAGGCAATAAGCTTAACATTTCCTCAAGATTACAGCATACTCTCCACTCCCACTTACTTTTCCAGGCAAAATTGATTCCTAAATCAGTAATTGCAATATATTAAATTGTCTCCTCCTTCTCTTAGAGATGCAGTTCTGTAAATTAATGTTGCCTACCACTCCTACAATTATTCATGCTCAGATCCTGTGTGGAGTTTGAGGACTCCATACAAGTATGGCAAGTTTTAGGGGGATTCATTGAGAAATAGCTGCTATAGATCTAGTCTGAAAAAAAAAAAGAAGTCTGTTACTGTGGGAGAGTTGAGAAAAGTGGTTAAAATCATTAGGAATGAGTGCCATTTAGGAATTGTCCAAATCTTCATACACAGAGAAGCATTCTAAATACATAGTTTAGCCTTGACTTTCACCACTTGTTTTCCCAGTAAGACTTGTAGTGCCTTTTTTTTCAGTGTGCCATGAGAATCTCCCATCAGGGAGGTGAAGCCATTTAACTGATTACTGTGATTTGCAAGAAAGCAAAGCAAGAGGAGCATTTTGGTTGGGATCAGTGGCTTGACAGTATTTTATCTGTGTGTCAAGAAGACACCTTTGGTTGTGGGGACCTAATTTATTTGCCTCATTCTAAACTAAAGGCTTTGTGTTCTATGCAAGGTTAACAGTGCTGCTGCTGCATGTAGGCAGGACAATGGAAGAAGGCTTACTGTCAGAAGTCAAGTCAAAACCAATAATGAAATGCTTTTTCTGAGAGAGATCCCACTATAATCCATTTCCCTTTCCGTCTTTTTTTTTTTAAATAAAGAAAGGATACTACTCACATACAGGATATTATGCAGCCATGAATTTATCACTTCCCTTGAATAGTGTGTTTTTTATGGAAGTTAATGTCATAATGAAGCAACTTATTTTTCTTCTTGTTGCTTAAAATAAATGTAATTTCAGAATCTTCCTTGAGCATTCTAAAGAGATATAATCAATCTTTTCATGCAGTGACATTTATTTTCCTGAAAAGGCAGTACACCCCATGTAGTACTTCTTTTTTAAAATCTTACTCTATGTCATTTTAAAGACTTAAAAGAATCAGTTATTCTGCTAGTGTGAAATGATGCAACATTGAAGCCACTAGTGATAGACTTACTTATAAGAGCTGAATGTTTAACCCCAGTTGATTACATTAAGTTTCCAAGGATACTGCATTTCAAAATATGTATGTCAAGATAGAACTAGATGAAGGGGTAAAGACATTTGCATTGGGAGTTTCCCCTCCAACAAGGGTCACTGAACTGCAGATCAGACCCTTCCGAGGAGTCAGGTTTCTGCACTCTTCTTGCTCTTTGGGGAAGCAGCAGGAGTATGACTGTGATTTCAGAAGAGCTCAGCTAGAAGAGTCTGTAATTTAAACATGCAGAAGATTGGCATAACCTGTACCCCCGTTCTCAACCAAGGTATTTTCGGGCAGTCTTTGGCTAGCAGTAGTGCCAGTCTGTCTCTTTTATACCTCCCAGCGGCTTTCAAGCACCTTCACTTTTTTGTGGACAGAGCGAGGGAAGCTTTTTGGAAGAGATTTGGCAGATGGTGTTTGCATGAGCCTCAATCCAGCTTCTTCTGGCACTTGTGAAAAACCTGAGTGTAAAAATCCCAGATTTGTGCATATCAGAGCTGTAGAGCAAGAAAAGATGCATATAATGGTAACGCCTTATTTGAAGATAACAGCTTAGCGCCGACAGGGACCGTACAAAGCAAGCTCCCAGTACAATGTTCTACAGTTCAAATGCATTGTCTACTCCTTTAAACTGTGACTGAACTCCTGAATTGTTTAGGGCTTTATTTAACAGACTGCAGCTGGAATAGACGTTTCAACACTTGGCTTACTACGTATGGCCATCAGGGCAGTGGAAAATGTTTTTGCTGATAAAAAAAGAGAAGGCATTTCTTATACGAAACACATCAACTAATTTCAGTCTTACCTGCATCGATCTCATTTGTTGGGATAAGGGATCAAATAAAACCAGTGAATGCTAGAAGCCTGAATATTGCTTACAGCTTTCTGAAAAGCACTGAATCCAACTGGAGTTTCATTTGGCTGTCAAGGCATTTGAAACTCTCCTTTTCACTTCTGTAGTAAGCACACTAAATATATTTGTTGGAAGCAGTGGGAGAGCAATACCCTGCCACTGTCCCTGTTTTACCACAGAGAGTGAATGGAAGCATCCATAGATAGTTGTGGTTCTTTTGGTTGGCCTTTTTTATTTTTTTAAATGCATGTGTGGTGGCTATATTAACATGATTTTTTGCTAAGCTATAACTCAATTTTCTTTGAAGGGGTTTTGACTGATTGTGACAATTCACTGTCATTGCATTATAAAATCGATAAGCAGATCTAATTGAACATGAAATAGTCACAGTTTTCCTTTTTAGTCACAATTATAAATCCATTTGGGTTTGCAAGTTAGTTAGAGAATACAAGCTCAAAGAGACACTGTCATACATGGGAAACCTGATTTCAAAACAGATGAAAATGAAATACCTACATCGCAAGCATGCAGAAGTATTGCTCAAAGCGTGGTGTCAAAGGTGCAGTTGTGAAACCCTCCATGAACATTGTTGAACGCTTCTTGTTCAGGAAAAATATGTTTACAGAAATGACAGCGACCCAGCAATAAAAACTCTCAAGTACAACTGTTCAGTAGGAATGGTTGGAGACCTGCTCAAAGCCTCTGCTACATTTGTCTCTACTGGACTGAGCTGTGAAATTTTTTTGGCTTATATGTTGTTATACTTCTAGCAAATTCCAGGAGAGATGAGCAGTTACTCTGCGTTTGTTCATGGAAAAAAACCGTGATGAGCTTTATCATAGAGTATCTGTTAGTACCTGCTTCTGCAGTTGTTTGAGGTCTAAGCAATTACTCCAATTGATTTTCTTTGCGCAGATACACAAAATATCTTTAATCGTGGCCAGTGATTAACATTCAAGACAGTTGAAATCAACATTTAGAGAAAACCTAGCTCAGATGTTGAAAAGCTTGCACTGTGTTTTGACCTTCTTAGTTCAGATAAAATCCCAGTGAAGTGATTAAGGATTTAGGCACCACTATGTGTTCTTTTGTGTTTCTGTTGAATTATATCAACTAATAATTCAAAACTCTGTGTAGACTTCTGTGAAGAGACAACCGTTTTGTGAAGTTTCCAGCTCTTCTGGCATTGCTAATATCTAGTTTTACAAAGTAGTAACTCAACAGCATTGTCAGGGTACATAAATCTAAGCAGAAGTCTAGAGCTTAAAATAAAAATGCTGAAGGCAAGTTATTATGCTATCAGGAACAGTTTAGTGATGTAGTTTGGCTGATAATTACATGGAGTACGGCCTCATGAGCAAGCCATAGCAGTGTGAACTGTGGGGGTTTGGGAGTGCACAATTTTATATCACCATGTGACAGTTTAGTACTGTATTAGAAAGTGAAACCCATAATTCTTTCCCTCCCTATATATGATTTTTTTTGTGTATGTGTGTATATCCATTTCCTAAAGAACTGTTGGGAATTTATCATTTACATTGTTAGATCCAAGTCAGTCTGCCCTAACCAAAACAGCACCTTCTACCTGGCTTTGGGGAGGCTGCACAGCTCTTGATACAGGGGTGCTGAGCTGTAAGCATGCAGTCTGAGAGCAAGCTAACTCAAGAATGCCTCACTTGCATCCAACCAGATATGGTCCTGAACCAGTGCTTTCATTGGGAGAAACTCTGGAAACTTTGTGCCTATTAAATAGCTCAGTCAGACTCACAATTTCCCCAAGGGCTGTTTCTGCAAGGAGACTAGAGACTGTGGGGCTGGCAGCCTCGAGTGCTGGATAATACCTCAGGGAAACTGTCCTCTGTAATGCAAAAACCAGCACTGGACTCCCTGTCAAGGAAGGGAGCAGAAGATGTTTGTATTGATAGAAGCAGGAAACGTTGCTATTCTGAACGCTGCTCATTTTAACTGTTTGGTCACTTACGAAGTGATGAATGGAGGAATAATGAGACAAAGCAATCAAATGAAGGAGCTGGGAGCCAAGGCACTGCTACCACTTGAATCAAACACATAGAATCTTTAGGCAAGACATTATCTTTCCTGATAGGAAGGAAGGCTGAAGTTTCTGTAACTTTCCCGTAACACTCCACTGTAAATCAGTATGATGTTTTGTTTCCAGTTTTTCCTATGATTTTTTCATGTGTTGCCCACTTCCATGGCACGTTTCCATGCATGTGCTTTGCACAGCTCAGCAAATCTGAATCACTTTTACGTGCCATATTCTGAAAAAGAAAAGCAGTGAAAGATCCCTGCTTCCCCTTCCGCCTAAGCAAACACAAGTCCTACTGATTTGTGGGTGAAAGTTGTCTGTTCTGTCTGCAGGCAAAATTGGACAAGGCTTGTGCCTTTAGAAGTTATATTAATGGAACTCACTTTAGTAACATTATTAGAGTGGGTGACAGTTCTAAGTAGACTTAAACACATTTTTATACTAAAGTGAGCTGGCAGCACTTAGTACAGGAAGTTAAAATATATCTTGTACTTAAGAAACCACACCAAAACTTATCATATAAGAATACAGGAACTGATACATGCAGAACTTCAGAGGAAGTAGTCAGTTGAAAAAGAGTTCAGTCTAGAATAATTTTATCTTTAATTGTTAAAAAATTTCCTAGGAATTGTATCTGAGGATTAGAAATAGAATTGTTACACTCTCTTTGTGTGTATTCATTTTGCAGATGCTCACTTTTTAATTGTTCATTTTATGTGGGAAAACCACCCTCGAGCAACAAAAAAAAATTGATCAAGACATATAAGCTGAGCAGTTGCATCACCTAGAGCATCTTACATTGAAACTAAATTGTCTCCCAAGTTGCCTGAGCCGCTCAGGAAAAAACCTGCCTTTAGCATAGAGTTGGTGAAAGGGTAACCCGGGGGAGAGGAGACAGTGTTTGGAGGATGTAAACACCAATGTTGAAATAGAGTTACATAGAACCATCAAATGAGTGTACCCAGGAACAGTATAATTGAGCAAAGAATTAAATGCATCCAGGGTCCTTTAAAAAAAAAAAAATTCATAAAATACCCAGTGGCAGACTCTTGCTAAAGTGGTATAAGCAGGTAGTATAAAAAACTTACTGCCTAATTGTAAAAACTCCTTCCAGTAAAGCTCTTGTGGATGACAGAGGGAAGCCTGCTCCAGTTGTAAAGAACAGTCAGCACAGTCTCTCCAGCATTCAGATTCGTTTGAGCAACAGTGATGGATATCTATTGTATATCCATGGGGTTTCCATGTCAGTTAGATGGTTCCTGTATCAATCACTGTGCATGACAACGCATTCCTACCTGTTAAGTTACATGGATCGGTGAGAGCCAGATCAGCAGGGCCAAAGGGCATAAAAAGTACATGGCAGCGGCACACTCAACAGCTCTCCGTACCTGACAAGTCACCTCTCATCTTGGATGTGGCACGAGTCATTGTCACTGCACTTGCACCCCAGTGCCTCAGCAGAGAGAGGGGCCGTGCAGGCCGTTGAGGGGGCCTGATGACAAGCACACTGGTGTGCCGTACGAGCTAATGAGGGAGGCGGGGGGAGAGAGGCAGAGGGAGACAAGTAAGCCACCCGCATTGGGCAGCGAGCGGGTGCCAGAGGAGGTAAAAGAACCGAGTCCAGCAAATGGTAGTCAGTTATGGTGAGGTCAGCAAGAGCTGTTTCCTGTGAAGAACAATTTTAAACCTTGAAGCTGGTAAAACTTCCTGCAATGACTTTACAAAAACGTGCTCTAGCCTCTCTCCGTGAATCTCTTGAGGCCTTCTGCACTAGATGTGCTATCAGTAGCACTTGCTTGGTCTAACCTGGCTTTGCGCTGAGGTGATAGCAAGTTATTAAACTCATAGGAGTCAATCAGCATCTCCCACTGCTTGTGTCTTGGTGGCCAAGATGCAAGCAACTTGGTTATTCAGTAGTAATCAGGGACTACGTTATCTTGAAGTAGTTGATAGTTCTGCCCTGAGCCAGGTCAGCTCACTAGAGCTGAAATTCCTCTCTAGTCTACCTTGCTTTGAGTATGCTGAATCTGCTCCCCCCTTTTTCCTTAAGTGATGTCCCTCAGCTGCAGATGAGGGGAGGAGGGTCAGCCAACTGACTGCATGCTGTTAAGATTTTTCAAGAGCAAAATCAGCTTAAACAGTTCATTATCAATTATACATCAACTTAATTGGATCATTTCCTGTAGGAAGAAAATATGCTCAGTTTATGCACTGGGAATCCAGGAAGCGAACTATTAAACATTTAAGGAGGTGGGGGGAGGAGATATGCAACAAGTTATCATTAAAAGAATTATTCTGATTAAATCAGTCATCTTCTTTAATCCCCTTGGATGGTCTAATATTCAAGCTGCAGAGTGCAAGGTTTAGAACTAATGCTGTGCTATGTTTTCCATGTGATTGAGACTGAGTAGATAGTTTTGGGAATTACTGTATGTAGTTGTTAAAAGGAATCAATGGCCTGGAATAGAATGCTTTCTGCTCTACCCTTCACTGCTGTGCAGCCCTTAATTTGACATTCTCTGACATATTACAAACCATATAATGTTCTCCAGGAGAACAGAGAGCTTGATAAGCCAGCAACATAACTGACATGGTTCCAGTTTGGGTGAGCGTGCCTGTGCCTTGTGATTTGGATCTGACTTGTCAGCTCTCCCTGCATGGCTATCACTTCTGTTACATAAGGGATGCTGTAAAACTTGCTTAAAGTGAAGCACTCGTAAGTCCAAATGAAATCTCGTGTTTCTTTAGTGTTAAGTTTCTTCTTTGAGCCAGATTTTCCTTACTAATTAAAACAAAGCCCAAACAACTTTTTTCTTGTTTTGGAAAGTAACAGTTTGTCTTGATTCTTATTTACATTACTTGATAAGTAATGGGCTTAGGGTTGTTTTTAGTAATTTGGGGGTAAAGGTTCTGATGCTGTTAAGATACGCATCTCTTATGACCCACAGTTTTGTCATCTACATTTGGTTTACTCAGTGACTGCAAATGAGGTACTGCTTAGACATTGTATAATTAGAATATTCTCACTAACCTGACACTGCACCAGGCTTCTCTCTGATGGTTATTTTATGCAAGACCATATGTCTCAGGGATTTTTTTTTTCATTTAGATAGGGGACAGGATAGCAACCTCCCCCCCCCGCTACTCTGGCTCTTTGTCTGAGGCATTGCCGAGCAGTGTCAGGAAGCAGGCTGCAATTGGCAGCAAGCTCTAGTTAAGAGCACAGATGTTTGGCAGCAGATAGAGGTAGATCTCATTGGGTATTAACTGCTGTAGTTCCTTTGCCCTGACTTTGTTGGAGAGAAGCATCACAATGGTGTTTCCTATGAAAGCATGTGTTTAATTCCAAGTTATCTTGACCTGATTTTCTTTCATGTAGCGTGAGGTGGTCCTGTTGCCTCACTACTTTCTGTACAGATTAGTGCTGGGGAAAAAAATGGGAAATGATAGGGCTTGCTTTAACCCAGTAGAGACACATTATGTGAGACTGACCCATAAATATAGTACAGAATTCCATTCTGCATATGGATCCCATGTTTGGGGTTAGGATTTTTTAATACTCTTTTTTCATTAAGCTCAGATTATAATGACATGGACCTTGTGACGCTATCTGAAGAATGGAAAATCTCACTTTGAAAACAAGCAAGCAATTTCAGGGAGTTTAAACACTAGTTGCCCTATGGAGAAGCTGGCCTGTCTAAAGCCTAAAGTGTGCTGCAAAGGTGCTTCTGACCTAGAGATCCTGAGTGTGATTAAGGTTACTCAAGTATAATCACTGAAATCAAGGGCTTTACTTACATTCCAGACCCATTCTAGGTCTTTATCTTTAAAGCCTAACTCTACTACAATATAAGGGGGCACAACTCTTATTCAGGTAAAAAAAACCCAAACAACTCATGAATGAGGGAAAGCTGTAGTGATACCAGCATATGTACAGCCTGTGTTTTTCACCACCCTGGTTTCACACGTGTTCACTCTTACATACAGTAAGGTTCAATGAATTCAGTATGAAAAATACTGATCTATGGATAGTCAGCATTTCATTCTCTAGAACAAAAATAGCAAATGAGTCCATTCCATCAATTAAACACCTCCTGCTTTACTTTTCATTTCCTTTTTACTGCCTCAGCAATAGTGAAAAAAAAAAAAAAAAGCTTTCAGTTACAGGGGGAAAAAAAAAAGAGGAATAAAGCTTCCAGTAGTACTTCTAAATGACTCACAGAAAAATAAAAACATATGGAAACATGGGTTAAGCACAGTCCTAATTCAGCCAACCAGCACAAGTAAGGCAAAGTAGTTTTAGGAAGGAAAGTAAGCATCTGTGCGAACTCAGCTTTGATAGGTTCTGCCTGCCTCACCCCAGCCAGCCAGGCTGCTGGCCCAGCCTACCCTGAAACGGCTAAAGCAAACAACAGAACAACGCTGTTTTCACTACACATCTTCCTGAGGAGCTTCACAGCTCCAAACTGGGATGAAGCACAGGAAGGTATTAACTTACCAGAGAAGGGACTCACTCCAGGGCGTTGTTCAGAGGCTCTAGACGGCTTCAAGCAGCTCCGACCCAGAACTTTTAGACTCCACTTAGACACACCGCTATATCCATATCCCCAAGCAGCCCTGTTCCTGCTTACCACTGAAAGAGCTGCTCCCCAGCCCCAGGTGTGGGGCGTTCTGATCAGCACTCAGTGGGACCGCAAAGGTGTAGGCAATCCCTAATCAGGAAAAGGCCAACAGAACTTGAGTGTTACAGCTGAGAATCAACAGAGGCTTGGCTTGGCTTGTGTGCACAGATCCAACTGAGACTAGTAATGCTAAAGGTAGTTTTAAACGCGCTTATGTTATCAGGGCCCTCAGACGCTGTTTTGTGAGTTAGCTGTAGTGTGTGCCATCTTCCCTTCCTGCCTCCCTTCGTTCAGTACGTTTTATGGAATGAAGTATCTGTGTTTTGCAGTAACAATTACAAGGTTGTAGGTGGCTAACTTGAACATGTTTACCACTGTATCTTTGTGGAGGGCAGAACTAAAGGAGATGCAGCTCTGTGCTGCTGGTTTCAAGTTTAACTGAGAAAGGCGGTTGGCACAGCGCGTGAGGAAAAGCACCTCCTCTCTGCGTATCACACTATGAACACAGCTTATGCAGTTTTAATTATGTTTGCAGTTTACCATAGTTCCCAGATCTGCTTTCCTCATGGTTGGTTATATTTTGCTCACTAGGTGTTGTGTTTATAGCATCCCTAGGGAAAATGATGAACCCCACATTTGGAAGGGAGAGAGGAGAGAAAAGGGGGTGGAAACCTGCACAGAAAAGCCACTATCTTGAGTTTGCTGTTAGACTAGCATTTAAGGGGTTTTTAGTGCTGTTTTGCCATCTTTCTGAGTTGTGCAGCACACATTTTGCCGTGAGCATACACATGACTGGCTGGCGGTGTATCAATAGGCAGAGCTCCAGGCACAAGCCCAGAGTGCAGTGAGCAGCAGCTAATACTGCTGTAAGTATATTTTTGCACACAGAGCATGGAAGTGATTATATTGCACTGTCAGCACATTTTGCACATGTCTTGCTATACATGAGTGTAGCAAACAAGAACATTTTTTAAAGGTGAAGATTTTTTTCCTCTTTAAAACTTGGTGCTGGCAATAGCAAGTTAGCTACATTTGTCTATTACAGTACATACACTTTTGTTCATGGAACCATTTTGTCTTCCCTTGTAAAGAGTCAAGCCAGCCTGACTGGGGATCAAGCTTCCAGTGAGCAATGATGTAAACACAGAGTTGTGTGTTTGGAATGGAACTGTAGGGAGTAAAGGTCACCAGTGACTCTGGAAGTCCTTAGTTCAAAATTATTAGTGTGCCAAGTCTGATCAAAACGTGGTAATAAGCTCTCTTCCTCCAGCACTTCACAGTTATGCTAATCTTTTTACCAGGAAGCAAACACACACCCACAGACCATTTTCCAGTTTCAGAACAGTAGAGTTAAAAATCATTGTGGTGGTTCAATAAAGAATCCAGCTGTGCTGATGACCTACCCCAAATCCTGAACTCAGGGCACAGTTCCGGGGAAGAACAGATGTCGTGCAAGTTATGATTTATGGTGCTGAGTGCTGCCAAAAACTTTTGAACTGCATACTGGGGCTAAGCAAAATCAAATGGTGCTGTGAAATAAATTGACACTTAGCGTATTTTGTTAATTGTCGATGTACAGTTGGGTTGCTCATGGCTCGTTACTACTGCATTGTTCTCACAATTTCTTGGAACATGAAATTCATTAAAGTGCTGGAAGGGAAACTTGTTGTTTTAGCCTGCATGTAACACTGTACCGCATGGTACAGCTCTGTTCGGCAGTATGTTCTCAGTGAATGGTAGTCAAAATACTTAAAAGGCTGCAGGAGCCGTGTTGCTGCACAGTTTAAACTCCGAGAACTTATAAGAGGCAGTAGCAAGGGTGAAAAGTGAGTCAGAGCAGAGCTGGGCCCCGTCTGTGCCAAGTCAAAGAGGTACTGGAAGATGCAGAAGGCATGTTTTCCACGGGAAGAAACGTTTGCAGAAAGCACAGGCAAGATCTACGAGAAGGCAAAATTTATAAACAGAGGTGGAGTTTGCAAAGACTACAAGACTACAAGCACTAGTGAGCCTTATGCCATCTTGTTACTTGGCTGCATTTTTGCAATTTATTGCAGGGACATCTGCCTTTTCTATGCTAATGTAATTGTTTGCGTAGGTGTATTGTTTCTGCAGCTTAAATCTAACAAAACATGATTTTGTTTTTCAATTTAGACACCTACAGGTCAGAAACTGACAATGTTTCTGTAAAACATCTCTAATTGAATTAAATGTTTTATTAATGACAAAAATGCTAAACCACTCATTTAGGAAGTGGACTGTGAAGTTTATGCGAGACTTCGGGAACCTTCTAGTGGGAAATGCATAGAAATCCATGCTGCTGATGGTAAGGATTGATACGGATTTTAAGTACTGATTAACAATCAGGTTGTTCAGAAAAAAAATTTTGCTAGGTGGGAAGCAGTCCCAAACTGAAAAGTTGATAAAGTAGATGGTCTTTCTACAACTGTTTTCAGAAAAAATTAAATGTGTACTTGTTTGTGCCCAAGGAAGATTAAGCTTACATGGAACACAAAACTCTCTGTGGCTTACAAGCCTCTGAAATAGCTTGAGAGATGGAGATAGGTGACTGTCGGACAATGCAGGACTTACAGAGAAAACCTGAACTCCAGTTAGCTGTTCAGGAGCTAAACAGTTTAGTGCTGATTGCCGCACACCTGGCTGTTGCTGAGCTGATAGAAAGGGTTTGACAGCAAGAGTTGAGTATGTAGAGACTCCTCTAAAGCACAGAGTCCCCGGGAGCTGTGTGCATGCCAGGTTCTGCAGGACTGTTGTGGAAAGAAGCAGAATCTGATTTTCTGTGTGGGACATCAAAGCCTTGATCCAGCAAGAGACACCTCTAACTGTAAGCCAGGATCTCATCCCACTGTATTGAACAGAAGATTCATATGCTTAAAGTTACATGTGCACATAAGGAACTGCACATGGCTCACAGACAGAACTGAGCAATCCAGCAGCTGGTTTATGTGTGACCCTTTTGGAAAAGAAAAGCTTGTTGGCACAAATAGAATCCCAGTATATGTTGGTGAGTTTACACCAAGGGTGAGTTTGCTTTTGAGTGTCCATGGGATTTCTCAGCTGCCTTCATTCTGATAACTTCTGCTCTTGGAAGTATTCTGACATGATTAGCTTGCATTACTGAGAAGCGCTATGGAAACTCTACATTAGCCAGACACTTCATAGCTGTAAGATGTGATTTCACCAAGAGCCCCAGAAGCTCTTCTGCCTTCAGCTGACCCGCAGAAGCTGTGCCATGTGGTTTTTTCAGCACTGAGCGTAAGCTGCCTTCACGTAGCTTGTTATCGAGGTAGCTGTTATAATAATTGTTTGTAGAAAACATCATAACTTTTTTTTAATCTTTCTTTAATCATTGCTGCTGCAATATGGCAATGAGGTAACAAATTCTGTATATGGGGGAGCTACAGAACAGAGTTTCCTCAGCAGTCTGTTGTTGAACAAGAGAATATTTGGGGCCTCTGTTTCACGTCTCATTTTCTTTAAGGACAAGAGAGTGAGTAGCTTGAAGAGCAGAACTTTACTGCCTTCTCTTTTTCCAGCAGCCACACATGCTTCCTAACGAGTATTAAAATGGCAAGCCCCCACCTGTGATTTTGAGGTTATCCTCTCCACTTTGATTAGCCTCCGGGTGGTTCCAGCTGTTTCCCATAGCACAGACTGTCCCAGACTTGGAGGAACTCCATTTCTGAAGCTGTAAGACAACAGGCCAGAGGCTGACAGGTTTCCACTCTATTTTGCACTTTGGTTTGTGGGGCAGTGTTTCTTTCTGGGACACTAGCATTCAGGGAGGGGGCTAGGAGGAAAGCCTTGGCAAGCCTCGGAGAAGAGAGCCCTATATTTGGTGTGGCGCTCTGGAAATGGATGACATCAACTCTCTGAATCTCTCCCTGCTTGCTGTTAAACTAAGGCAATTTATATTCTCATTTGAATTTATGTCATCAGAGTGTTTAACTACCCTATCCAAAGATGGCCTTATATAGTAATTATTTCAACTTTTCTTGTGGGCAGCAGGTTTCTAAATAATGAAGCAGCAACGCCAGATCATTCTCTGATCATCCTGAACTGGCAAAGAGGGAGTGGAGTACAGATTTTTGTAGAGTTCATTTCAATCTTGCTGACTTTGCAGCCCAGGTTTCCACAGCAAGGTACTTTAAAGTTAGTTTTAAATTTTTAAAAGGGGGCAGAGGAGGGGAGAAGAGAGCTGAAATTATATGCATGCTTTGGTTTGTACATTGCCATTGTTATGGCCCAGTTTATTCTTAAATCTATAGGTTCTTTTCCTGTTTGATGTTGCATTTGGAAACAGTGTTAGAAAAATCACTATCAGATCCAATGCAATTACAGAACTACTACTTTCCAAGACAAGACAGATTACGTCTGTCATCATCTTCTCCCTGTCCCCCAATTCATAACGTGGCCCTGCTTCATCAGACACTGGGCAAATGGGGACGGGATAGGAGTTGGAAAGTTTCTCCCTGTCTATATTGTGCTGCTTTAAAATAAAAAAAAGGTGAATTCAGCAGGCTGTAGTACTGCCAATTGCTAGATCTGTACTTCATATTAAAGGAAGTTTATAGACTCATTGACTTAAATTGGACTCTTCATGTGACTCATTCTCTTCAGAGGAAAAAAACCCCAAACAGAGCATGTTTTTACAGTAAAGGAATAGAATGCTTTAGTCTTTCTGTATTTTATTTTGCACAAAATATCCCCTCCCCCAATAAACTAAGTAACAGTTCCTCTCTCTACACTGAAACAGGAATCAAAACCTAAGTCCTTTTTTGGAAGTGAGAACCTCAGCTAATATAAACCAGTCAACTTGCACTGAACTTCAAATTACATTCTTTCCAAAGATCTCTATTGCTGTGTCTCATCCAAATGCATGCACCTGCAAGGTCTCTATTTTTAAAATACTACTTAATGTTTACAAATGGGTTTTGAAGCACTAAAAGGTAATTCATGCACAGCAGTTTGTGGGGAGACAGGTGATATAGAAAGTGTTAAACAAGGCAGGTTATTCTTTTTCTTGGCATGGTTGTTTAGTATGTACAGTGACAAATATGTTATTGTTTCTGCTGGCTCTGGATATATAGCAACAGAAATCACTAACAAGTAGAGTAGACAGAGTTAAGGAAAAAAGCACTTATTTAAAGAAAGGAAAAAGGAGCTAAGATTAAGACAGAGTTAACATTTACTGACAGTTAGGCCAGCTCAAGAGCAGGCACAGATTTGGCACATGGAGGTAGAGACGGGACAATAACAGGACTTTCTACTAGGCATGTGATTACAAGGACCTGGACCGATTCCATGTAGTATTACATAGGAATGCCTGCTAAAAATACACCACTTACAACAGGGGAAGCTGTATAAAAATATAGTGAAAGTTTTCAGAGAGGAAAATTGAAAAACATTGGGAAAAAACCTAATCACAGAATCTTCATGGTTGAAAGTGATCTTTGAGATCGAGTCCAACCACAAAAAAAAAACCCCAAAAAACCAAACCACAATTACACATTATTATTCACATTATCATGTGAAGATAGAAGGAATTTATATTGTGGATTGTTTTGTGTGTTCAACCCTATAAGCTTCAAGAGACTCATTTCCACTGAGTTAGCAGAAATGCCATTACCTGTTTAGAGAATGGGATTAGCATTTCAGTAATAGGTATTCACTTCTCTTTTCTGGACAGGAACAACAAGCAGAGCTGGGGCCCTGCTGCAGGACTGAGACCCTAATGGGAGGAAAGTATGGTCTCATGCTTGGATTAGCAGCAGTTGTAGTCAGACAGGCTTGACCCATTCCTTCTGAGACACACTGGTTGTGAATGGAAAATGAAGTGGTCTGCAGTAATCAACGCTTGGGTGCTATTTACGCCTCTGCTTCAGTGACTGTGGATAACTTGATCACTTCATGTATCTGTAAATGGTAAAATGTGTCTTGGCGGAAACGAAGGGGGGTGTCTGAGACCTTCTAAGTACAAATTGGTCAAAGGTGTCTGGTTCCTCCTTTCTCTTATGTATTCTCCCTTGTATTTCTAAGTCACCTGTAGGAGTATTGTTTTGTCCCAGCCTTTTGGAAGAATATTCCCTGCCTGGTTGGAGAATCAAAGCAGGCTGACTGGTACAGCAGTCAAAAAACCCGATGCGACAGAAGGCAGCGCAGTCAAGAGCACCGTACGTTCTTGCTCTGCTTTACATAGGGCAGGGTGCCAGCACTTGGAATAATGTGCACTTGGCTTGACCCACAGATTGTTGGAAGACTGTTTGTGACTGGATTAGATTTTGGATCAGGCTCCTTGTGACTAATTTTTGGCTTAAACATTAGGATTGGAGTTCATGGAAAATTAGGTTAGGGATCTGGATAGAAATTTCAAGACCAAAATCAAGCATCATTATGTTTTAAAGACTGACCCGGATTTAACAAACTAGTCCAAGTCTTATGAACTTTTAGCAGACTTGACTGTTCAGGCATGCAGAAGTTTTACATGGTCAAGGCAATGTCCTACAAAGCCAGGCTTGTGCAAATCAAACCTGTAGCTGTGCACGTGTATCTACTAGGGACAAGTGTTTGTATTAAAGTATTTCTCACTGAAATAGTACACTGAAACCTACTTATAACTAGTTTCCTCCTTTGTGATAGGTTTTGAAGCAATCCTGCACTGAGATTTTGTATCTGGAGCCATCCAGTGTCTGTGTGGGAGGTATGTTTTTATAATTTTAAAATAATATTCAGTTATTATAGGACTGTGATTTCCCTGTTTGACCCAAAGGAAAACCATACAGGTCTCTAGAATAAAACATCTTTAAAAAAATCCTTAAGGAGTTTAAGAAAGATCAGATCCTTCTCTGTTGACTCATTTTTCTCTTCAGAGGAGCTGTCTTCCAGGGCCTACTTCATAACTTAGGTAATGCACGTGAAAGTTTGAGATGCATTTATCTGCCCCTCTCTCATCAGTCATGCTCTGCACTTCCCCTCGTATTCAAAGCAGTGGTACTTATTCTGTGACACCCACATACTGTTTTATCTACGGGCATGGAGCAAAGTTCTGGGGATCCTGATAATGAATGTTCATATAAATTCATGACAATATTTCTGGTGTCCTGCCCCAAATCTGTGGAGTGTAAGCAGTAAAGCATTTGACTACATTTTTGTGGTCCTTATTGAGTGGAAGAGTTGCACAAAATCTTAAGGACTTGTCTTCTTTCTGGGTTTCACAATCCACACAGTTTGAGACCTATCAAAATAAGGTAGTTGCAAAACCTTCTTTTGATATTTTTATAAAAACATAGATTGTCTCAATGAAGTAGCGGCCTTGGTAAACAAACCATTTTCATTCCTCCTCTGCAAAATTCACAAGTAGTGTGGCCCTTACGCAACTTCCAGAGGAAACAGTACTAAGGAGAAATGTTTTCTTCATCTGGCACTTTAAGTGGGCCCGATCAAGGTTTGGGAGCTTCTTATGAGACCCAGATTTCCTATTTATCAGAGTGTGCACTGAGAAACTTTCTTACTGTGCAGCTGAGCCCCAGATCCTGTTGAATCAACTTCCATTTTAATAGGGCTGCCTCAGTGATAGAGATTTGGGAAGAAATCTTTATCTTTCCTGTAGTGACCTAGCTGAAGAATGCAGTAACATGGGTCAACGAAAAAGGAGACCTGAGTAAGTTAGAAGCATTACAATGTTGGGCTTCATTTATTGTGGGCTATATTGAAATTCTCCTTGCCTAACTTAGTGCAGTGCACTAAAGATTGGTGATTTGGGGTTTTTGCTTTTCTCTCCAGAGGAATTTCAAGTTGTTCTTAGAGGAAGCGGCTTAACCCTTGGTGGGAAAACTGACAGTGTTACTTGTACCTATCAAGTGAATGGAACTACACTTCGTAAGTATTGAAGTTTGAGATGATCTGCCTTTGTATTTCCTAATAAATGATTTATTTTCTTCTTGTTAACTCATTTAATTAAAATCAAAAGAGAAGAATATCAAAGACGAGGAAAACAGGAAAATTCTGAGAATTAGTAAGAGGATGCAAGTTATTTCCCATCTTGCTCAGTGGTTTGGATTTGCTAACAATTGCCATTAGCTGTAAATGGTGACTGGTGTTTGGCAGCCTGGCTGGCTGCACGAATGAACATGGTGATGGTCACCTGAGCAGATGTTGCCAAATGAAAAAAAAATAAAAATTAACTGAGTGACCAAGTGCCCCTTAGTGCAAGAAGGCCCAGGCCAAGACATAGGCTCTCATCATGATTTTCCAAGGTGCACTTACCTTGTTATCTGGGAGCATCATGTCTGCCATTCTGTCTGGGGTACCAGATGTGGAGCCATCATGCTGTTTGTTTCAGGGGCTTGGGAGGGCCTGGATGCCTGTCCGTGACATGAAGTGAGTCCTCTTCCTGGAGCTCGTGCAACAGAATAGAATAAGGCCAAGTCAGAACAGTTGGTACTGTTTTATCCCTGTATTTTGACATGGTTCATCAGCCTAGTGTCCCAAGCAGCACACTCCTCTGGTCGCACATCTTGCTGCAACCAGATCCCTAGCAGGACTGTAGTTTCCTGACCTGTGGGAAGGAATTCTGCTTCAGACAGAGTAACAGTGGCATCTTTTACAGTCATTTTCCCTGTAGCGTTATCTGTAATTTTTGGGGGGGCGAGGGGAGTACAGATGGGTGTTGGTTTTGATTTTTTTTTATTAGTACTCACTATTGGCCAGATGTTACAATCCTTAGTTATTCCTTTGTCAAACTACAGGTGCACAGGGGGAATCTTTGAGTGGAATGCTGCATAAGCTAGAAAAGCTCTAAAAGTAACTGAGGTAGTGCAGACTATTACCCTCTTGCTATCTGATAAGTACACTCACGGAGAATTGAATTTTCAGCAAAATATTCAGGACTTGGTCTTCTCTTGCTCAGTGCATTAACTTGCAGCAGGGCAGATGAAACGTCATGCCAGAATCTGGATTAGTCTCCATGTGCTGCTCTGTTCCCTGAACTGGCACAAGGTACATGATGGTGGAAAAAATGCCATTAATGGAAACCTCCGCCATTTTTTTTATATCCAGAAACTAAAGAGGAGGGCTAATATAACTACATCCAACTTCTTGCTCTAAGCAGTATTCCTTAGAAGCAAGCCAGGCTGGAAAATGACCAAATGGACCTGTAGAAAAAAAACAACTCATTTTTTCCCTACCTACTGTCTGATTTTTATATTAGCCTGTCTTAAATTCTTACCCAATTGAACATGTGTTTCCAGTACATTTTCTTTCTTACTCTGGATATCATATATACTTGAATGGGCTTGCCAGTCTCTCCTGCATGTTAAATATCTGCAATAAATTGGAAGAATAAGAGAAGAGCACAGTAGTTCTGGATAAAGGCAACCTGTGTAAATAAATTCTGCTTGTATAAATTTCCTTTCAGTTTCAATTAAAATTGTCACCTTTGTTTCTGTCATTAAACTGTCGCTTGCGTATTTACACTTGTTGCATAAATTAGCTTCACAGAGCTAGAATTCGGAACGTGGCAAAATTATTGCTGCAGTTGTCTATTTGTTAACATGGTATACCTTTCTTACTTGGAGAAGTGGGGAAACAGACTATTTTAGTTCCAGGTGAATAACATTAATTTAACACTCTCTAGGGGAAACAGTTGAGACAGCAGTTACAAGACCTGAATTCTGTTCCTGCCTTGCTTCTGACTTGTTTACCATGAGCAGTCACTTCTCGACACTCCAGTCTGCCCATTTGTGCAATTAAAACAGTAGCACATACCTCCTTCACAGGAGCGTTTTCAGACTTGCATCAGTGTGGTTATGTTCGTGGTGACATTCGTACCATTCAGGATCTTCTGATGGAGTGCATTAAGGTACTGGTAGCATTAAGGACCTACAGAATACGAGATAAGGAAGGATTTAACCATTTTCCATGAGCCTCCTCTGTCCTGCTGGTGGGTGCTACCATCATAGTAAAAGTTTTAGCATGATTTAGTACCAACACTGGCAGCATACACCAAATAGGCTTATGGTACTTAGTGGCTGGTAGGCTGTGGTGCTGTGCTGCCAACAATAGCCCCTAGGAAGCTGGATTTTGATGTGCTCTGTGCTACAAGTGTGGGATGAACCCACTGTGGAGAGTGTCCAGGGGGGAGCTGGAAAGGATGGGTAGGAGTCCAGAACACAAGCTGTAGGGAGGGACAGAAGAGGTCACTTTGGTACGTCTACAGGAAAGGAAGAATGGCCAAAGTAATTGTTAAATATGGGCTGCTACAGGGCTGAAAAGAATAAGCTGGGTGCTCCAAATCCACTGAGAAGAGAACAAGAAGCAAAAGGCTTCAAATTCTGCAGCAGATCTAGGTGAGGTATTAGGAGAATGGTTCTCATTGTAAACATTTCTCAGGCCTGGAATAGGTTACCTAGAAAGCCTTTTAACAGCTTAGATGAGTGTCATTGAAGAATGTCTGAAGAACGTTGCCTTTCAATAACGTTTTGAAATGTTTTCTGACTGGTTTCTCTGATTGGGCGGTCTCTTATAGCAGTACAGCACGTGTATGTCTGCTTTGCCATGGTAGAAGTAACTATACTTGGACAGGATGAAGCCCCCAAATACTTGCTAGCATCTGATGTGAGAATTTCCAACTAGATCTCTGGGCTGCCTTTTTTTTTTTTTCTTGGCTTCAGGAAAGTGTGTGCTAAAGCCCACAAAGGGAGGGGAATGGCATAGTGATGTATTTATTATATGTTGCAGCATAAAAACACAATCTGCTGTATGGGATCTTGCCAGAGGCCTGCTACAACCCACCCAGGGTCTCATCTTCAGCAATGGACAACAGCAAATGTTTAGGGAATAGTATAGGAAGGAAATTGGGAAATTTAATGTGATCCTTCCCCTGATACGCAAGCTCATTCTCTACAGCTCAGTGCTGGGCTCCCAGAGCTTTTGTCTCGGAGGAAACATAAACGAGAACAGTGGAGCTAGGATGGGCAAAAAGGTAGGAAGGGCACTTTGAGCAGTAGCAGGAGGAAGTAGATGGTCCCAAGAAAAGTAAAATTGTTCCTGGGTCATTGCGTTCTCCTCTACGAAAAACTGGTGGTCTCTCAGTGGAACCCTCACCATTTGAGGGTACAACAGAGGGTACCTGTGTGAGGATGTACTTTAATGTTAGTTCCCCTTACTGATAGCCTGGGCTCCGCTTTGGGACCAGCCTCAGAGCAAACCCTTATTTTGTCAGTTCCTTTGGTTTTAAAAGATGCATCTGGCATGTTTCTCTTTTTGCATTTATAAAGAACCATTACCAAATGCTAGAAAGGAAACCTGCCAAATGTAGCTGTGGGATAGAAAAATAATCTATGAAACATACCATTAAGACAAAAACATATGGCAATGTGCTAATCCCTCTTCCCCACCTCACAACTAGCCCCAAATCTAGGCCAAGCAGTCAGCGCAGATTATAGCAAATAAGAAAAGCTCATTTATGCTAACAGCTCCTCCTTCAGCTGCCCCTGAACTACTTCTATGCCTGCCGGTTCCCGAAATGCAGGACAGAGTCATCTCCAAGTTTATCTGGCAGATCATTTATCTGCTCTCACCCCTAATCAGGAAATAGCCCATGCTTGCAGGAGCAGTTCCAGTACAGAAATTAAGTCCTACCACAGGGAAGTCTGGGAGGATGGCTCTGCACACAGGAGCAGAATTTCTCCCAGCTCACTAAAGGCATCAGGGAAAAGAGCTCCCTCCCCTCCTTTTCACAACTGCAGAAAAGGAGTGCTGTGCTGGAGACAGTGCTCTGCAAATAGATGCTTTATATGTTTGAGAGATTTGTGAAGAGATTCAAAACCGTGAGAAACACTGGAGCAATAGACACTCCAGTCACAACTGATAGAAAAGTCTTGAATGTAATGCACAGGGTTGGAGCTAATTAGAAATAAACATTCATCTTCCAAAAATTAGGAAATCCCTAATGTTTTCACTTCTTGCAAAAATAGTCTCGATTCTAGGAAATTATTTCTCTGGAAGAGCATGAGCTGACTTGAGTAAAATAAAGTAAGCAACATAATGCAGGCTCACAGTCACATTTAAAGCCAACTCTTGGTTTCTGTGTTCAAGGTGAAGCTTTAAAAAAGCAGCAGCTTTATTCCCTACCTTGGGCCTGCTTTGCTTGGAAGCTCCAGAAACAACCAAATGGTAACCAGCACACTGTGAGAGGGAAAGGACTGTATAGCGTGTTCACACATCAGCTTCTCATTTAAGCAGCACAGTATACTAAGCTCATGTGATTTGTTTTTTGCAGATGAAAAACCAAAAACAGTGGAATCTGATTTTTTGCTCTGCCCTGCACCAATCCTGTACAGAAGCGGCCAGTAAGTACTTGAAACCAATGTCATCCTATTTTTTGCTAGAATTGGACCCGTTAGTGCTGATGTGAATCATGAGGGGTTTTGGCTAGAGGCAGCCTTTCGTTGGTTTTATGGGAGGTGGTTTGTTGTTGCATTTCCCCCCCCTCATTCTTGTGTTATTTCCCTGGTGTATTTGCCAGCTTTGGAATGGGCTTTAAATAGTCATCTGTGACCAAACCAATTTGGACAGTGCCTTAAAAATGAATATTCAGCCAGTTTATTAAACACTGAAAATGTCTGGCTTGTCGTAAGTTTTATGCAGATTAGCTGTTTTAACAGGGCATAATATGCTCTCTTCTGGATAATCTTTAGGCTCATTGTTAAATAGATTACATTATCACTGACACTTACAAGCTATTATTAAAATTATGTGTCAAGATGCGTACCACTGCTCAACATGCAATGATAAAACGAGGCAGTAATTCAACAACGGCAGCGATCTCATAGCAGCACTGTGGCTAAACTGCAGTTCTAGCCTTATTCTAAGTGTCACTGGCCATGGCTGCACATTACTTCTGGCCCTTTGAGAACTAATCTTTCCCTCCTTCTCTCAAATTCAGACATGCCCTAGGCTTTTGAGACCACTTCAACTTCATTGTTCAGATTTGTGAAACTAAGATAATCAGAAGTCAGAAAACGGCATGTCAGATCTCAGCCCTGAGGAGGGCAAAGGCTTTCAGGCCGTTGGCTTTCTCCCTGTTTTGCAAGTAGTCCTTCTCAGAGTTATTTGGGATGAGGCTAATATTAATCCAGTGGGAAGCACAGCAGTTCCTTACAGCTCTGCATTGTCATTTTTCTGTGGCAATTCTTCGCAGTTTAAGAACCAAGCATATTGCATATATGATTTTCAGTAGTTACTTCTCTGAGTTAAGCAACAATCAGCTGCCTCAGTTGTGCTGTAAGACCGATAGCAAAACCCCAACACACATCTGTTTTGTGTATTAAATAGCAACTGGGAGGAGAACAGTTGGAAAGCAGTAGAAGAAAAAAAAACTTCAGTGATTAACCCCAGTGGAAGAGTGGGGTGAATCACTGCAGAGGAGCTGCATCGCAGCCTCTGCGCAGCAGCCAGAGCTCCCCCCTGGGGAGCAGCAATGCAGGGAAAACAAGCACGGAGCAGAGCAAGGGGGTGAGTTTTTCATGCTGTTAACGTTTCCCTGACAATCCAGTTGCCTTTTACATAGCTATGTGAAACACTGATCTTGGCCTATGTGCAGCTGGAGTTTGTTAGACCCATGTCCCTTTATATTCAGGTTGAGCTAGGCTGTATGTGGTGATGTACCAATTGTACAGCAACACAGCTGGAACAGGCTGCGCTCAGCTAAAACAGGTCAGCACCATGCACAGCTGTAAGAGAACTAACTTTGTCATCAGAACCATGTAAATTAGTCAGGTTAAGAACCCCTCCTCTCCATGCCAACTATTTCAGTGAAGATACCTTAGAAAAGAAAAATGGCAGCAAATTAGGTCCCCAGTATTAAGCACCCCAAGACCTGGAACTGTAAATGCTTTGCCACACACTGGTAGTCTGAGAGTATGTAAACAGCCTATCCTGCCAAATGAATATGAAATGCAGGGAATGTTTATATAGATTAAAGCACAGTGGAAGTTATTTGAACACACTGCATTTTTTTTTTTCTTACTCTCGTTTGGCCTGTGAAGCATTATTGAAACAGACAACTCGCCTCATAGTAATGGCAGTGTAGGTCAAGCACCTAATTACAGCACATTTCTTCTCAGCAGTGTTTTTAAGAAAGAATGCATGAACAATACATATGAAGTTGTACAGGTTCACAGGAAAAAAATTTTTTCAAAGGTTACTGTGTGAAATATAGTTCCATAACCTGCTATTTGAAGTAGTTACAGCCTTGGCCCGGAGATAAACAGTTTGCTGTGCAGAAGACTGACAGCTATGAGAGATATTTACATACTTGAACTCTTGACTTTCCATTGGCACAGCTCAGACTATTGCTGGATAACTCCCAGTAATTCCTCATGTAGTGGAGCTAATATTAGTTGCTAATGTAGCAACAACCAGTCTGCTCTTTTTCTAGTTCACTTTAGTGGAATTAAGAGCAACAGAAGCAAAGTTAGTTTTGTGACTCTGAAACCTGCAGCTTGGTTTCTGGGTAAATGGTAAAGACTCACTTACCAGGTTTCATTGTATTTTTCTAATTGGAGACACTTCTTGTTGACTGATGAATTTGCAGTTTTCACATGCAGAACAATAGAAACCCATGTGGAATAGGTAAATGCCAAAGTACCCAAGATGTTGGGTTGGTAAACCCCTGGTCTCCTGGACTTATGCCATTGTTTATTTCTACTTCCTTTCCAACTGCTGGCTGCATTTAGCTAGGAGCCTCCAAAATGCCAGCTGTAGTTTTAACCAAGCATTCTTTTCAAAGCCTATTTTTTCACAGTACCATGTAGCAGATGGATGCAGTATCCTTAGGTTATGTGGCAACATGACTGTGCTGCTTGTGCCATTTAAAATACCTTCTTGTCATGCCACTTCTGGAGTGCAAAATTACATAGTCTGCTTACAAAACCAGCTCATTTTAAAAAAGCCCTGATTAGCTAACAGATGAAAATTACTTGGGATTTCTACATGAGCAACTTATGCATTGTAAAAAATAATAAAAATACTGAAATAATCCAGAAAGAAAAAGTACTGTGTACACTCTGCAGGAAGAAGATGAGGAGACAAATGCAAGTTGAGTTGCTTTGCTTGAGATACCAAGTATATAGTGTAAGGGCAAGTGTGACATTACAACTAAGCTGGTTTAGTAAACAGGACTCAGATTCTACTGTGCTGACCATTTAAAAGCCATAGATTTTTAGGGTCTTGAGAAAATTAGTTCCCCTTTTTAGCTCAGGCTTGAATTTGCTGCTCTGCCATAGCTCCAGGGAATCAAACTGATTCAGGGATTTCTTTGACCTCTCCATTACTTCAGATGTTTCTGTAGTCATTGTACTTTGGAAAGAAAACAGAGCCCTTGTCTGTGCAAGACCAGTACAGGAAAAAGTGGTATATTTCCATAAGTCTACATTCTTGTGCTACCTTCACTTTTGTTCCATTCATTTTGCTCCAAGTTCGAGTAGACATTCAGAAAATATGACTGTAGGCTTGACTCCACAAACAGTTGGTTTCTGTTCTTCTAAGCCAGCGGTAAAATCTCCTCCCCCTGCCTTCAATGGAAAGACTATCAGAACAATATGCATTTCTCTTACTTCCCAAACATTTACAAGTTCTCCACTAAAGTTTAAACTAGCACAACACCACAATATTTTACTGAAATATTTGTAATGAATATTTACATGTCTACTACTGAACTACCTCAGTTTGTTTGAACTCTAGTTTCTCACTAGATTATTACAGTAAGAGATTCTGGATTTGTTAGTGCCTGCTGAAAACATCCAATTTGATCTTGTGAAGATACTCATCTAAGCAAACCAAGAAAGGTTATGCCTAGGCTAGGCAGTGAATTATTCAAAGTGAACCAACAGGCTGAGAAAAAAAGTCATTGTTCTTAAAATAGTTCAGAGAGCTACAAAAGTTTATTTTTTAATGCAGCTGCAGCGTTGCTGGCAAGCTTCCACCTCTATACATCCTGCGCTTGAATTCATACAGTGCTTGCTCTAAGATTAGCTCATAAAATGAAATGAGCATTTACCCCTTGGTCCAACAAGACAGATAATCTTCTCACAGCTTGAAATACATTGACTAAGTGTATCTGAACGCATGTACAAAAAAATTGGTTATGTGTTTCCAAACACCAAAAAAGGGGCAAACAGGTTAAGTGGGATCACTGCTTGAAGGATCCCATGGTTTCCATCTCTCAGTTGAGAGGCTTTGGCACTCTTGTGGTGAATGGCACTTCACTACCTATCTGGGGGGTGCCCTGGGACAGATGGGGGCAGTATCTTTCTCCTCGGGCTTGTAAGCTTAAGCAATAATGAAGGCAAAAAGGACAAATTCAAACATAAACCTGAGTGCAAGTGAAACCTTGCTTGCAGTTACCTTGAATTTGTGATCAGGTGGGATGCAGAGGTGGTACAGTCTGCACTACTGTTTTTTAATAACCTTACTTTCCCTCTATTCAAATCATGTTGGCTTCAGCTCACGTATATCCCTTCCTACATCCTGTCCAACATGAACAGCTGGTGGCACTTAAAAAGCAAAGATTAAATAGAAATTATTTTGTGTGGTAGGAAGGAAAATTACTATGCTTGTATTCCCAAATTCTTAGTTGCCTCCAGTTTCAAAGTAACTGACTTTAGTTTCCAGCATGCAGCTCGCTTGAAACAAAGCACACAATGCACAAGCTAGCCTGGTAGACATCAGCAGGGCTTTTTTATGGATTGCTAGTGGTAAGAGGTCTTGGCAACAGCACAAGTTCACAAGTTTAGTGGTAACTTTAAATGTACTTCCTATCCAGACGTTCCAATGAGGAGTTACTGAGCGAAAATTTAACCTTATTGAGTAAGTCTTATGAGAGTGTGAATGTAATTGGAGACTAAATAGCTCACACTCTTACAACTGTAAAGAAAAAAAAGAACTTTTGTCCTAGAAAGAAAATATAGTGGGAAATGATCTTTAGGAGTAAGCACATTGCTTTATGCTTTTAAGCTGCAAATGCTACCTTGAGACATGCTTTTATTTGGCTATTAACCAGATTTCTCACAGGACGAGCCTGTGTCATTCAAGTCTTTGTTCTTCCTGTTGACAACAGCTGCTTTGCTTGTTTTGCACTCAGTTGTGAATGGGATGGCAGCTCCCAGGGAATTCAGAAACACCAACAGCATTGTGTGGTTTCTGCACTGTCACTGCTCAGGCCTTGACACTTCAATATTTTTCTGTTTCTGGTTTATTGCTGATTTCCTTTTCATTCTGTCTTTACAAGTCTGATATTATCCCTTAGCCCTTTGGAATAAAAAGATGAGGGAAGAAAGAAGTAACCATCTCCTTAGTTTATGTCACACCTGCGGCCTTTAAATAACCTGTTTCAGGACCTAGCTTAACCACCTATTGCATCCATGTGTCCATGCACACAATCTTTTTTTTTGGGGGAGGGGGAGGGAGAGTGTTCTGTCTCACTTTTGTAAAATCAATTGTTTTTTCCATAGCAGGAAGTAAATCCTGTAATTTTTAGTAACACTGCCTGGCTGTTCATGTTTGAGAGTTTGCATTACCTGCCCTCTGTCTGTTTTTGTTTGAGCTAGTGCTAAAACAAGCTCAATTTCTTTTCTTATTTTTACACCATTTTTTGTAGCCTGTGATAGCCTGAATGCGGGCAAGAATTTTCTCTCTCCCTAGCGAAAGTTTCAGTAATATGATTTTAATGTCTGAAGTACAAACTTAGGGCAGAATTAGCAGCCCCACTTTTTGCTGTGGATCACATGCAGGGCTGAGGACAATGGGAATTAACCACCAGCTTCAAGTTAAACATGGCTTTGAGAGCATCTTTCCATTGGGGCCTAAGGGAAGCCAAGGTTCTGTCTTCTGGAAGAGCTTACAGCTCTGTGCAATTGCAGAAGCAGACTTGTGAATCCAGTGCATTTCTTCCTCTGGGTTTCTGACAAATTAATGTAAAATCAGTTTAAAGTAAAACAGTACTGTAGTAGTCTATTTAAAACGTATTCATTGTGGTTTACAGGATGCACCAAGAAGTTCCTGCTCACTACTTCAGGGGCCCTGAACATTCTTTACAGCAGCTATGCAGACAAAAACTAAAACTAGCTGAAAGCCTGAGAATTCATGCCTAAGCTGTCGCTGGCACTCTTGCCTTCGGTTTCTGCCTCCCTAGGAAACAATCTCTCAATATAAAAAGGAAGGATGTGCTTCCTATTTAATTTTAGGTGCTTTGAGTGAAAGATGTTTCCTTGACAGTAGAACAGTGGTACTTTGAGTCTTGCTTTCCGGTTTTGAAGTGTCATTTTTATTAATACCAGCACCAGATTTAATAAGAAGAGCATGGACACATGAAAGCAAACACAGTGAAAATGAATGAATTGCTGGCTCCATCCTGCAAATTACCTTGTTTGCTTTGTGGACAGCTGCTCTCATTCCAGAGCAACTGAAAGGTGTGCTACAAAACAGTTGTCATGGCAGGCTTCTAACAAAGGATCCTAACTCTTCCCCCTCCTGCTCGTACTAGCCCAAAGCCAGACCATATTATGCCCTTACTCCATCCACTGCTTCTTGTGGCATGAACCTGGGAGCCAGGAACTTAAAAATCACTGTAGAATTGCATCTCCTGGGGAACAAGAACAGCCAGCAATATTTCTGAGTTCATTATGCAGGCAGAATGCCATGCAAGTGCTCACATCTTCAGGGAGATGTACAATATATGCAGAAGCAGTGAAGCCATCCTTTTTCAAGTTTCACTTGACTATACTAAGGAAAAACTTTTTCCACTGTTAATTCCCTTTTCTTCTCCAACACCTGTAGGTCCTTAAACAAGCCTCCCTGCTCCCTCCCATGTGCCTGCAGTATTAAGAGGCACATACTTAAGGCAATTACCTGGAGCACTGCAGTGTTCATTAGTACACACTGATCAGATCTCATACATCTATTTTTTACTGCAGCTCCTTTATGGGATCTTTACTTTCTCCCTCCTTTTCCTGTGCTCAATAGTGGCTTTAAAGAGGTAAAAGCAGCGTTAAAGAAGTGATGCTTTGTAAGGTGACTGATGTTTAATATGTTTGCCTAATTAACTTCTGTCTAATAATTCTAACCCATTAAGTAGCTAGTTAGTACATGTTTCAAATAAACACATCTGGTCCCTGCAATGAGTGAAGGTTCTGCCTGCGTGTGGGTGACAGATGTGATGGTAGTTTCCCCAGTGCTCTCTTTTAAATAATTAACAGCACACTGGTGAAGCAGCCGTAGACAGCCAGCCTCAAAGCCAGCTGCATGGTCTCAGAGCTGTGTCTGCGGACATGTGCCTCATCTCGTTAGTCTGCTCCAGCTATTACACTCCCTCTTTTCTAGTATTTTCAAAAGCTACGTGTAGCTCTAAGAAACACTCTTTTAAATAGCTTCGGACTCTTGGCTTCTGGTCTGAAAGGCAGCAGGAGAAGTAGTAATAATATGTCAGGCCACCCAAGGGGCACATAGTTTTGAATTCACAAGCCTTACAGATTGATCTCTCTTCCCAAACAAAGGGCATTGGGAACAGTCCCGCCCTGCTGTTTCATTACTTGTGTTGCTGGGCTAGGTTTGGAAACAACCTTCTTTTGAAGGAAACGTCATCTTGTGGTAGCCTACTTTTTTTATGCAGTCAATAGCTTCTTAGGCTGGAACAGCTGGTAATTCTTATCCATCACAGAAGTGAGAAAAGCTAAGGTTTGTTACATGCAGAAGAGATCATTCCTTCCAACTCGGCTGTCATTTTGTTTTGCAGATTTTGGCTTTTTGTGGTGGGGCTGTTTAAAGTTATTTTTTTTTCCCTCCAGACGGAAGAAGGAATTATGTCAATAAATTAAGTAAAGAGCAGGATATTTTGCAAGAGGCTAATTTGCACAAAAATTACTTCTTAAAAGTGAGATGTGAGTTCTTGCTTACCAAAGGGCAAGGTAAGACTTATTCCTACTTCTGAGGGTCCATGAACCCTGATCATTCTGTGCCCATCCCATAATGGTTAACATGCAGCTGTCATTAGTTCTAGTGATACGGGCTTAGTCTGTGACCTTTGTTTTGTAAGGCATCAACAATAGCACAGCTGCCCCTGCATAGTTGAGATCTCAAACCTGCAATTTGGCAAGAGGAACAGAACAAATTGGATAAATATACATAAACACATTGTGAAGGAAGGGAAAACAGAACAGAATGAACCAGAGCATCATCCTACAACTTGTTTGATAGGGATGATTTAAGTAGGCATATGGTATAGTTAAATGTGCTTTCAAAAACATTGGCCCGATTCTTCAAGCAAATATGAAATAAATATCTAAATAGAAAGAGAGCTGATAGAGTATCATTAGTTCTCTCGAAGGAGGCATATGAATGCCTTTGGAAATGTGTGCGAGTGGGGGCTGGGCGTGAATGATAAGCAGATTTACATTCCCACACACAAAGTGTCATTAACTTATTGTTAAGATTACACAGTTGTACTTCCTTCTAACACTGCAAGCATTAAAGAAAAAAAGCAGGCAATAAGCTAATATTTAGACCTAACCCAGCACCAGTTTTCACATCTTATTAGTTCAGTGTTGGCATAACAGCCCACCACGGCCACTGTAGTACCTCACACACAATTCCCATCCAAGTGTCACACTGCCTACAATGCATGTTTTCCAGAACTGGAAATCACTGCTGTGCTCATCCTACATTGTGACCTCTCAATGCTGTGTTATCTAGTAACTCAGTAACAATGGTACGTTAAAATTAGCCTTTGTCTTTCTGCATTCCTTTTACCAGATGGAAAGAAAATACAAAATAGATAAGCTAAGAAACTCTGAATGTGTTATTACAAAGTAAGTCTAAATATATCTATATGATGCTCTTCACAAGTAACACCAGGTATATCTCCCACATAACCTGCATGCAAATGCTCAAATACACAAAATCACATGATTTCCAGAGTGTGTAGATAAATATGAGACAACATGTTTATTCAGACAAGCCCATAACTTCATTAATTTGAGTAGAATCTGTCTGCCTTAAGGAGTATTGAGAAAAGTTGTGTGTAACTTAATTGAGTTTTCTTGTGACATGGGAGTGAGTAGCTGAAAAGCAGATGAAGGAGATAATTACTATTGTTGTCTATGGCTATGGCTGAAATCACTGTAACTATTTTTATTTTGCCATTTTTTCCTCCTTGGGTGAGAAAGGTAAAATTTTGTGAAACGTTGGAAGCATGGAGAAGTGCCAAAGAATGAAAGTTGTATGCAAGCTGCAGATTTGACTTAGAATCATAGAATTGTCTAGCTTGGAAGGGCCCTTTGAGATCATCTAGTCCAACCATCAACTTAACTCTGACAAAAACAAAAAACCACATCATTAAACCATGTCTCTAAGCATTATGTCAACCCATCTTTTAAATCCTTCAGGGGTTGGCATAACCAGGGGTGCCTCAACCCCTTCCCTGGGCAGCCCATTCCAAGGCTTAATAACACTTTCCGTGTAAACATTTTTCCTAATATCCAATCTGAACCTCCCCTGGCGCAACTGGAGGCCGTTTCCTCTTGTCCCATCTCCTGTTCCTCAGGAGAAGAGACCGACCCCCCTTGGCTACACCCTCCTTTCGGGGAGTTGGAGAGAGTGAGAAGGTCTCCCCTCAACCTCCTTTTCTCCAGGCTGAACACCCCCAGCTCCCTCAGCCGCTCCTCACAAGACTTGTGCTCCAGACCCCTCACCAGCTCCATTGCCCTTCTCTGGACCCACTCCAGAGAAAGGATTAATATTTCATGTGGTGTTTTGAATGTTTTCTGTTCCCTTTCTGACTAACAAGTTACATTTACCTTCTTTTTGTGGTACTGTTAACTAGATAGACTTAGCACAACCTTGGTGACAATTAAAGCAAGAAATTAATTTGGCTCCAGAACTAAATTACTTGTTAATGTAAGGAGCAGTGCATGTGATGAGTACTTAGCCACCTGAAAGTTAGAGAATTGGTTTCAGCATTCAAGTATGGGTTTAAGGAGCCCTTTTCAAAAGTCTCTTCCCCAGTCTATAAACTACATTGCAACTGTGTGTTGCTTGAAGAATTATCTTGTCCAGAGAAAGGAGGAGCAATTAAAATTAGAATTCAATAGCATTTCTCAATTAAGAGGTAGCTTGTTGACTAAGATATTTCACATTCTAGGTAATACTAGTCATTACTATAAAAAGGCAAAAGTACAATAAACCCCTATGATTCTTTACACTGTACCTTAGGAAGCTCTGGATGAAGGAGAACAGGCAGTTGCTGCTGCAGAAGAAGGTACCAGCCATCAGAACAGACACTGGGCTTCCTGGGGCTCGTCAGCCTTCCTGAAGCCTTTCTGCCTTCCCTGGGCATAGTGGCCACCAAGAGCTGTCACACAGGGGGATAAGGAGAATCCACACCCAAAAAAAGCAGAAGCAAGGCCTGCTTGCCCCCTTTTAACTTCCTGCAGCCCTCCTTAGCCATGTGAGGTCCATGTGCTCACAGATTGGCAGGATGCCATCTCCACATGGGGTTGTTTTCACCTGTTCTCATTCCAGAGCCTCTGTGCTCAGGTGACTGGAATACTTCTCCATCAGAGATGTTCTCATGGCTAATTAGGCCCATTGATTTGATATTAACATCATCCTTCAATGTAATCAGCTGTTCTTCCCCAGTAGCACTGGGTAAAGAGAGTTGATGTGAATCAGATCCTCTCCTACCTGGACTAATTCCTTTATTTCACTGAGATTTAGCATTTATTTTCAGCACCAGCACTTAAGGTTTTTTTTTTTTATCCTATGCAAGCATTTTGTTCCAACAAAAATAAAAAGCATATGGTTACCAGTCCCTGGTTATTCACATGGTACAATCTGCCTCCTCTAAAACAGCTAGAGAAATAAACTCAGGTGGGGGAAACCAGAAATATGGCTGAATTAGGCTTAATGTCTGTTATAAATATTAACTTCTGAAAATATTTTAGAAATACATTTAGTTTGACACAATTAGATTATAATGGGAACTATTCACAGATGGAGACATCCTCAATGAATTGTATAGGCTAACTGGCTCCTAAGACATATGGATCTGATGTTAAGATCAGTAGTAATTTCTAATGCAGTCCTTCACGTTCCTCAATAGGGCACACACTGTTCCCAGAGCATTAAGAAAGAGTGCGTGAGCAGAACTAAGTGCTTAATATTATGCAGTGGACATAGTATCCTGAGCTGAATTAATAGACTAATTTAACATAATAATGACATTTCATACCCTGTTACTGCAGGTTCCCATGATTCCATGAGATCAGAGCTAATTCATCGCTGGCTTCCAGTTCTTTCAAATTCACTAGCATTTCCCAGCAGTGAAATACTTGCGTATCTCTGGCGTATGTCTGCACTTCCGTCCATTGCCCATGGAAAGCCAACCCCAAACAGACAGTGTATTTGAACACTCTGCTGAGAAAGCTAGGTAATTCTAGGGTAACAAGAGGGGATCTTAAGAGAACTATAATTTGAATTTAACTTAGTGCTGAGCTACCCTGGGGGGGGTGGGGTGGGTGGGGAGTTTATACTAATTCTTACCCAAACCCCAACATTTGGCAGGTGAGGGTTGTAACCCTGCTCCAAGGGCACTTGCTGTGTCCTTATGCGGTTGAGGCTTTTGAGCTAGGAACAGCAACACAGCCAGAAATACCTTCCTCTGTGGCTTTGCGTTGCCTCCTCCTGCTGCAGGGATGTGTCCAGGGACACAGAGTCAGATTTGTGGTCCTGGAGTGTTAATCGAGAACAGGGGGAAGGCTACTTTGTGCTCTGGTTGGTGAGAATGTGTGGGTAAATATTAGTTGTATCTGCAGCAAATAGTAGCCAACGATTTCAGACTCAGGTTGGGTCAAATGAAACTCCTGTGTCTGTACAATACCGGAGCTGACGCCAGTGAGACCCCCATCCCCTGTCGCTCAGAATCCCAGGCTGTCTCCCCTGCCCCAGAGCTGCGCGTTAGCTGTCTCCCCATGTGTGCCACTGCCCCGCTCCTCACCCTTCAGGCAGAGAGGGAGGGCTGGCATGGCAGTGGCTGCCTCGCCTGGCTTTTCAAATCTCAGTCTGCCTCCTGAGGTGAGGTCGGCATTGTCTGACAGTGGAGCTTTTCCTGCGAACTCTAAGCCACACAACACTTGCACTGAATGACGCCTCGTATTTGCTCCAGTGGTGAATATTTCTGTGTGAAAAACCTGAGCATGGCATTGTCAGTCGCAGTGTGTTCTGGTTTCCCCGTTCTTCAGGTGTCTATCCAAATAGAGTGTGGTCGTGGTGGCACCCCTTTGTGCTGCCAGGCTGCTGTGTAGGGGATGGTAAATTACATGGGGGTAAAGTGACAGGCATGCAAGAAATTACACTTGAGTCGGTAGTGCCACCAAACCCTTCTCCCACCACTGCTACTGATTTTCCAGGGTGTGATTTCTGTATACACATACATCTGTACGTAAACACACACAGATTCATATGTATGTGTGGATATATTTAGAACACACACACACTGACTGTGTAATAAAGCTGTATATTAAACCATGGAGGTAGGGTTTTTTAAGGGAAAGCACCCCTTTAAATACATAGATCTGTTTTTTTCCTTCCTACTGTGTACAGCATTTTCGCTATTTTAAGGCTGGCACTTGATTCTAAAATACCTTTGTCACCATAATTTTAATAACTTTTTGAGCAGTTGCCAGTTTAATTTTCAGTGCGTGAAAATTGGAGGTAAATTATTTATTACGTCCAACAAATGTCTTTCACAATTTTATTTAATTTTTTCATCTTTTTTAATGGGTCATAAAATAGCAGTCTTTTATTGGATACTCATAAAGTAAGGAGCAAATGAATACTTTGCAAATAGGTTACTGTGGATTGAAATGTCAGCTGTATTTCACGGGGTGTGAAATTCCTTAGACCAGAGCTGTAGTGACATATGGCAGTGGGCTACGTTCCTCTTCTGTAACAATAAAACAGCAGTGGACATGAAGGAAAGAAAAAACTGCAATTGTTGGGGCTTCTCAAGTTATATTTTTCGGTAAATTATTTAGTAGAACGGCCAGTGGACCATGACTGATGCAGTTTAAAGTTGCAAAAGTCTTGTGCTTAACTTTGGTCATAAATAAGAGCATTTTCTAAAGGCTCTTTTCAGACCAGGTTTTCCAGGATTGATTCCCATCCAAAAAGTAATACTTCACAGACAAAATACAGGAAAATCCCTTGAAAATCCACATTGAGCAAGGGCTATGGCCTGTAAATAAAAACCACAGTTTTCCTGTTACAATGAAATAGCTTTAGAAACTGGAAAATTGCACATTAGACCTGTGGTACATAAAAAGCCATAGAGTGTGTGAGTATCTGCACGGCATGTTAATTACACATGCTTAATAGCTCAAGTTTGCCAGCTCTTTGACTGTGCTTTACTCCAGTGCAGTGTCAGAAGTGATCAGAGGACGGGAATGAGCATCCTGGCTAAAAGCTGTACAAAGATGCTGGGTTTGGGCACTGCTGCGTTGTTGCGGGACAGCATGAAGGGCAGCACTGGCCTTTCTCTGGAGGCTTCTGCCCACGGCTGTGTTTCTCAAGCTGGACACAGAGAAGCTGGTGGACCCCGTGTGTTTTGGGTGTAGCTGCCAGAAGGCCAGGTATTTGTGCCTGATGCGAGCGAGCCTTGATTATTGGCACCTCTGACTGTTGCCCTGGGGGTCTGCTTCCCCTTCCCCTCTGCAGGGATGTAGAACCCACACCCTCACCCACGCAGAACATGTCCCAACCACGGAGGGGAGGGTTCAGCTGGAAGATGTCTTCCTGGGTTGCTACAGCAACATCAACATTGACACTTCCTCATTCTTTGTGGGTTTTAATTGGGGTTGACCTGAGGAGACTGTGTTCCGCAGCAGCTTTCAAGAGCTCAGCGCTTGATTTTGTTCTGTGCCAGTACAATGCTAGTAATAATCTCAGCTTTCCCTGCAGAAGTAGGGTTGTGTCAGAAGGTCTGTTGGAGCTGAGGGACAGCAGAAGTAGGGTTGTGTCAGAAGGTCTGTTGGAGCTGAGGGACAGCCTGCCCTGGCATGCCTGGCGGTGCTGGTTGGGTGCGAGCAGGTTCACGGGGACTCGGCACAGGCAGGGCTGAAACATGGGCCTCAGGCCAGCATGGCCCTTCTTTGGGGCTGGGGTGGGACACAAAGATGTTCTTTTCTCTTGTCTTGCTGGCTCTATCTGCTGCAGCAACAGGGGAGGCAATGTTCTTTACTCTTGGAAAAGCAATTAAGATACTATGAGCGTAGTCATGTAAATCAAATAATTTCTGGGAGATCTGGCCATACAGACTTATAAAATCAGGCACTTAGTGTCCGTGGAGACATTTCTGATCACCTCCACCAGAAGACTGACCAAAAGCTGTGCTGCTTCTTTTCTTGTGAGCTAAACCTGTCATGAAAAATCACTGCAGTCTCAGAACCCTTTAAATTGTATTCCTCCAGGCTACAGAAAAAAAGTATCAGCAGAGGCCCAAGGATTTAGAAGTGTTGTTATCTGGTGGCATAGGGTCAGCTCTGAGCTGATTGGAGCTTTACTGAAGGAACCTGACACAAAATACTGACAATCACCAGTGGGAAATGAAGGTGCCCCAAAAATAGAACCACTGCTGAATGTCATTTTATTTTCAAAATATTTGCAGTTTACGCAGAGTGCTGAGCTAAAAGCCTCATGCACGTGGACAGTGACATGTAAACACTGTATGTATTTATGTATACGTCCTTCTCTTGGCTGGTTGTGAATGAGTGAGTAGAAGAAATAGGGCACATAGCTTTTGGAACTCCAAATGTGAAGAGGTGCTGTTTATTTGACTCAAAAGTACACGTAGCCCATCAAACAGGTGGATGCTAAAGAAATGGAAAAAATTTTTTTATACCTTTTTCTTATACTCTACAGATATGACAGTTTCAGGAAAGAAGTGGTTTTGTATGTTGACAGGTTCATCCTTTTGAAGATGAGATAATTATCTGTATGAGTTCACTCTGTGGCTTCCAGACCTGAGCGAGTATGATCACTCCTGTGAAGCTCTCACAGGGCTCATCCCTGCAGCTGTGTGTGGGAAGGGAGGGTGACAGGGAGGCGGGTTGTCCTCCTGCCCTGTATCTGCGCCAGAGCTGATGTGCTCACTGAGCCCGCTGCTGGGGATAGCTGTCAGAACGGCTGTCAGACAGCTAAAGGGTGGGGGAACGCCAAGCTCGCCGGTGGGGAGGTGGCACCAGGGACTGGAGTCCTGCTGCTAACACAGTCCCTGGGCTGGGGCCCAGTTCTTGTTAGACACACGTGCCCTCGGTGCCCTGTTCCGGAGCCCTCTGCCCTGCCAGAACAGTGATGGAAGGGTGCTGTGCACAGGGATCAGACCCATAGACCTCACTGGCAGCAGAGCTCAGTCCCAGAGGGTGATGGGGGCTTGCTCCGTGGCACCTCCTGAAAATATGGGTAAGCTCCCTCCTTTAGCAACTGTCTGTAATAACTGGTCTGAGCAGACGTTGCAGTATGATTCTGTTCAGCTAATGGCAAGTGTCTTCCTGGGGGTTTTTGCTGGACTGAGATTTTTGTGCCACTTCTGAAGCTCTGTTTGCACCAACTCAATGCACTCTAATAGGATTTGCTTACTTGTCATTCACCTGGTGCCTGAGTGTGGCTGTGTTGTGGCTTCTGAAGTCTCAAATGTGTTTTGTTTCCTAGTTGCTCAGCTGAAAAGCGCGTGAGCCCAAGTACATGATAGTTCAGACTGTGCCTGTTCCTGCTGGCAACGGTAGCCAGCCACCGATGCATCCTCCTGTTCAACCACGTAGGTTTGGGACTGATAGTAGCACGTCGTATAAATCAACAAACCGCCAGAGGGTATAAAACATTGTGAAATTATGTTAGAAAATATTCCTGACTGACGAGAACACACACGGGTCAGGAGGGAGGATGATACTGCCAGGCAGAAAGGGAATTGATTGGATAGCAGAAAAAACCCCATAGGAAATGAAGGATTCACATTTACTTTTGTAAAAAAAAAAAAAGTCAGATGTTACTGGCCAAATCCAGCAGTTCTTCACTAGTGCACAGGCAGAATTATTTTTGATCTCGGGGAGTTTTGCCCAACAAGAGACTTCAGAAATGGTTCCAACTAAAGATAAAAGAGCTGAGGAAAACCTACAATGTATTTAGATACAGTTCAAATATGATCGGAAATAGTCAATGCAGGAGGTACGTAAGGATCTAGATTCTTAGAGAATGTGATATGTTAATTTAAAAATCAAAATTACTTGTACTGCCTTTGGATTTAGAGCAGTTGGAACGGTTCTCACTGTGCTAGCAGGCTTTGAACCAAGCAATATAATCCCAGTTATGGCATCAGCCAGCGGGAAGGCACCCACTGCTACTTAGGAAAGTTCATAAAAGTAGAAAGGCTGAACAGCTTTAATGTTCAGGAAACACGACCACAATGAATGCCCTTTCTTGGGCGTAACCAAGTTCAAAACTTGGTGCAGAGCCTGGGCCGTGTTTCTGTAAGTCGTGCTTTAAAAAGACAGGGCTAATGGGGGAAAACGAAACATGTAAGAGATTAATCCTTCTTCTTTGAATTTGCGCTTAACTGAAAAGTTGCCATCCAAAATACTTGTATGTGATTCTTCACGATTTATGGACTGAATTCAGTTACTCCCTTCCAACTGGAGATACTCCATGATTCCACGATTCAGTTACACCTGTACAGTCACAGTTAGTGCGGTGGTATCACCAGGGTGCAAAAGGACACTGGGGAGAGTCACCTTAGTGTCACTGGGCTGTGACAGGTTCGTGCCTTGGACAGAAAAACGCTTCCTGTGCTGTGTTTATGAGGCGCAAATCTCCAAAAGGTTTCAGAGATTAAAGACACCCATTTCTTCAGGGGCACCTGTCAGGATCTGGGCTGTGTTTCAACAGCACAGCGTGTACCCAGGTCCTGCTCCGAGCCGGAGAAGGCACGGCCTGCATCCTCTCGCACTGCAGTCAGTAGGATGCTTTGCCAGTCAGACGCGAGAAGAATCGTCCTGCTGACATTTCCCACAGCATTTCTCACCAGAGTGGCAAAGCAAAACATTGAAAATAAAAAGCATCATGTTAAAAAAATTCATCACTGACAGCAGTTTTGGTGTAGTTTACTTTATTTAGTGTGTTGGGAGGGAATTGAATTAATTTTTTATTTTTATCTGTTCCGATTCACTTATTCCAGTAATAATTAGAAGTAAATGAGAGTTATTCTTTCTGTTAGATCAATTATTCATAACACAGATCATTTAAAAATGAGTTTAGTAGAATCAACTTACTTCATTTTTGCTAAAACTGAAAAAGAAATTATCCAAATTAGTTAAAATAGCTTTGAACTCCATATTGACTAAGGCATTTGTGCCAGAATAAAAATTCATGACATATAAGAACGGTATAAATGATTAATCATTTTAGTTCATGGATATCTATATTTTTATTTAATTACATCTATGCATAATATAAACTGTCTGAATCTTGGGAATCCTAGCCAGAGAAGCTGAAGAGTCTTCTTATGTTTAACATTCACCATGTGTTGTTTTCTTCTAGGGTTAATTTGTAAAATGTAAACCACATACTATTTGTATGCAGTGATTATGTACTATTTATAGAAAGTCTTGACCATTTATAATTACCCGACATTTTTATCCATAATGTCTGCATATGACTAAAGAGATGTTTATAGAACAGACAAAACAATGCTATTTTTACAGTTGAACTTCAATTTATGTAAAACTTTTTGGAGTATTCTATGCTACATGGAACAGAGAAGGGATATTCTCTACTCAGACAGCTCTCTATCGAGAAGACTAAGATTATTTCCAAATAGTAACCAACACCATACCCACGGGAGACTGCGCTGTTCATTTTAAGCAGCATAAATTGAGGAAAAGAAAGCTCAGTCTGAAATGACCAAAAACTGGTTTCTGAAAGCCACAAGGCCCAACCCTGTAGCAGCTAAGTATCTTGATCACTTAAAAGTCATTAGAGGTTTCTAGAAACAATAACACAATGAAATCATGTTGGTTTTGTGATTTCTGTGAAGTCACTTCTGACTTCTGGTGCAGCTCAGAGCCCCGACTCCATCTTCCTCTGGTGGCACACTCTGTTGAACAGTCTGTACCTGCAGGTGCCTCCACAGCACCGACGCGCTTTTATTGACTGGGTTACGGCTGCTGATATGTTTTTTTCCTCTTTCTTTCCAGAACTCTGGAAGTTTTGGTGAGTTTGAATGAAGGGCAGTCTTTCATGTCCAGCTCATTAACAATCACCGCTTCAGAGTGTGTAAGTAAATGGCTAACATCCTTCACTGTAAAATCCTGAAACCTCTCCGTGCAGAGAAACACGGCACGTGGCGAGTCCTGGTAGATGTCTGGAATGCACAAATCCACCTCACTGAAAAATACACCTGCGCAGACACATGCAGAATAGACAGAATTTAATGATACATGATTTCTTAATATGTAGGTATGTACACACACACACATATATATGTCCTAAGTAGCTTTGTCTATATTTTGAGACATGCTTAAAATCTGTTTTATAGCACCACTACATGCAACAAAGAGTTTTAAGCTGTTTTGAATTCCCTGATGAAGTGTGTGTGTGTGCGGCGGGGGTTACAGACAAGACTTTTTTTCTGCAGTTATATAAAACAAATCCCTTAATTCTTCCCATTAAGGTGGCAAAGAGCTTTATTTTAGGAAGATCTTTTTTTGCAGGATTCTACTTAAGTGAAGTATTGCTGTATGTATCATCTGAGACTTCCCAGTAGCCCACAAAAGCCATCCCTTACGTGGCAGGCTCGGAGATTGCCCCTTGCTTTGTGACAGGGGCTCTGCTACAGGGGTTTCTCCCTCCGCTGCTGCTGCCTGTCCCGCTGGCTGCCCCGGGGCTGCTGGCGTAGGCCTTTTGCAGGACTATATGGAAAGCCCTGGAATTCTCCTCTCCTAGGCCGCCTCGGCCGGCTCTGCCCGACATCCCAGCAGTGACGGTGTGTTCCTTGGCTACGCAGGGCTTGATTTTTTCTATAGCTTGTGAATTGTATTTTGCTAAATGTATCACAACAAATTACTTGAGCACAGCGTGCAGCTGTGGCTTTCAAAATACTGGGACACTGCCATGCCATTAGGGGCCTGCTCGCTATAAACTGAATCATGTCCCAAGAGCCAGGTGTGACACGGTCACTCGGGGTCCCACTCCAGCCCAGTCCCACCCAGCAGATGGGTGGGAGCAGGCAGCACCTTGGCTCCAGCCTGTGTATGGAAGGTGGTTACAGCCCTACAGCAGGATAGCAGTGCTGCGCGACCTCAGGTACCTGACTGTGGTGCCTGAATAAGGGGTGCAGGCTCTCAGCTCTGTTAATTAGGGGAGAGTCTTTGTCAAACACAGGCTGGGGTACCTAAGGGAAGCCTAAGGTTAAGGTAGTGTGAACATCCTGCTGTGTTTCTATCATAGGCTTACAGAAAAGAGATAAAACCAGCTTCTAGCTTAAACCACATACTTAGCGGTCAGTGACTTTTCCAACTTAATATATAAAATTTCTAATCTCCCATTTCTGCTCTCCATTAATTTCTTCTGCCTTCTGTATTACGTGGGCAGGGCAGTTAAAATTTTTGCAATTAGACACAAGACCACTATATAGGGATGGAGGTTTTGAAAACGTGCTGCGCATGGATACTGTGTTTCTTCAAATTTGTCTCATTTAAAGTGTGACTAGCACAGCTTTCCTGTCAGGCATAGAAGCATACAGAACAGTACCTTCTGCGCATCAGCATGTATTTTCCCAACATTTCTTTTAGGGCTCACAGGTAATTGACTTAAAAGAGCAAAAATGACATTTTTATTCTATTCATGTAAAAATTAAATACTTGGCTAACTGTAGAAATCAGAGTCATCTCAGTTCAGCCCCAGTTTCAGGAAGAAAGCTTGAATAAACTGAGAGCTGAAGAGACACACATTCCCCAAATCATGCTTCTGTGTTTCAGGGCCTCTCTGTCATTGGGAAGCATTTCAGTCTCACGCCAAAGCGTGCTGAGCAGGTGCTCAGTACGGTAATGCAGGGACAGTGCAGTCACAGGAGGATGCTGGAGACTAACAGCAGACTGCTTTTCTTTTAGTTTAGTCCTTTCAGAGAGAGCAGCACATGTTAAGTCTGTCCCCATGTCCCCTTAAAAACTGCTAAGATTGCACAGATAGGTAAAAACAAAGCACTGATGCAAAGCAAATCACACCAGATTGCTGGGTAGGGCTGTCTTCCCTCTGCTGTACTCGAACAGTGCTTCTCTGTGGTCAGAAGTTGTCACTAACAGGAAACAGAATGAGTACAGATGTGTATTGACAAGAAAAACTGTTGTACTTCTGATCATCCTTTTTTTTTCTTTCTTTTTTTTTTCCCTTTCATACATGTTGCAGCAGAGACAGCTCCATACAAGGAGAACTGCTGTTTCCATAGTAGCAGATGGGCAACTGCAAGAAATGGGTCACTGCTAGAATTGTTCCACTAATTGTGATAGCTGAGCAGCTGATGGCTACTCGGTATATGAGAGTTACAAGTTACAGCCTCTCCCAGCACACGCACATTGCTGCAGTGAAAACAAACAAAAACCAGGCTGCATCGAGGCTCGGAGGCACGCATCCTACCTGCTTCTCGTAAATGCATATGCCTCACTGCACCTACAGGTGCATTTGCAATGCTGTATCTCCAGTACAGCTTGTCTCACTTTGACAGAATTACTTACGCTTTACTCCAGCCTCAATGATTCCTTGGGTTTCTGTCCCTTCCTTTCTACCCGGCTGGAATCTCAGTAACTTCTGTTCTCATAAGGTCACTGTGGCATTTTTCTCAGTATTGCTCTAAACCAGCACAGCAGCACAAAAGATCAAGGGTAAGAATAAAAGCACCTACAGGATGTGGGTGTGAGGTGGTGGGAGATTAATTTCTTCATTAAAAGCAGTATTGCTAGAAGCAGCAACACTCATTCAGAATTTCTAGGGATGGTGGCTTCAGGTTCAGATAGCACTAGTGCAGGGATTTAGTGTGCTATAGTTTGTACACTGTGAATGCCCCACGTGTGGGTGATAAGCACAAGCACTCTATATATGTATTGTTAGTAGAGATTCCTTAAAATCCCACCCAGCCACAGATCTGTACAGACCTGTGTCCTCATGGGAGGAGAAGGGCACCCTTCATCCACAGGCTTAGAAGGAGACTTCCCGTGTTTGTGTCCAACAGCTCACTTCTTAGCAGTCAATGTACTCTTTCTTTTCTTCAGGTTGGGCCTCGTTTTTATCTCAAGCACATCAGTTTTACATCAAAATGAATCCACTGACTGCAGCAGAATAAGCAGGGAATTCCCCCTGAGTATGTAGGGAATGAGAAACATGAACAGCATCTTACCACCTCCTCCCTCATTTCAGTGTTGATACATCATTCACTGTGATAGGCAGCTCCCACTGAAGCATCCCAGCTTTCCTTCTACATAACTCATGGAACTGAGGAACCTGACAATGGAGGGTGTGACTGCACTTGTGCCGAATTCGGCTGAGACCCACTTCCTCATACTTTGTGAGGAATTTCTCCATTGGGAACAATAGGATCCAGTGGATGGGAACAATTTCATAGATTCATAGATTGGTCCAGGCCGGAAGGGACCTCCAAAGGTCATCTAGTCCGACCTCCCCGCAGTCAGCAGGGACACCCCCAACTAGACCAGGTTGCCCAGGGCCTCGTCGAGCTTCACCTTGAATATCTCAAGGGAAGAGGCCTCAACCACCTCCCTGGGCAACCTGTTCCAGTGTTTGGGATCTGTATCAGTCAGTAGGAGGCTGGTTTGCGGTGAGTGGGGAAACCAGGCAGCAGTTATTTGCAACATCCACTGATGCTGTCTTTCTGCTTTCTCCGCAGTCGAGTGGAGTAGGGGCGCTTATCGCTGTTCTTGTGCTGCTGCTGTTGGCGGCACTCGGTCTGCTCTGGTGGTTCTGGCCCCTCTGCTGCAAAGTGGTGAGTAAAGACTTACTGGAAGAAGTCACCAAGCCTGTGACTCATGATTATAACTCATACCATGTTGGGAAACACAGATACCATAGGAAACAGGTTGAGTAACAGGAGAGCTACATGTGACGCAAGTCATCTGTAGAGAGAGTTTTCTTTCATTTGTGACATGCAACAAATGGAAGATGAGACCAGCTCCAGCAGAGTGGACTGCACTCTCAGCAGTGCTTCTGGCGTTCTGAGACCTGGACGCATAGGAACTGGCAGCAGCGTGCTGGTGTGCTGCTCATTGGCTTTCTACTGAGTGAGCATGTGTGATATTTCTGTGAAATCATTGATAAAAGCCTTCTCTATTATTTGAAAGTTGTTGGCCATAATGGTATGCAGATGTTATCCTGAAATCAAGGACAATTTTAAAAGTACTATCAGTAAAATTGGTATTTGTAGTCCATTATGTGCTCTCAAGTTGGAAATCCCTTAGTGTCTTAATAATCCCTTGGACACATTGCGTCTCTTTTCATCTGAGTGCACTATTTATCCTTCTAGCAGCACTCAGCAGGGCTGTGGCACTAACACTTCTTCCATCTCCTTGCGTGTTGAGGTTTCTAAATTGGTGAAGTTTGTTACTCATCCAGGTCAACAACAGTGCTGAGGATTTGGGAAGCGGAGATGGCTTCCAGGCTGTTAGTGTATTCCCTGTCTCGTCTCGGGCCTGTGGAACCCGGGGCAGCAGAGGAACTGCCCTTCTCACCTGACCGTGCCCAAGCCCAGAAGTGTTTCTGTAGTCCCTCAGGCCCCAGGCTGTCCTAGGGCAAGAGGTCCTCAGCCACGATCTGCATCTCGTGGTCTGGGGTTGCTGAGGCAAGAACTACGAGCTCTTCTCTAGTAAGACTCTTCTGTCTCATTCTCCACAGTCCCATCAGAAATCCAGGGAGGTCGTCTGTTAGTCATTTTACTTCAACTTTACTTTATATCTTGAGACTTCCTGTGGAAAAGGAAAAGCTTCCTGTTTTCTTATTTTAAAATAATTGGCTAACCTTGATTCATAGACCGTCTTCCCACTTCTTAGTTTCTACGCTTTCTGCCCATAGAAGGCAGCTCCAGTAAGGCATTTCACGTAGAGTTGTCACCTGGGGCAGGCTGAGAGGAGGTGGAGGACATGAAGGAAATAATATTGCAGCAGACTTATGCTGGTAGAAAAGCAAACATTTTGTATTTCAAAGTATAGATATTTTAAAAATACGCATGTAAAATATGATTTAAATCCTTAAGTGAAGCCAAGTAACTTTTTTTTCAGTGTCTCAGCTAATTACAGACATACTTTGGAGTGAGCTGTTTCACTACTTGTTCATAGTTGTTGAGAGAGATCATCGTGTCCTTTCTCAAGAGCTGCTTTTCTGAAAGCAGCTTATTTTCTTTTGTCCTTTTCCTGACTTCTCAAGTTTTTCTCTATTTTTTTTCAAGACAAACACGAGTTGACTGGTATCAGGAAACCTAATGTTCCTTCAGTTTGTCAGAGCTCTCAGAACGAGTTACCTCACTAAAGCTCTGCTTTTTGTCACCAGCTGAATATGACTGTCAGAACGTAATCCTGCATCTCTAATTTACCTTAGCCCAGAATCAGTCTTCTACAGTTGGAAGCGCAGTTGGTCACATCATACTCAGTTGTGCATGCAGTTTTAATAATTTGCCAAGCGGATGGGTTCTTTTTCAGCATTGGGTTTACAGGTGTGAAAAAAATCAACATACTGTTCCCATTGGTCAGTGCAGTAAAGCTTCAGATACTATGCATTTTCCTTTCATTACAGTAAAGCATGATTGCAGTATCGCAGTCCCTTGAGAGCAGGAAATCTCCTTCCAGTGATTACAATCAGTAAGGTCGTTTCTGGATGTTTTTAATGTCAAAGTCCTACATCAACAAAAAGTCAAATATATAGCTCTATAGTATTAATTTCCAGTCCTTTTGGTACGTATGCCAGTATAATACATTAAAAGATTAGCTGCACCAGCCTATGGCTGTTTTAAGTGAAAGGAGTTAGGTTTACATCACAGGCATACATCAGTGCACCGTGCAGAGCTGAGGAGGAATACCTGAGCTAGGACCCAAGTAGCTAAAACAGATGCCCTTTGTAATGAATTGCAGAGCAAAGATACTGCCTTGAGTGCCGAAGGTCCACTGTGGCGTTAAGGCAGGGTTGTGCCTGGGAGCTACATCTCCACTTGCAGCTGGACCAAGAGCTGCACCGAGCTGTGAGAAATTGTCCCTTGCTTCTCATTTACCTTGTGCTTAAGTCTGTTCCTCCCTGATGTTTATTTTGAGGGATAGTAACTTACTCTGCACATCTTGTCTGGATATCATGTTTGGTAGAGGAGTAATTGGCTATTTCTAGGGAAGTCTTGGCTGTAGATTGGTAACTCACAACTAAGAAGGAGCCTGACTTCAGTGGGAGCAATAAAACCATGACACTTTAAATGTCAGTGCCCTCTGTTGTTTCCTCCCACCTCTCATGGATATTATTTCTTTCTTGAAAAAGAAAAGGTAATTTTAGGACTCATTGCTACAACAATAGTGAGTTCCCAAACCAAATACCGTTGCGTGGAACTTATCACCAAATTCTGACTCTTCTTTCTTTTCGTTTGGCTGTCCTCAGATCATTATACTGTGCCTCCATTCTTCTTCCTCTCTCCCGCACCCGAGGTTGTCACATTACACGTTATTGCCACTTGTGGCTGTGTCATTTTGGGCTGTGGTGCCACTGTCCTTGACAAGAATGGCAGCATACTAGGGGGCCTCCTCTTCCCTGCCACTGAGTATGCTCCTCTGGTGGCTGGAGCGCCTGGTCTCATGGGACAAAGAACAGGAGCAAGGAAGAATGGAGCAGCCCTCAAACCATGCTCCAGAATCAGATGGACGAGAGAGAGAGGCAAAAGGTGTTGGGGACAGAACAGAATGAGCGTCTGGAGCCATGCGAGTGCGTCATGCCGACCGCCTGTGAGCAGAGCGGTGAGCTTCAGGTGGTTCCTGCAGCTTCAGGTGGTTGGGGCACTCCGTCCTTGCTAGGACCCCGTCTAACAGCGCTCCTGGCTATGAGGTCCATGTTCAGTTGCAGATTGGGGCAGGGGGACTCCTTTTTGCTTTTCTTCCTCCCCCCACCCCTTTTTTAAAGGCAGTTTACTGTTGACAGTTCTTTCACTCTTCCTCAATATCGGAACATATGATCGCATCAAGCTGGCTTCAGGCTCTGGTGCTGACATTTCCTAATGCCCACATCACGCGAACATTTGAAAAGTGTTAATGAGCAGATCAAAGGGACTGTTGCCTGAAGCAACTAACTTTTTTTCTTTCTTTTTTTTTTGGTAAGAAATCGGCTCTCCTCCAAACTCAAGTCTTCGTTCTTTGCAACGAAATAAATAAGATGCAGCCTTGCCTGGGATGATGATAATGAAACAAAATAAAACAAGATTAGGAAGTAATCCATCTCTACGTGCGGTTAATAAGACAGCAGCATTATTCAGAGTTTCCTGTATTGAAACAATCTGAATCTTAAGTTCAGGAAAAGTTAATTTGAGATATTCAGTATGTGCAGTTTCATGCTGCATTTGCATTGTTTTCTGCCAAAGCCGCATGGGTTCCTTGGATTTCTCTTTTTAAAAAATGGTTTTCTACTGATTTCACTTGAAATATCACACAAGACTGAAAATAATCTTTGTGTGTGTGCGTGTGTGAGAGAGAGTGTGAGTGTGAGGAGCCTGTGGAAACATAAGGATGCAGGCATTTACATTCCACTTCTGTCAGCAGGGGTGAGTATCTGCTACTCAAAGCAGATTATTTTCTCACACCACTGTCACATTTAAAACAAGCTTCATTTTCTGAAGCTATTAGAAATAGCAGCTAATTAATGTATTGGTTAGCTTTAAATTGAGTTTACCCTACAACTTCAGGGAGTTTAGCAGCTGGCATAGGATTAGATCCTTTGCTCAGGGAGTCAAACAAAAACTGTCATGGACTTGTGACTTTTGAAGCCCATTGAGGTTCAAAAAATAGTGTTTTTCTTGATTTACTGAGGTAGAAACTTTGATTCTGTATATAGGAATATAGGAATATTGATATATATTAGGAATATATATATATAGGAATATCAATAGCTGTAGGGCCCAAGTGAACTTCAGCGTACATCACAAAGAAGTTTACTATGCAGAGATGTCTTTGCTCAGGAGAGATTGCAAGACCTAAGACTTGTAGAACTACAGAAATTGGAGTCATGATACCGTTTAATATGTATTTATATAAATCCATAACCTAGCTAGGCCTTTCCCCCCGTACAGCTTGCAGTTTTGGCAGAAAAATACATTTTTTAGAGATAATTATTAGAGACAGGCAGAAGGAAAACAGGAACGGGGATTAAGTAAGATAAGGTGACCCTTAATATATCGAAAGTACTGTTTCACTATTTCCAGTCTTTTAATTGCTTTCTGTGACAATGAAATACCTTCATGCTTTTGAAAATCTTGCTCAGCATCCAAGTATCTCTCAGAATCTGTCCCATGATCCCTCTGTGGTGTTGTTTCTTGTAAAGTTAGGGCAGTAATGCCAAAGATTTACAGAAAAGTAATTTCTGGCATGTTTTTGCAACACCATAGCAGCAAAGGGATGTCTGGTAAAAATCCATAGTTGACGTTCCAATCCACTTGAAGTACTCTGAGCTTGCTTGACAAACAGTTCAGGATCTTAAACCTGGAGGGCTGTGGAAAAATGTTTCCAAGGGTGCCATAATGATTTCTCTTATTTGATAGAATTCCTGTATCCAGTGCTAAAATTCCATTGCTTGTTTAGGCAGTAACTAGTAACTACCTTTGTGGAATGGTGACTTGAAGTGTATACCAAGAAGGAAAACTCTTATCGGTCAAGAAAAATATGTTTCTTTTATGTATGATGCTATACATCTGTGCAGTGACATTATTTATAGGTACAGGAAGAGTAAATGAAAGTACTACAATGAATAACACGGAGTGAATAAAATAAGACACATTTCAATCAAGGTGCTTAATCCTGTATTAGGAGATGTAGACGTTTGTCATCACGGGCAGTTTTGGTTATACTAAGCCATAGCAGAACCAGACTCCTTTATATTCATGGGGTATTTTTTAGTCATTTTTATACAATATTCAAGCACAAAAAATGACTTGATATCACTGAAGTACCTCTTTTTAGCTTACAAACCTGCATTTCTTGTGGAAGAACGGCCGTGCATTCAGGTTTCATCTTAGCCATTTACAAGGGTCGCTGCCTTCCTCTTCCCCTCCCCGTACTGTTCAGAGGATTCCCGTCAGTACCGAGGAACTCCCTGAGATTTACAACATGTACGTGAGAAAGGGAACAGGAAGAAACTGTAGGTAGAGGTTTAAATATAGGTGTAAGTGAATTATCCTAAGAGTGGGCCTTATCCAGAACTAGTTTAAGAGCCCTGTGAATGTAACTTCAGTGCAGGCATTGAACATCAAGGAGTTACATACTTAAATTATTAGATCTAAAATGTGAGATCTGCGGAAATGATCTGGACGTCTAGAGGTGAAGCCTGAGCTACCAGAAGGCATTTCACACTTGTCATTGGGCCAGAAATTATCCAGCAGCATGGCACAAGGAAGCAGACATCTTGGCCCAAGATTATGCAAGACCTCCTGTAGACCTTGGGATGCTTTTCCTCCCGGGTTTGCTAATTAACTCCATAGGGTTTCATCACTGGCTATTACTTAGAATGACTGAATCTTATCCGGTCAGGAAGCAAAGTGGCAGACACGTCTGCCCAAAGAGTGTCTGCCAGTCAACTGATGTTATTTTCTATTAGACGGATGGTGTTAATTTCCAGAAGGCCTTGATAATCGATACCCAAGGGACTTGGGAGCAGCGGTTGCCAGTTTGCAAGCAGATGTGGGGGGCTCAGATGGAAACAGTTCACTTAAATTTTTCTGTTGGCTTTTGGATGCTGCCAGTGCAATTCCTTATGCTTTTATATGTTTGGCTCTTTCAGGTCATCAAAGATCCCCCTCCGCCTCCGTCAGCTCCCAAAGAGGTAGGGTATGATGGTGCTCTGCTCGTGGCACTGGTTACACAATGCCACTCCTCTGCGCTTTCCTTGTTCTGTGAACCCAGCTCTTTGTCCCAGCTGCTGGGGAGAAAGAGCTGTCCCATGGGAAGCCTTCAGTTGAGAGCAGGATGGCCAAAGTCCAAATCTCTGTTCTGTCTCAGTTGTCTCAGTGTGGCGTGAATTAAGCCCAAATCCACAGAAATACTTAGGGGCTTTATCCCAAGATAGCTGAATATTATTTTTCCCATTCTGCAGCAAAAGCAGAAAGACTGAGTAGCTCTTGTCTAACAGCCTAAAGATTCATGTTTGACTGAAACAGCATTTTCCCACAGCTTTGGCATTCCAGACACTGAAGAACTCTTATAAAGGAATTTCTCTCCCTCTTATGGGTAAGAATGCACTAGAGGATCTTCTGGTGTCTTCAGTATTTTTGCCCCTTGGTCTTGATTGAGCCAATTGGTGGAGCGCACTCAGTGTACTCTGACAGTTAAGCCCACGATAAGGCACACTTCATGGAGCTGAGGCAGCGAGTTTGACGAAGGCTGGCTTAGGAAACTGCGATCGGCTGTGTAACCTTTACCTGCAGATCTGCTGAACACTGTCTGCTGAATCCAAATGAGGGGGGCTGATGATCTGGCTCTTTAAAGGCATTGTATTTTCTGTAGAAGAAGCCACTGCAAATCCCTTTCTTTGTGTGTTTTATTTTTATTAGCGGAAAGGAAAAGGACAAGGCAAACGAATGATTGTCAGTAGAATCCACAGTTAGATTCCCCATTTGGACTTCCCTAATGGTTGCCACTGATGCTTATCCCATGCAAAACATTAAAAATATGTCCAAACATGACCAGATTTTGTTTGGAAATTGGTAAACATTTGGTACCTAAGTACTTGATCTTTCACACCTAACATGGGAAAACTTACTCCCTGTGAACTCTAGTGAAATATACTAAAAAGACACTTAGTGCGTGTGTTGGGGAAAAAGTATCTTTTTAAAGTAAATGTTATTTGAATTTATTGACAGGAAGAAGAACAAGAGCCCTTGCCTACCAAGAAATGGCCCACGGTGGATGCTTCCTACTATGGTGGACGAGGAGTTGGAGGAATTAAAAGGATGGAGGTTTGTATGATACAGGGATGCCAATTCACTAAAACACAAACTCTCTGAGGCTGGAAATGGTGGAAACAAAGACTTTTAAAGTCTTCTGAAAATACAAGGGCATAATGTGTGCTTCCCTCCCAGTGACATAAGCCTTATAAAAAATTTTTTACTGTAACGAACAATTTTGACCTTGGCTATGAAAGAACAGCTTTCAGTAGTTCCATTTGACTGGAACTTTAAATAGCTGCCTAAAGACATGCTCTTTCCATCAAGCTAATGAGAAAGAGAGAGTGAGAGCCTTTTCTGAATGTTTTGGAAGAAATTACAGTGAAACATAAGTCCTCCAACTGCGGGCCAGCCAAATGCGCTGACAATGGTGACGCTAAGGAGAGGCCTGATCCCAGAGGAACTCACAGCGACAACAGTGCCTGTCTTTGAAGAGACACGATAGCATCATGTTAATTAAAACAGAATGAAAAGCGTGCATCCTTATGGGCACGTCCTTATGTCAGATTTTATAGTCACGTCAGCCTTTATGGAATTTGCAAAGCAGTTTGGTGCAGTTTTTAACTTCAGTCTTGGAAAATGTCTCTGTCTGAAATACACACCTAGGCCATATTGATGTATCTTGCTAAAACTTTAAAGGTGTTGGCCTAAGAATCAGCTTTGCTTGAGTTCTTTTTAAATGCAGCAGTAGAACATGCAAGTTTAAAGCCGTGTTGCTTATATGTGCTTCCCTCAGCAGTTCGGAATTGCTAATTTAGAAGAGCTTCAGATTTTAGAAAAAGAAAACAGTTTGTACAGTGCTTTTCAAAGGCAAACTAGAAAATACTTTCCAACATAAAGAATGACAAGCCTTGATTTCTGACGGGAGCCATGATGAGCCTCCAGGAGGAGATCCAGGAGGGGTTCCAAGGTTTAATCATTACAGTTTGTAAATGGGATCTTGCACAATGAAACAGAAAACTGATCGATATCTCATGAACACAGGTAACATCAGTGCCATAAGGAAATGCACGTTCATCACATGGCAAAGATACAGTATTTCCTCTTCAAAGAATAGAGCAGAAAGTAATGATTAGGTTAGAAAACTTTTTCATCTGTGCTAGGAATTTTGTGCAGGACTAAGTGCTAAAGATGTAAACCAAATGAGATTGCTGACAACACAATCATGGGCTCTCGAAAGGCACCCTGTTCCGTGGAGCTGTGTCTCTCTTTCCCTGGCAGCTGAGAGTACTAACAAAATTTGGGGTTGGGTGCCACATTGTAAACGCCTCAGCGTTTGAATGTGGAGCTGTGAGAGTGGGCTCTGCTCGGACACAGTGGTACCACACCTCATACCTCTCCCTGGCTCGTTTGGGGAATCAGGGCAGAGCAAGTGTGGAAAGGAGAGAGGAAACAAAACCAGTCTAACCTGATGATGAAGGTGAACCGGCCAGAGGGAGGTTATTCCTTACCTGACAGTTAAACGTGGTTTCTGTGCTATGGCCAACGAAAAACTTGCTGGACTGGTCATTACATTTCTGCCCTGTTTTCAGTTCATGTGGTAATGCAGTTGTCTACTTTTTGTTGCTTCTCTGTGTTCTATTCTTCTGCCACTCTTCCGGCAACTTGATTCTTCTGGCAGTTCCCTTGCATAGAGAAAAGGAGAGAATGAACGTCTTACTTCTCTTTGCTTATACATATTCCCTTTTGGGGCAGTTACATGTTCACTCGTGCCTTCCCCACCAGCTTCAGCCCTCTGCGACAGTCCAGAGTGATTTAGCCAGTGTTGTTCATTCTTCCTTGATCTGTCTTCGGCATTGCTTTAAAGTTTTACGATGTCATTTCCAGACCCCACCCACTCCAGGCAGTAAGTTTTATGTCAAAGTTGTGTTGTTTGACTCCACAAATTCTGGTTTCTCCTGAGTGAAGTCGCTTTAATCTGAAGGAGAAGGTCATTTTATCAGTATGGAATCCACTATCTATCTCTAAATGGTTTTAACAGTGTTTAAAATACATTTTAACAGCCTCATAAAAAACACTGTAAAAGTACCATTGATCACAGTGAAAGATACAGATGCATTTTAATGACTCAGCAGGGCCTACTTGGACATGAAAGCCCATTCTAATATTGCAGGGAGAGGCTTCCCCAGTGAGAAAAAAAAATCACTAAGCAAGTCAAACAGTAAAGTTCAATATAACAGAAAGGTTCAAAACAATCCCCCTCCTAAGAAATGATGGTCTGTGTTTTACCAAGGTGAGTTACTAGTACTAAAGACCAAACTAAGCTCTGTCGTACTTCGCTGCTCTCATTCTCTGCATTGAGATTGCAGCGGTAAAAAACACTTGGTGATGGTGATAAAATGACAAGATTTTCCTCCAAGGTATTTAATTTTTCAGAAGGGGACTAGACTCTAGTTTGCCTATGTGTTTTCCTCACTTACGGTATCCACACATTCTACATAGGGCGCTGATGAGGATGCAGGAGTCAGGCTGCTCCCTTCCCCCATCCTATGGCAGTTAAACCCGCACATCATAGAGTGACCCCAGCAAGACCTGGAGCGGTTTTCTCCCTCCTCCAGGTAGCAGAAGACCAGGGCATGTCTTTTTCCTGGTGTGCCCCTTTGCCGTGGGAGAGTTGTTGCATCCCACTAGTTTTCTGCTTTTCAAGCGCTTGAATTGGTAGGTAGCAAGACAGAACTGACATATACCTACCGAGCAGTGTGCAGCGATACTCTTAATTCTTTCCCTGCGGGGGGAAGATCAGTCTTCTCTGATTTTTCTTGGATTCTTCTCTTTTCGTGCCTGGCATCTCCAGTCAGGAGGTCCCTGAAAAAAACAAGTATGTTGGTGGGGGCCTGCAGTAACAGTTAGCTGTGTTCCAGTAACAGTGTCGTGAATCATCAGCGTGTCACATTTATTCAAGATGTAATGTCAGAATTTAATTTCCTGGGTTTAGGTGGATCAGGTCCTCCTTACAGGCCAGATTGTAGCAGATGGCATAATTTAGAAAGTCTTGCACTGAAAATAATCCAGGCCAGTTTTACTAAGAACTTTAAAGCTCCAGCCATGCTTTTAGATGCTCTTTTTGGATGATAAAGTAACAGTCTTGCCTAGGTTTGTTGGCTTGTCTAGGTTTGTCTCTTTGTACAGTGCAGCAAACATCCTTGCTCAAACCGCTGCACAGTGCTTCCTGTATGAGATGAAGTAAGACTGCTGTACCAGCACAAATCATCTCTCTTAGAGGGACAGGCTTTTCCTGTATTTCCTCTTTACAGCATAGTTAGTACAACCTTTTATGGAAGTGGAAATCTGTGATTGTCTCACCAACAGCAATAATCCAGGTTTTTCTCTTTGAACCCTTTGTATATATTTTATATACTTGTGGCAGTGATAAAATACACGTTGCTACATGTTTTACATTTACTTACTATGCTGGTTAGACTGCTTCATCTGTGTTTGCTCTAGTACTTGTCTTCTTGCAGAACTACTTGAAAACCTAAGCAGTTTCAAGGAGCTTCTGCTAAAACTTCCTCAGGTATCACCTTCTGTTCAAATTGGGGTTCTCTACAAACATGCTGTGTTAGGAAATCTGGGGTGACAAACATCTAGGCTTTCATCACTGCCAGATTAAGGTCTGGTATTTTAGGATAAGTCAGAACTGGAAATAATATTTTTACATCATTAATTAGAGAAGATTTCACAGATTTCCTGTCTCCTGTACAGCCTGTATGATGCACAGTAGAATTTTATCCCAGTATTTCTCTTGACTTTTCACTACTGAGAGACTCATGTTTACAAATGTATTTAACTAATGCTTGTCATCAAAAACGAAGAGGGAATATTTTCCTCAGTCCCTCCCCTCTTGTTTATACAGAACTTTTCTCAAGTTTAAACTTTTTTAGCTACTTCTGTTGTTTGCAACAGCGTCCTTGTCCTTTGCATACAGTGCATTTACTACATCTGAAATCTGGCTTTGCTTAGGTTCGCTGGGGCGATAAAGGATCCACTGAAGAAGGGGCTAGGTTAGAAAAAGCAAAAAATGCTGTGGTGAAACTCCCAGAAGAACCAGAAGAACCTTTTCATCCTAAACCACGTAAACCAAAGCCTACCTCACCAGCCATTCAGGAGAAGTGGTATACACCAATTAAGGTAATCTTTTTATTGTTAATTTTGTACTGAAGGCTGGATTTTGTCTGCCTTACCAGTCTTACACATGCTGAACTGTACATTATTTTTGAGGCATTCCATTCAAGTGTAGTGCGCTATTCTCAAACTGAACACCTACTCAGGATGAATAGCAGGAGCAGTTTATAGCCCTATATGCAGTACTGCATCATTACTGCCACATTCTGCTATCCTTCCCCAAAAGGGACATACCATACAGCAAGAGTACTAAAATCTACAGGGGCTGTATTGGTATTTGGTCTATCTCTATGTATATCTAATTCAGCCTAAAATGACACACTTTATACTTTAAGTTTTAAAAAACTTAAAATTTTTTAAACAGTTTAAGTTTTAAACATACATACGATTACCAACCAGGAAAAGCAAAAAAATTATATAAAACAATGTCTGCAAAAAGTCTGATAAACAAGTGAAACATAATAAATGCCATAAAATAAAGACATTTACATAAATAAAGACACACACAGCCGTGCGGGGCGGGATGCACTTGCCCTCTGCGGGAGGTGCCGCGCAGTACCCACCGGCTGTGTACCAGGTGCCTGGAGGTCCCAGGCTTCCCGACAGCCAGGAGCTTGCTGCACACATGCTGTAAAAACAAACACATTTATGCGGGAGAAATCCCACGTGGATGTGTGGCAGTTCAGCCCAAAATTCTGGCAAACAGACATATTACCTCTAGATTGCTCAGAAGCAGACTGGGTTGGGTCACAGCTGCTCTGCTCCCAGTGGAGGTGAGTGCGGTACCTGGCATTCGCTGGGGGGAGCGAGCAGCACCACAGCTCTCTGGTGTGGGGACACAGCCCAGGCATACGCTTTGCTTCTCTGTAGGGAACTGGTGCTCCATTCTGCCAGAACGTCTCTCCATGGCTCTCCACGGACAGTAACTCCACAGGCATGCTGTGCTCTCTCTTGTACTGAAAGTGCTGTTGCTCTGTCCCCGCAGGGTCGCCTCGATGCGCTGTGGGCGCTGTTACGAAGACAGTATGACCGAGTCTCGTTGATGCGACCGCAGCAGGGAGATGAGGTTTGTGCGTGCGCGTGTATCCGCTGCGGTCGGCAAAGGAGGGGCGGGGTACACCCTTAATTACCTGACCTTAACCAAAGAAAGCACTGCAGCCAAAAGGGTGCCACAACGGGAAAAATAATGTGTTGGGGAAACAAAGTGCATTGAAAGATGCATCACACCAGCCAGGAACGTTGCAGAAATACGTATCTCCAGAAAACAGAATTAAGGATTCTGTGTTTTGTGTGTGTTCACCTGGAAAACAAAAGCATAGCATGCGCTTGATGGAATGTAAACTCTCTGTAACAAATACCCAAATCTTTCTTATAACCAGCTATTTGTAAGAGTAGAGTCTGGCACTCAGAATACCAAAACCACATCAAATTTAAGTGACCACCAGTAACTTTTGTGCAAGTTGCTTCATAGTTCCATGCCAAAGGCAACTTTCACAGAAAAAAAGGTGAGGAAACTCGTTTCTCCATCAGGCCTTTCTTTAAGTACACTCATGGCCCATGAACAAGTGGCCTCTGCTAGAAAGACGCTCAAAACTGGTCCAGATGGGTGTGACAGACCAGATTCTCTCAGACCACAAAGCCGTAGTATGTGAGAACACTTGTTTTTGCAACACACACCAGACAGTGACATAAAAGAATTAGACGGATTAAAGGGGGAGTGAGTTACCTTTGAGAGAATGAGAAGTAATTGATATTCATGTTATTTTCCTGGGATGAAGTTTGGTACTGTTCTAAAGGAAGGAAAGATGAAATTTAATTAAAACAAGGAAAAGTGTTGAAAGCATGACAAAGTGCAATGGTGGAAACAGGGAGCATAGTCAGACACTAGTGTCATCATTCCAGTTGTCCCATTGACGGGTTATTTACTGTTTGCATGAATGATGCATCTTACATGTAGCAGAATTAACAATAACAAATTATATACAAAATATACAGTACAATACAGTTGAACAGGTAAATTCAATTTAAATAGGAACGTAGAAGACACGGTGCCTGAACAGGCTAAAAAATTGTCAGTCAGGCCCTGTTTTGAGGATTTCTGGCCATAAAGACGGGTAGTTACTGTAAGACTTGTCTGCCAGGGAAGGCTTTGCTGAGCCCTTGTGAAGTCAGGCATCCGCCTTCTCTGGACTAGACAGAAAGACACTGACCAACATTTTGGTTTATGGAAAACAGAGAAGTACCCCACTAAATCTTCAGAATCCCCACTGAAAAAGGAGTAGAATGGTACTGGTGAATAAAATCTAAACCAGTGGTTGTTAAGGTGTGACCTGTGACACCGTAGGACTGCAATTTCCGTCTGGCATGTTATTTTATATCTTGGGGAAAAATATGACATCTTTTTAGTTGTTCATAGCTTGTGATGTCGAGATGCCAAGCTGCACCTGACGGGTGTAAGTCAGTGCAGGGATGAGCAGGCACATGTGTGTGCAGCGAGACAGGCGTGCCCCTACTTACTGTTACGCTAACCAGAAGCCACACGCTTGCTTTGCTTTGCCTTCTTTCTTGTATTGTTTAAGAACTTGGTAGTTCCCATCTGTAGAAGAATTCACTGCTGAATTCAAGTCCTTGATCAAGTAACTGAAATTTAGGCATGAAGTATCAAAGCCCAGCGAGCTGCTTCTTCCGTCCCTCTCTCCTCTCCCCTCCGCCAGGCGGTGCCGAGGGTGGCCCGGCGTGGGGCTGCGCGCTGCAGCCCCGCAGCTTTGATGGTGGATGGGAGTCCTGGGAGCGATGAATTTTTCAGGCAGCGGGGTGAGGCGGGGAGGCTGTACAGGTGTGAGCTGGCAGGTTGGTGCCGACATCTGCTGCGGGCCGGGCGCGGGCAGGCTGCAGCGGGGCGGCTGCGCTGGCGGCAGATGCAGCAGGAGCCGCAGAACAGGCCTGGTCTCACATTTGCCGCCTGGGGGCTGAAACACTAAAGGTAGAGTGGGGGTGGACACAGCTGCGCTCCCAAACACGCCTCGGGCACAAATAAAGAGATCTAATGTAGTTTGACTCTGTTGTGGTGGGGAGATGAGGACAGAGAGCCACTTCAGAGACAACTTAGCGCTGCAACATCTGCCACCAAGTTTCCAGGGAGTGACAGGGGACAGCAGGTACAGATCGAAGTCCCCACATAAGCAGCCTCCGTTAAGCCCTGAACTCTTTTGAAGGGCTCCCATCAAACATCGCGCAGTCCACAGCAGGAGATTTTGTTTTCAAAGCCATGTTTTGTTTTCTGCACTAACAAGACAATTTATAAATGATGCATTACCCTGTGTTCATACTCCTGTTTATACTTTCTTTCCTTTTTCTGTTAAAGGGGCGATGAAGAATGAACCACAGTGGTTTTGGGGTACTTTGATAAATTAGTTGGCTGTCGGAGGGTTTTAGCCGAGGGTATGGCACCGTTCAGCCCACAGCGTTGGGCTCGGCCAGGGAGCAGCGCTGAACGTCCCTGCAGTGGTGACCGTAGGGAGGAGGGAGTTAAAAGCACCTCTTGTTCTTAAATGTTTTCTGCCAATATTCCTGTGCTAGCAGCATGGCGATAATGCCTATTAAGAAAGGAAAAGTCAGTCTTTTCCGGGTGGAGTAGAATTTGCTACAGCTGTCAGATACCTTCTCTGCCACCTAAAGAGTGTTGCAGTTCTCCCCCTGTACTGGCAGTGCAGGTTTTGTTAGTACCTGTTGGTTTCATGGGGCATGATTCAAAAGGGGAAAAAACAGATTTGTTTTCTTAATTCCTGAAAACATCCCTTTTCTGGGGTGAACTGCAGTAAAAGCAGCTACGTTTGCTCCCTCCCTGGCCAAGGAGAGGGCAGTGCGCGTCCCACCGGCCCCAGCCCCCGGCCTGGGCACAGCCCTTGCCAGCCCTGCTCCTGAGCGCCCGGCTGCCCCCAGCCGCAGCAGGGAGAAAGCTGGCAGGTTCCTCGGGTCGCAGGTCTCCGGGAGAGACCCGACAGCTTCCACTGTCTTGGGCCTCCAGATTTATGAACTATGTCCCGTGCCCCTAACCAGATTAGTTCCCTTTCCATTAACCGCTGAAAGCGGGGCAGCTGTCCGAGCGGCTGGCTGCAAATTCCACAGTGTCTGCTGTGCTAATCGCCAGGCTTTTCAGATGAAGGAGGCAGCAGATAACAGGATTAAAGTTTCACGACCCAGGGTTTTCACAGCCCGAGATGCGGGCGTAGGGGGATAGAGAATGACTTCTGTCATTAATCTTAATTGATTGCCAAGAGGTTTTAATCTGGGTTATTAATTAGGAAGGTCCTTAACACACTTGTCTACGTATCAACATCAGATGCTCTTTTGGGACTTTTGGGACATATGGCCTATCCTATATTTACATTCACACAATTTACACATACATAAATCTCTGTATGAAGAAATTCTTATATGTATATATGCATACAAATAGCTGTAGAAGCATTTGCATGCACAGAGGCATCACACGCTCTTTGGCAAAATGTGATGAAAATGAACCACTTTGAACAAAGGTTAAATTTCCACACAATAAACATGTATTCCTCTGTTTATGTTGATAAATATATTAACATATTTCAACTATATATGCCATTTATCTAGATTACCTTTCAAATGGAAATCTTTGATTTGCAGAGTTAAGTCGTGTTTAACTGAAGTGCAGCAACGTCTGTGTGTGCCTCTGGCCATTCAGAAACATGCAGATTGCAAACATTACCATTTTTATCTTTCACAGTTCCGGTGAGTTAACGATCAGGCCTTCACTTTCCCTGTTCTTAGGCAAGTTCCTTTTGGACAGACAGGATGGATAGAGGTGCCACTGTCCATAGCTGCAGCTATGTAACTACCTGATAAATCCCAGTAACGCTGCTTCAGCGTTTACCAAAGTACTGTCTGCAGGAAGAAATATTAAACTAGGCAAGGAAAGGCTGTGACAGAGTCCTGGCAGAATCAAACTGCGCTACAAAGTTCTGCAGTCTTTCTTTCTTTACACAATTAATCCCATTTATGGAAATGGAGTCGGGGCTGAGGACCTCTTGTGTTTTAAGTTCTCTGTGAGCGACAGCAGAAGATTCCTGGTTCTTGCCAGGCCGTGCCGTGTCCTGCTTTCCAAAGCAAAATGCAAACATTGTAAGAACACAACCATTTAGTTACTCAGGAGCCGAAAAGTCTGCTCTTAGAGTGTTCACAACAAGTAAGAATGGTTTGAGATACTTCAGACTAGAGAGAAGGGTGTAAGTGCTGTTTTTTAGGAAGAGGAAAAAAAAAGGCCTATAATCAGGCAGGACTTACTGATGACCGAGTCCAAGAATTTCGCGTTTTTCCCTGGGAAATGGAGATTGATCACTTGGCTCACCTAAACCGAGACTGTAGAAAGCAGCTGTAGTGCTGTAGGGACCTCCATCAATGGGGAAGTGCACGGAACAATCTGGAAGCCCTTTCCTTGTGTCCTCCTTGGAATTGTGTTGCCTCTTGAAACCGTTACACACGACTCTTGCCCATTTTCTGCAAGTCATCTCTTCCACCTCGTCACAAATTTGAAGTCCAAGGATGAAATGACTTTAATGACTGTGGTTCCTTGACATAGCTCCACGCCTGCCTTTTCCCTATGAGTCACAGATAAAGAAGAGGAACTAAAATAATCTGAAACCACGTTGTAGGCCAAACACCAAGAGTGAATGAGAAACCCGTCAACTGCTCACGCACAGTCAGCAAAGAATTTACTTTTAACTGTGTATCCATACCCCTAAGAGTTTGCTTTTTGACAACACTATAATGAAGAGATTTAATTTGGAGCAAAAATAATGCATTAGTAATTTAAGCTCCCACAGATTATTAGGAATGGTACCATTTACCAGAGATGGGATTCTCCATAGCTATAGACGTGAAAGGTCTCAGCGTTCTTCAACAGTGGTCTGGCATGGTTTAGAAGATTCAATTTGTGATTTCACTGCCATTTGGAGGAAATCATACAAATACTTTATATTAGATAAACAGAGACGGGTGATGTTGGAAGCCAACTGACCAGGATCTGGAGAGCCTCTGGGATGGGAAACTTGGTGACAGAATAAGGTGAAAAGATACTGGGTAGTTTTCCTTTGACTTCACTGGGCTCTAATTCTCTAACCAACAGGAAAATCTTGTGAAAGCATCTTGAAAAGACTATTTTTAGAAAGTGAGAGTTGTTGTATCACCTAGGTGTTAGTGTCACCTGCAGGTAGCTGTGGCAGCCCAGACCTCAAGGCTTACTCGCTTAGGATGGGTTTATTATAAGCTCGTGCTAAATTGTAGCTAATTGAGTTCAGAGTATGCTCAAATATGCCCACCCAGGTACTCATTGTACCGACACAAGAGTCTCTAAAGCCTGAAAGCAGTTGCACATGTTAATAATTTCATGCATGCAAATTTTCTCATTAGCTTTAATACAACATTATCTAAAAGAAGGCGGGGTGAGGGAGCTGTTCCATTATCTTGACATTGGTTGCATAGCTCTTGCAGAATCAAGGAATGAAAAAGAAGATAAGATAAAAAGTTGGGAAGGACTACAGCACATGTGCTGCTGAATGTGACAAGTGTATGTTAGAGGCGGGCAGTGAGGAGAAAAAGAAGAAAAATGATCAAAAATTATATTTATTGCTTCTGATCTTTTTATTGTATTCCCATAATTCAAAATTATTTTTGTTCTGAAATCAATTTTTGCATGTCTAAGTTCGCTATGAACTATAGATCCATAAAGAATTAACAAAAAACCCTAAACATTTTAGTCATTAGCATTTAAAAATCACGGAGTCTTCACAAGCCATACTATTTTCTGAACAACCCAGCTGCAGTATCTCCATGGAGTGCCTTCAAGTTACAGGCGCCTCTCACTTCGTCTGTTTGTACGCTTTGTCTGAAGGGGAAATTGCTCCCAGTAGAAGAAGTGACTGTGCCATACGTTGCCAAAGCCCATTAGACTTTAAGGTTCAGGCTGACATCCGTCCATAAATCAGAATGCCTCCATACATTTGAGTTTTGTCCTCAACAGTGTGACATAATGGCACGCCCTCAGCCTTAACATTTAATTTTAATATTGAATGTGCTGCTTTTTGATGGCTTGTGTCATAGCCTTCATGTAATTTAAACACAGTCTTAAAAAAAATTAATTCAATTACAAGTAATGGAGTTATTAATGCTGCCTCGTGTCACTAAGTATATAAGCATGCATGTGGTTCTGTTCCTTTCAAGTCACTCTGAAATTAATTTTGCAACTTCTGATGACTGTGGTGGACAAACGCTAAATGAAAATCCATCACTGAAGTTTAAATGCATGAAGCTCCGTCTCTCTCCAGCAGCTCTGTGGGACAGCTAGCAGAGGATACATAACAGCTTTACTTGAGGGCGCGGGGTTCCTCAGTCACAGATGAAGATTATTTTATTTTTGTTAGGCAGTTCTATCTCTGTGCTCTTTCTTTATTACTTAGTCTAGCAATCCAAACCCTGCAATTCGAATCCATTTGCTCAATTAAAAAGGATTAGATTTTCTTGGAATCCATTATCACTTTTTTCCACTGGAAACAACAGAAACTCTTTAATGGTCTGAAATATAAATTTCCTTGCTGGATGCAAAATATTACTGTCTGATGAGAGAGGGTAAATGCAGGTGGAAAGTACATGGTAGCTTGTAGCACATTTTATATCTTTCTGTGCCGAAGTAGATGGGTGATATTTTATTTTACATTATAGTACAACATAAAACCTGCTAAAATTTGGAATGGTTGTAAAATGATGGACAGGTATGAGTATGATTCCAGAAGAAAGTTGATTATTTAGGGCTGAAAATTTTCAGAAGAGCCCGAGGGCTCTTTGGATGTCACTCAGTTCTGTGGAAGGACCTTCCCAGCAAACCCAAGCACAGTCCAGCGTTACAGACTGTAGCAGGTCTCTAAATGACACAGAAACCCTGCGTGTTGCCACTGGATTACCACTGCTCACCCCAGGAGAGAGATGTCACCTTTCAGGGCACACCCTTGCGTCAGGGCTGCTTCCTCCTCTCTCCCGGCGCTGCTTCGGAGCCCGCAGGGGCTGCTCCGCCTGCCCTCCCCGCCGGTGGGCTTTGGGTGCCTGTCTGAGACCTGGGGCAGCCATCCACTGAGCCACAACCAGCCCCAGCTCATGTATCCCATTTCATTAATAAAAGAACAACATCCATAGACAAAGGCTTCTGCCCGCTAACAGCCAGTTTGAATCTCGGGCAGTTGCTGAGAGTGCCCTTTTGTTTGTGGGGTCATTCTCATGGCGACACCCAGGGCCAGGCCTGAGGACCCCTCTGCCGGGCGTTAGAACAGAGAGCCCTTCCTTTGGTACCACCACACGGAGGTACCCCGAGCAGCTAACGAACTCCAGGGGGCATTTTATTAAGATTATGATGACAACTAAGATTTTTTCCTCTGATCAACGTTTATAACAGAAAGAAAAGAAATGTGTGTAAAGGAACAGGAGAATATAATGGATTAGGTTTCCTTTGGATCGAGTATTCTGTGAATTCTAGACCTAGGTTCTCAAATCACGTTGCTTTAAAACTGGAGATCACCTGAAAAACCCAGTTTGGCAGCAGCGAAATGACCAGCAGAAGGAAACACAGTACCTGTGTGTTCAGGAGAACTTTTGGGTTAGGATCTCTCTCCCCAGCTGTGGGTCACCATCGGTCCTGCTGCACTCAGAGACACCTTCCCAGGCAACCCACCACTCGTGATGCTGTTGCCACAGAACCTGTACGTGCAGCAGCGACAGCAACAGGAGATATTTCTATTGTCATATTCGCAGCAGATTATATCGTATGTGTTAGGATGACATAACCCTCTCAGAGCTGTGGTAAGATCCCCTGAAGCAGACAAAGTTTCTTTGAGTAGCACCTCAGCTTGTAGAAATTATATGAATTTTTGAAGTAAAAACCACAGTACTTTTTAAAAGTAGTTCTATGATTTTATAGTGTTTTTTTAAAAAAATATGAGGGCGGAGAATGTATCTTCACTCCTTAGCTAGTAGGTTCTCTGAAACAAGCCTTATTCTCAGACTTCTAACATGAAGTTTTCGCTTCCAGATACTCCTTCAGAGGAATTAACATAGTGTTAAAAAGAAGAAGTGGCTGCTTTATTTTAAGGGATACTTCTTTCTTGTTCAGGATGCTTAAATTGAGCGGTATGGAAGAGTAACTACTCATACTGCAATCATTATAATAATTATATCACCTGAAGATTTAAAAAAAATGCTGCAGCAGGAGAAAAAAGTTCTGTTCTGAGTTTTACAATATTGCATTTTAAGGATTAGAAAGGGGGAAAAATATCTAAACAGGCAAATGTTTAGAGGGAACTGGGCATGTTTAGTTTGGAGAAGAGAAGGCTGAGGGGAGACCTCATTGCCCTCTACAGCTCCCTGAAAGGAGGGTGTAGAGAGGTGGGGGTTGGCCTCTTCTCCCAGGGGAATAATGACAGGAGCAGAGGAAATGGTCTGAAGTTGGGGCAGGGGAGGTTTAGATTAGATATTGGGAAGAATTACTTTACTGAGAGGGTGGTCAGGCACTGGAACGGCCTGCCCAGGGAGGTGGTGGAGTCACCATCCCTGGAGGTATTTAAGAAACGTGTAGACAGAATCACAGAATCGCCTAGGTTGGAAGGGACCTTTAAGATCATCTAGTCCAACCATAAAAAACAAAACAAAATAAAAAACCAACACTAAACCCCATTCCTGAGCACCAGGTCAACTCATCTTTTGAATATCTCCAGGGATGGTGCCTCAGCCACTTCCCTGGGCAGCCCATTCCAATGCCTGATAACCCTTTCAGTGAACAGATTTTTCCTAATATCCAACCTGAACCTCCCCTGGCGCAACTTGAGGCCATTTCCTCTTGTGCCATCGCCTGTGACTTGGGAGAAGAGACCTACCCCCGTGGCACTCCAGGGCATGCTCTAGTGACTGAGATTGTTGGGTTGGGTTTTTGCTGGTGGTTTTTTTTTGTGTGTGTGTGTGTATGGCTGGACTCGATGATCTCAAAGGTCCCTTCTAACCATGAAAATTCTGTAATTCTGTGATTCTGCTTAGACATATAACAGTCAAAATGATCCTCACACACCCCCATCTCCCTCATTTGGTCCCTGGTACGTGGGAAGGTGAAGTACTTTGGTGGGGTTTGCACTTTGGTGAGTAGCAGGAGGGCAGTGAACTTGGGAAGGCGGTTCACAGGACTGCTGGCAGACAGGACTCTGGCACAATGCATTTGCAGTTTAATTTCAATAGGCTGTTAAGCTCTTAAACACATAAAGCATATCCACCACTGCTGGCAAAACCTTTCATGTCTTTGACTCTGCCCCCGAGTGTTCCCCGGGCCCCGGCGGGACTGACCCCCGGGATCTGCCCTACAGTCCTCCCTTCCTTCCCTTAACGGCAAGTGCGGGTTTGTGTGCGCCCACCTGTGTCTGTAGAAACAGTCAGCTACAAATAGCCAGCTTTTTCCTTTCTGAACTGTTATGATCATTCAGTGAATGCGTAACTTTGCAATTCTGGTCTTCTTGCTGTCCTTTTACCAGACAGAATTAACTGCTGTCGCTCATCTAGAGCTTTCTGCATTACTGGCTCAAAAGCTGTTTCAAAGCTCCCACTCTCCCACGGTGGTTTCTCTCCAGCAGGGGTATAATCTAGTGCTGGTTCTCGCACTAGAAGAGAACCATTAGAGAAATTGCCAGGCCAAGAAAACACCATGTTTTCTGCCTTCCCCGTTCCTAAGGTTCCCCTTTGTACCACGCGCAGGGGCTCCTGCCGTCCTGCGGACACCTCTGCAGAGCACGGCATTAACAGGCTGCTGTAACGCTGCGCTGGTGAGGGACTGCTGAAGCACTGACTGCGAAGCCGTGATGTTTTTATTAAGTCATGAAAAGGCTAAGAATAAAGAAAATGTGTCGTAGCGTGTTGAACAGGCACACGGAAAATGCAACTCAATTTTCCTGATCTGAGAATCGGGCACCTCCCTCGAATGCCCACGGCTCAGGTTTTAAAATCCAGGTTGAAAACCTTTAGCAGAAGTGAACAGAAACGAAGCCAAACACTTGTATCACCCATGCAGTATTAACGGAAAAGGCTAAAGCTTTCCGGCTTCACCTTCCAGCTCCCACAGTGTTCCTCTGACAATGCTAATTCTCGCACTGATCCTTGCCAGTGAGTGGCTGGACAATTAGGCCCCAAGTGGATGGTGACATTCACAGTGTTCTCAGATAAGACGCTTCCATAAAGAAAACGCTGTCCCTGAATAGTGACAATGTTTTTTAAAATTGCATTTTTTTCTTTGGAATCAACCTAGCTGCAGTTTCAATCACACACTGTCAGCTGAATCACAAATCACAGTTGGCTGGGTTTTCCCCCCTTTTCCTTGTTGAAAGAAAGAAAAAGAAGTCACAGCAGAAAGAGAAAAAAATAGCTAAATAAAAGCCAAGGATGGCCCGATGCCAGAGATGCTGGGAACTACCAGTTCCTCCTCTCTTGCCGTACCCCTGATGACTCCACTTCAGTTTCCTCAAAAACAAGGAGTTCCACAAGAGAGAACTCAGCGCAGCCTGGTTCTGTAGGGACTGGTACCTTGATACCACACCAGCGTGGATACCAAGCCTGTGCCACAGCTCGTCCTTCCAAGGAAACACCACACCACCTTTTCCTGGCCACATCTTCCATGGCACCCACAGGCAGCATGACGTCTGTCAAACCTCTGCTTCGCCATGAGATGTCACCGCACGGGACCATCTCCTCCCTCTTGGCGGGAGGACCAGGCCAAAGTGGGGATCCAGCGGGAGGACCCAGCCCGAGCCCCGCCGGCGTGGGGCGAGGGCCGGGATGGCGCTGGGACTATGACACCCACCTCCCCTGGCAGGGACATTTCACCTGGTGCCACCCCGCAGCCTCGCTGGAGGACGGGGCGGAAACACCCGGGTGGCTTCGGAGGAAGCGTGGCTGTTTTAGCTAAGTGTGCAATTGCATTTTCAACATAATTAGGTGCCTAATTGTGCGCCTAGGCCTAGCTGATGTATTTGCACGTGTATCTAATTATGATTTATCTAAAAGCTCTCTGGCCATAATGCCTTGCTCTCCCATCTAACAGAGGCATTCATAAAAGTGAGAGATGAGATTGAGTGGGTGCTTTTCCCCAGCTCTTATTTTAAACTGAATTCCTATTTATCTTGGGGTTTTTTGAACAATGCAAGCTGACTGAGAAATGGGAAAACTCCAAACAGCAGTATTCCTGGAAGACAAGCATAGTTCTGCACAACCAGCTGTGAAAAAAAGAAAAATTCCAGGGGAAAGGCCAGGGTGAGGTTAATAAATGAAATTTCCATGCAAGGCTTCCAAACAATGCTGATGTTGGACTTCTCCAGTGGTGCGGTTGTCATGCAGTAAGAACTTGTACCAGCAATCAACAAGGTCAAAAGGGATCTTCTTTCAGTAAATGTTGAACAGGAGTTGCAAAATCAGCAGGTTTTGTTGCGAAACACAGAATGTCACCAACGCAATACATCTGAGCATCACGGCAATGCAGTCTGTGAGCGATGCAACCACTTAAAACTTTCTCAGAGCGTTTTCGAACAGCAGCTGTGAAAGGCTACAGTGATGGGTTTTGTTCATTAGCTGTAAACCTCATTGAATAAGGCAAAACACAAAAAAACCCCAAAGATTTTTCCTTTAAATTACATTTCCTTTTACTTAGATAAATTCTCAGTGTCCTCTCTTTCACTATTGAGCTGCCTTTTAACCCAAAACCAGCTTAACTCGAACACCATCAGGTTCTCAGGACCAGCTACACAGCACACAGTCAGACCTCTTAATATAAACAGCACCGTGGAAATATCTGTTATTCTCCTTAAGTGAACCACTTTTTAACCTACAGCATCCAATCATTCTTTACGGTGTATGATGTCAAAAACACTTACTGCACAAGCAGAGATCTGTGTTTCTTTTGCCACAGACAATAAATCTTTAGTGTCTTCTCTTGATACGCATCACTCCACTTGATCTCAGGAGGCACCATACGTCTCTCTTTCCCTCTGCCTCTTCTAACAAGGTCACTTTCCAGTGATGAAGCAACTTTTCCAGAAGGTGTAGCGTTCAATAATTAATACCTACTGATAATAGCTTCCCAAAGCAGTGCTTTAAAACCCTAATGCAGGCTCGTCGCAAACTTACAGCATGAAGAACCCTGAAAATAGCTTTGACTAGCACTTCTGAAAGTATCAGCCTCAAAAACTTAAAACACATATGACTAAACTCACGGCTGATACAAACAGATCCGTATCCACCTGTGCCACAGGGAATCCCTGCACTCCCTCCCGCAGGTTGATTCAAACATGGAAAAAAAGGATTTCTGCAGATTCCGGAGGAGAGGTCGCCTTGGCCTCATTGCCGCCCGTTTCCCCCCACTTGCAGTGATTGGCCCAGAAGAGTTTGCGTTTCATTCCTGAGTTCACAACCAGTACGAAATGCTAAGGAAAGCCATTATTTAGCCTAGGAGAAAATCCAACGTTTCACATTTTCCCAGTTTCTTGCCTGCATTTCCAAAGAATGCCTCCATGTTCCAAAAACCCACCGCAAAGTCTAACAGTTCTTCTGGTTCTTGTTAGCACGACAGTTAGGAATTGTATTTGAGAGAGCCAGTTTTTCTGCACTTTTATCCAGATTTTGTAGGTGTATACATAGGGTTACCCAAATTAGAGAAGCGTCTGGACCCTTAAGTGCTGGTCAGAAATAAATACTTAAGCTTTTGTTGGCTAGGTAGAGAAATGGTCGGACTTGCAGTAGAACACTTGGCCTGCTTTCGGTACCAGAACTACTGAGTACTGCTGCTGGGCACGACGCCCAGGAGAGCAGCAGGGCTGGGACTGGTCCTGGCAGCGCTCTGTGGGACCACCAGAAAGCTGGAGGGAGAGCAGCGCTCGCCTGGCCCAACGCGCCAGGGACTCCTTCGGGACGCGGCTGCAGCCTGGCAGCACCCGGTGCTAATCCGGGTGTAACGTGGGTGTCGCTTCCCGGCACGGGGGGAGCCGGACGGTTAAACCATCCGCTGCGATGTCTGAGCTACCGAACGTGTCCGTTCTTACCGGCAGCTCCCCAGCTCTGCTTGCACGCAGCTGCGAAGCGTCTCGCAAAGCCCCTCCACGGCTGCCGTGTTCGGTGCGTGCTGACCGTCCCACGCGCTGGGACGTGTTGCCTTTAGAGCACCGTACACCGCCAGGAGAAGCTCACGTTCACTTCTGAGACAAGGTGCCAGTACAGCTGGCTGCTCAATGCCTTACAGAATTCATGCACGTAGTACAGACCCACTACCTGCTCTTTTTTCCTTATTTCCCCCAAACAAAAGCTGGCCTCTTCCTCCTCCTGTCCCTTGGCACATGTCAGCCTCAGAGCAGCCAGCCCAGTGGAGGCAGAAGGGCAGGAGCCAGGAGGAGGTGGCTTTCGCAGACCCTACCTTGGTGTGCCCAGTAGGAGACATGGGTCTCCACCCTGGGAGCACAGCTACCACAGCTGGTGTCACCTGCTGCCACCGCATCCTGCCCGAGGGGCTCAGAACGTGTCCCTCTCTCCTCTTCAGGATTCCTCATCATTTATTATCTCTATTATAGAGGAAGAATAGGCACCGTATTTTCTTATTGTCACGATCAAGTCTGCAGTGATTTATTCCTATAGTCTGTAACTGAATTAAAATCTTAATTAAGCCTATGCCACTTTTTTCTTCTTTTTAATTAGGTATAGCCAAATCACTTGTCTGTGAGAAGTAAGAAAAAGATAAAGAGCAGAAAGATTTTTTTTCTGATCTGTACTTGTAGCATTGAAATCTTAGTGCGAATCAAAGGAGTGCCTCTCAAAGAGATCTCAGAGGGTTTGTTTTCTTTTTTATTCTCCTGAAAACTGTAAGCCTGCTGTGCAGTTACATCCTATAGCTTCTACCCAGGGAATTCTTGATAAAGACTGGGTCGTGTCCCACTGAGCTGGACAGTGCCAGTGACCTGTACGTCAGGTGGAGAACACACAGGCAGAAATGTCACAGCAAAGGCTTTTCCTTCACAAACACAATGTCTGTCGGTGGCAGAGAGCTGTCGGACTGAAAAAAAGCTGTGCTTAAGAAAGACTGATGAAACAGTCCCGTACAGGGGGAGTTGCTGTACTGGGCAGAGAAGTAACACAGTGCCAGTGCCCTTTCTTCACACAGACAGACACTTCCTTCCTCGCTTGCCCTCAGAACCTGCCCAGACCCCAGGGCATATTCCTGGGGAGGAGAAAGCGGCCAGAGACCACCCTAATGCCAGAAGCTTCATTCACCAGAAGTTTAAGCCAGGGAGCGTGGACGAGCGCAGCTACAATTGCATTTTGCATTTAGGTCCCGATAAGGAGGAGTCATCACACACACACAATGTACCATCCTACTCTGACTTTAAAAGCTTGCCCCGCCGTGGTGTGGCACTCGGGGAGGGGGTCAGCAGCCAGCAGAAAAGCCAACAGCCCTTTTCCAGCTGAACACATCGCCCACCATCAGCCTTCTACTCAGCTTCCCACCGGGCTCTTACCAGAGTAAAGATAACACACTAAAGAGAGTGCTGTTGTGCAGGAAACCTCAATAATTCATGTAAATATTTTTCTTGAGTGTTTCCTGGTGTTAATTTCACACCCGGCTTCTACAGTTCTTATTTACTTTACTAAGACACCAGGAGATGACACATTGCAGCAATAGGTTTTGATGCCTGTAATAAACACTGCTTCCATCTAAAACAATAAATCATAGTGCAGTGGAGAGTTGGCGGCGGATTTGGCCCTGGTACCCTACAGATGTCTGTCCTGGCTTTGCAGTGGCAAGGCTGAGCTGAGCCGCAGCTCCCCGTGCTGCCGCCGAAAGCATCGCTTCTCCTTCCTGCTCATGTCTCACCCGCCGCAAACGTTAAACCATCTCCGGGTTTTCCCCAAGCAAATTACAAGTGTGAACCAAGCTCTCCTAAAATATCAAATGCTGCCATCAGTGAAGTGTAAATCCGTAACTTTTAGCAGTGAAGGGATTTTTGTCTGGTCTTGTTTCAACATTACCCATTCATTTTAGTCTTAACCAGCCTCTTCAAAGGCTACAATTTGTGGAAAAAGTGTGAGCTGGCTCTTTCTGGGGAGACTGTGGCTGAGTGAACGTACTGATCTGCAGGGTGGAACCTTCCCTGGCTTCCAGCCTTCCAAAGTCTGGATTCAGCCAAAGCTTTTTATCTGCTCTGTGTCGTGTGGGGTAGGATTTCAATCCAAGTTAAATTCTGACATTTCCTCTGTAATGCAACTTCATAACTCCTATTTGTTGCAAAAGCCAACTTCTGCAGTTCCCTTAGTGTTTGTAAAATACGTTATTAATGAAGCCTTTAACAATGAGTCTTAGGAAGAATCTCTCAAACCTCCTAAGTGGCATGTTCCATGTCTTTCCCCGTGAAAACACGGGGCATTCCTTTTGCTTGAATCGGCTGTTTACTGAGAAGCCTTTTTTAAAAAAGCCTGTGTCTTGTAGTCATAACGAAAACCACTTCTTTCCACATAACCTCATCATTTGAGTTTAATCTGTGCTATCCTTCGGGAGAGGAGCTCTGGCATGTGATGGTTTAATGTCCAAGTGGCGGAGTTTCAAAGAGGCGAGCCCATCCCTGGTCTGACAGCTCGCTCCAGTTCGGGCTGACATGCTGTCCCTCGCTCATCCTCTCTGCAGAGGTTTGCAGCAGGTACACTCCCTCCCAGACCTCTGTGCTGCCTTCCCGTCTCGGGGAAGGGAGTGATGCTGGTCCAGCTCCAGCCTGATGCTCGATCGGCGTGCGGGCTCTGTGGGCACACACTGTCCACAGGGGCGCCTGGAGGAGATGCAGAGATGTGCCTCCACTGGCAGATCTGGCTGTTGCACTGCAGCAGGACTCAGACTTTCAAAGGGGCTAGGGGATGGGAAGCCTTTCAGTGGGACTTGGAGACTTCAAGTTCCTCTCTAAACCTCTTGCTTAACGTTTGCATGTTGACATTTTGTGCTTAAGGGGCCTTTTGGCATCTTTTGCATTAATTTATAATGCTGTGATAGTTAGGTTGCAAGAGCTGCAAGAAGACTGTTTATTTTAAAAAGACTTTGCTTTGAAATCAGATTTGATTCCGTGCAGAGACTGACCACGCTCCCACTTCTCATGTCAGTTTTTGTTTGGGGCGGCGGGGGGGATTTGCTGGTTCAGTTTGGTTTTTTGTTTGGTTTTGACAGATACTACATACGTATTTCCTAACTGAATTTTCCTGTATCTTTACATTTCACATGTTTTAATGAGGTGTTATGTGACACTGACAATATTTTGTACACCTCTCTATGTCATGGTGTCTTAATTTTAATGGGATCAATCAAGGAAAAAACCCGCTTCATTGATGGCAGCTTCTGTTCTGTTTGGCTGAAGTACTTTGTTCCTACTGTTCTCAGAGCTTACACCTTTAGAGATGATGGGAGCGGAACCCCTGGGCTGTTAATTTGCCCATTACAGCAATTAAGGTGATATTCTGGGGCTCAGCTGCAGTCGGAGCTGTGCGGTTCCCACCCAGGATGGAATGACACCGCAGAGCGCGTTCTTACTCGGCCTTCAGTGACAGTCACAGGTCTTGAACTGTTTGCACTTGTATGTGATATAATTCACCAATGGAAACACCTCAGCTGCTCTGCAGAGGGATCACCAGAAGCAAGGATTTTTAGACAAGCAACATGGGGCTTAATAGGGCTGTTTATTTCAGTAAGGCCTTACGTATGCAAATGATAGACTGGCTTGATTAAATTCTATTACAACTGGTGCAAGACCCCTTACCAACATGCCTGGGTCATTTTAAAATTTAAAAAATCATTTAGCTTGAATCAGCCCTTTACTAACTGCAGCTAAATATGTGTAAGCCCTTTTAAGATGGTTCACAAAGCTATCTTTAATATTTAACTACACTTGTTTGAAAATATAATTTGAAGTATGCAACTAATTACAGCAATTAAACCTATATTTTATTTTTGCAAGAGAATTTTTATTTATAAGTTTATAATTTAACAGTGCAGGCTTTTGTTCTATTATGGTTTCAACCAGAAATAGCTGTCATCCTCATCAGATAGGATTTAAAAAAGGCAGCAATCTACCCGTATTATAATTAAATTCATGCTTAAGTATGTGTGTGTCTCCAGCTTTAGAAGGTAATTGTGCACACCTCATTGCTTTTTACTTCTAAATGTTGCTGTGGTCATTTACCAGGTAATTTCAGAGACAAGTTCTAAATTACCAGTGATTTCATAAAGTTTAAAATATTCATACCTAGCTAGAGGATGACTGGGCATTTGGTCCTCCCCTCCCAAACAGCAAATTAAACATTCATGAAAAAGATGTAAAACAATGGGGGGAAAAAAGTACGTACTTTGAAGCGCTCTCGGGCAGCAAATTTTCACAGTTTACTCTGCTGTATAATAAACAAGGCATCACCATAGCAACAGCCACATAACTTCATTTTTATATGACAAATAACAAACCCCATTTCCTTTCCTAAATTCACCAATTAGATTTATCACAGGATTTTTAAATCTTACCTCGCTTTTAAACATACTGTGCCATTTCCCTACTCTTAAACAAGGATCTTTTTGGGGTGATTGTTAATTTTCTTTTTACCGATTAAAAAAAAACAATGCCTTAGGCAGCAATCTTGAAATAGACTACGAGGATGATTATAATTTCCTTCAAATCCCTTTAAACTTTCTTCTCCTCCTCCTGTTGACATTTCTAAGTGTCTCTTTGCGCAGGGAGAGAGGAGCAAGCTCAGAGCAGAGCCTGACCTGGCGATGCACCAAGGGGTCTGAGGAGAAGCCCCCGGCTCTCCCCAGGCTCTATCAGCCCCCCTCCAGCCTTCTCCTCCTCCCGGAGTGAGGGAGCTGCAGGGACAGGGGAGCTGGCTCAGGGCATGGATGTGGCTCGATGCAGATGCTGATCTGGCTCATGGTGAAGTCATTGTCCTCGTCCCCCGTCCATCCCCCAGCCAAAACCACAGGCTGAGCTCATGTCAAGTAATACATAAAGCAGCGTATGTAAAATAAGGAGTAGCACGTTGCTTCACACCTCAGTGCTGCAGAAAGGATCACCCTCTCGCTACGGCTGAGCTCTGGCCGTGCCGGACAGACCCCTGTCCAGCTGTGCCAGGCTGTGCCCTGCCGTGCCCATACTGGGGGAGTGACAGAGACTTCCCGGTGGGAAACCCTGTGCCATCCCTGACAGGGAGAAAGGGACAAGCTCCGGCAGCTCAGAAGCCGGGAACTGACGGGGATGTCAGAGACTGGCCATTTTCCACGTGTATCAGTGCAGTTCATAAGCGGGGCCAGTTTAAGTGTTATCCCAGTAGTCAAAGGCCAATTCCCAAATGAATCGGAGGGGTTCCTTCCTTAACTACAAAACTGACAGCTCGATCAGCACCTCTACATGGCACTGTATAGCTCTGAGCTATCACAAGACTTCTATGTGCTGCAAATGAAGAACCAGATGCTCACTCTCTCCACAGCTCTTAAAAGTTAGTTTCACATTCTGAAATTGTCCTCAAGGGTGTTTCCCCCCCCCATGTGTTAAAAAAAATACAAAAAACCAGAAGCTCTTGATAATGAAGCAAACATATTTTTGTGGTGTGGGCTATTTTTTTCAGTCTGCTGCTAGTTTTTAAATATAAAGTATAGCATATGTTTAACACAGAACATATGGAAAGAAAGAAAAAGCAAATCTTGAATTCCAAATATCATATTCTTAGTAGAAAAGATTCCACAGTGTGAAAGTGGTCATTCAGAACAAAACAAAAAAAATGTACTTATTATATATAAATATTTATAAAACTAGCTCTAGCTCTTCTCATATGTCCTAATGTAAATCTGAAGTAAGAGTGTTCAGGATGACACAAAGTGTAAACAGAATGCCAGAAAGCAGTTTTGGGGCGTAGACGGGCTCAGCGTGTCCCTAAGAGCACCTCTGAAAAACTGACCTTCATACCACAGATCAAGAGCAGCCACTGCTGCTTTTACAGCTCCGGTGCCACCCGCGGCCGTGTCCCCCCGGGATGGGCTCCGCAGGCACAGGCTGGACGTTGCTCCCCACCTCCAGCAGGGTCGGTGTCCCCCGGGTGGGCGAGAGCCCCGGGCACCGCCGGCGTGGGTGGGAGCTGCTGGTACAGACCACACAACGGCGGCAGCAAAAGGCAGCCCCTGCAAACTCTGATTATGCCATCAGTTTAACTCTCAATTGCCTTCACCGAAGAGTGTCTTTGGCGGAAGGATGCGACTCGTATTCCCCCACCAGGACACAAAGCAGCTGAGCAGCAGGCAGTGGTGCTGGAGGCAAGCCCTTGAAGGAGCCAGACACGCTGTGTGTGTGTAACCACGAGCTCGGCTCTACAGTATCAGAGCTCAATAAAAATACACTATCAATGGCCTCTGCATCAAGCTGCACGTGTAAAACTGCCGATACTCCAACATCTGTTCTTCCTGAGAGGGTCTACTGTATGGTCACCCCGATTTGAGGGAACACTTGTGTGACAAGTAGGAGAGGTTTCCATCAGCTTTGGCACCGTCCAGCCAGACACAAAGGTGAGCCCCGTGGAGTAGAACACGCGGTTCCTCGGCCTCACTGGGAACCATGCTCAGCTCAGAGGTGGCTGCTCAGCACCTCTGCCCAGGCGCTTGGTGCTCATTCCTAGCGTAGGGCCGGCTGGGGAAGGCGCATTATTTTTCTTGACAGACTGTAAGAAGGGAAGGAGTAAAGCTGCGGCCTGGACAAAATGCTCTGGTTTCTCAGGAACCCTTGAAGAAGGTTACTATGCTGCTGTGTACCAGCACTCAATGACTTTCACCAGGGAGCACTTTTCATTTATCAGGACAAACAAGCGAACAGACGTTTAAAAACCAGTAACAGAAGAAAATCCTCACTTCTTCCTTTATTTACAGGAAAGAAGCCATAAGAGTCTATTTCACATCTATGTTTTTTTGACCAACAGATGCCTCTGAATAGAAAGCAAAATGATAAACCCAGTATGGTGACATCTGCATTCCTATATGCAATTAATATTGTAAATAACTTTCAATAAAAGGCATCACTCTCTCTGACCAAACTGAAACAAGACGCAATGGAAAAAGACCGTCACCAATCCACAACTGTCCCTCCGACTGCAGTAGTTTTTTCTTTTTAAGTCCTGCCAGTTTGTTTTTCCTTTGAGAACTCGAGGGTAGGGAGAATTTATTTGAATACCACAACAGGATGAAGCAGCTCTTACTTAGAGATAAAGACTCAGAAAGGACACGGCTGCAGTGGGGAACATCAGTGCAGGTGTGTGCTCACCAGGGACCTCCCCGAGACCCGTGAGTGCCAGCAGCGAGCGTAAAGCTGTGGGCACCATCCTGCTGTCTCTCTGCCTCCTTCCACCCTCCCCCTTTCTTTTTCTTTCTCTTTCTTTTTTTTTCAGTGCACTTCCAGATAAATGCCAGTCATTTGGCCAGGGCTAACTCACAGAAGGTACAGCAGGCACAGATGGTACTAATGCATAAATGTAATCTAGCAAAAGGATGCCAACACCAACCCAGAAAAGGTTCCAAATAACTGCAGCGCACTTACAGGAATACAGTGATTGGCAAGGTGAAAGCTGAGATTTGCAAGAGCTTACTGTTCCCAAATCAACAATAGAAATTCTACAACAAATGAGCATATTTATTTATTAATTTATAAAATGCACTTAATACCAAGATCTCTGGGCATATGTATAATAAAGCCTCACCAAAACCCAAACTCATTTTACAATTATACTGATCACAGTAAAAGAAGGGAGAAAGTGAAAGGTGAAAACTGAGAAACAGAACAAAATCCAGCACCGTGTCCCCATTCCCCTGTTTCTCGGGAGAGCCCCTGAGAGGAACGTCGGGCAGCACAGAGGTGCTTGTAAGTCAAGTGATCTCAACAGTGTCTGGGCAGCGACAGAAGCAAATCCCATGTGGGTGGCTCTGTAGCCCATGAACACCCTACCCTTCCTCGGGACTCGGAGCAGGAAAAGACCCATCCCACACCCTTTTTCCAGTAGTACTGGCAACGTACACTTAGAAAGAACTTAGAGGGAAGAGAATAGATGCGGTTTGACTGTGTCCCTGCGGGACGCTGCTCCCAGCTTCTGGCATCTCCACTAAGCACATCTGCAGCAGTGTTTTCCAGTGAGGAAAAAACATTTCAGAGAATACAGACTTCACCGCACATACCCCAGTCCACAAGGAGGGAACAGCCCAACTGCTGCAGGACTCGAGCAGTATCTGCAGCGCGCACATCTGAGAGGCTGCCAGCACCGCTTGTGGCGGGCCAACTGCTTGGTAGTCCTGAAAAGGAGCCCGTGATAGACACCACGCTGTCACAATACAATCTGAAGACCAGCTTCTGATCTTATTTCCATGAGCTTTATGCTGCTGACTTTAAAGAACCTATTCCTGATTTTCGGCAAGACACCTGAGATGAGGACCAGCACTGGTGGCACTAGCACATCCAGGGAATGGTTAGCAGAGGCCTGGCGAGCAGGCAGTAAGGAGGGCACTGCGAGCTGTCAAGATTATCCATGACAAAAGCCTTCCTAAATTACAGACCTCTGGCAACAATTACTACAGACACCCTGCATGCGTGCTGCCCTCCCTGTCTGGATAGCTTCTGGTACAAGAACTCTTTACATTCCCCTTGTCCTGCACTGGCTACTGGCTGGTCCTCCCATCCAGAGCTCTGGGATTCAGAGGCTGCTCCGAGCTGCGTCTGCTCCGAGCAGCTACAGCTCACCAGAGCACTGCGTCTCTTGGGGGTCTGTGATGTCCTCATAAGAGATGAAGCTTTAATTTTGTGTGCCAGGGAGCCAGACGTGCAGCTCTCACTTGTAAGTTTGTGTTCCTGGACAGAGGCACCAGCTCCAAATGCCAGACAGATGCGGAAACACATTGTGGCATTTCACCTTTGTCCCCATGTATTAGCATCAGAAACCAGCCCTCGTTACCGTAACGGACCAGTTACAGCAAGCTCTTCTCCTGTGTTCTGTGGGGATGGTGGGTCAATGGCCAGGGCTTCAACCAGCAGTAATGCTAGCAACAATAGCAATAAATCAGCAGCGTTTCAAATATGCCTGACACGCAATTAATAGACGTCTTTGCAGACTGAGAGCAAGGCAGACCGACAGAGATGTGTATGAACATAAATCAGACAGCTTCATAGACTCTCCTCTCACATAATCCAGAAGGTCTAAATCAGACGTAGAACAGGCCACAGGAGAAAATACATTCTGCGGTGATTTTAATGATGGTGTGGCACGAGGGTTTGGCCTTCAGGAAGGATTTAGGCCTTGGTCCAAGGTAGAGGATTCTGGAGCCGCCACTTTGAACACTGCTCTGAATGGAGAAGGGGTTTTTTTGGGATGTGGGATGTCCAGATATCTGTGAAGTTTATGATTACTAGACCACTTGAATTAAAACAAAAGCCTGATGGTGTGCTGCGGGGGTTTGTCTGCAGGAAGGAGAGGGGACTGGTCGTCGTGCGCCCGTTGTAGTGGGGAACCCGACGCGGGTCGAGGGTGGGGAGACAGCCTGGCGTCCGCGTCCTTCACTGGCGGTGGTCAGCGTCATTAATGCTGAACTCATGATCGCTGCGAAGGATCCAGCTATCGGGTAGTGCTGTGGAGGCTCAGGCTGGGGAGGTGACAGCTGGATGACAGTGGCATCTAGAGGGCTGCCAGGCGCAGTGTGTGTGCCGGCTCCACGGAGCTCCCCCCGCACCCTCCTGCCCTGCCAGGGGCTTCCCAGTCCCCTCCACAGAGAAGCCACTTCAGCCCATCTACATCCAAATTCACGTTGTCCCACAGAATTTCTTAAGTGGAATCTTTTCCTCATAATCATTGTGTGATAATTATTTTAAAATAATTTACATAGCGTTATGTAATCCGGGTGCCTTCTCTCTTTACAACTAATTATTATTTGCCAGTCAGATACTGCAAAATCGAACGGGCCAGATTTTGGGTGGGTTATAAATGCCGTGTTATTCCTGTTACAAGCTGGGAACACGACCCCTGGATGACTTACGGACTTTACAGCTGTAGAGCATCTACTTCTTAAATATATGAGCCATTTGAAGATGACAGCCTGTCTTCAGAAAAGCCCAGGTTAGAGCAGTCCATCAGGAAGAGGAGACTGGGGAGTATTCCCAATGGAAGGAGGTTTTAGGAGAAGCCTGAAGGGGACTTCCCTGAGTTGAGGTGATGATGGAGGAGAAAAGGAGTTTGAAGAGTTCTTCTGGCAGTTATGGTTTATCTGCTGTTACCTCTGATTTCAGAGGAAGATAAATTGCATTATTCTCACTTCGAGTAGTTACACAGAGGGGAGGAAGAAAGAATAATGGAGATACTTGACTTTTGCTTTAGAGATGCCATCTCTAGGAACTGTAAATTTCTGATATTCTTTGCCTTTTTAAATGAAAAAGACCCCAAAGCAGCAGGTTTTGATGCTTGTTGGTTTTAGTGGGCTTAAAATTGGGCACTCTTTCTGATTTTACAAGGCTTGCAATGTGATGCATCTAGTAGCATATTCCATTTTCTTCCTAAAAAAGCTGTAGGGGACTGGAGGAGTCATTTAGGATGCTAACAGGAGGAAAGCGTTTGGCACTGAAGATCAGGCCTGCGGTCAGTTTGGCTGGAGCCCTCCCATAACATCAACAGGATCCCCAGCAGTACCTACTCCTGACAAGGATTCCTCCCTCAGAGTTTTAGAGGAGTTCAAAGAGCCAAAACTTTCCGCGCGCCCACCCCGCCGCAGGGACACACGGGTAGTGTGTGAATCAAGGAGGAGCTCTCAAAGCTTCCCCTGGAAAGGAACGTTCCCGTCCCTCCGGTGTGTCACGGGAGGAGAGGGAGCACTCCCAGTGACGGCTCAGCCAGACACTGGGATGAGGGGAGAAGTGTCCTGGTTATCCTGTCCACGTGCGCGAGCGCCGGCCCTGGGTGAGGTGTGTGCTGGGAGGGCGGCCAGGACAGAGATCACTTTCCCTCTGGCAGCAAGAACAAGCGTGGTCTGCCTTCCAAGGCATAATTAGAGCTGAAGGAGAAGGGCCCTCCATTGGCAGGCGCCTGCAATGGGAAAACAAGAACGTGTCCTTCAGGAAAGAAGGGTCAAACCTTGCCAGGCCATGGTGCATTTCCACAGAGGCAGAAGCGCTGCTGGTGAGGGAGGCTTTGCTGCCGAGGGGTCAGATGGAGGGAGGCTGGGGCCCTCGCTCCAAAGAATCCACGGTAGAAAAACAGGGACTCTCCAGGCCATTTCCACATCCTTTCCTTTTGCATAAGCAATGCTTGCCTCGTAACCGGAAAACAACAAACTCCTGCCCTCTAGAGACAGGAGACCTCCAGCTCTGCTGAATAAAATATTTGCCACAACCTCCTTTTGAAGCAGATGCTACAAATGCATACAGTTTTATTCCCCCCTAAGGCCCACGCAGCCGGCTCGGCAGCTCGTCGCGCTCGCTTCTCCCAGACCTGGAAGGCCAACTCGCAGGAGAGGCAGCTTGTCACAACCGCTCTTCTTCAAGGCAGTAGTTTATTTGGAGAACTGCTGAATAAAGCAGTCACAGAAAACTTGGCAAAGGAAGATAAATCCATCCCTTCTTCATTACCAAAACCTATCTAGGCAGGATGGCAGCCATTCCCTTCCACGTCACTCAGTGGAAGTTACTTGGAATTTCAAAGGTGGGAAAGCAGTGCTGAGGGTCCAGCCCCGTGTCTTTGCTCTGAGGTACCGGGAGTCCTGGCAGAAGCACTCCTGTTGGTGCCAGGCAGCACACTGAGCTGCACAGTCCCTTCCGTCCTGGCTTTCACAAGGTTACACCACTGGTAAACACGTACTTTGAAGATTTCGTTCGCTGTAGCGACTGTGCCGAAATGTCCATATGTCCAGTTATAAAATAAGCGCTATTAGTGGGGTGAAAAGCTGGTCTTAATAGCATTTCCTCAAAGCCTCCAGAGTACTAAAAATACTACAGATAATAGCCCTTGACTCCTCGCTGCAGCGCACCGAGTGTTTTCATTTACATCGAGGCACAGTTGTAGGAAGCGGGTACCGAGCCTCACCAGATGACAACAGCATTTTATAATGCATGGTGGCTCTGCACCAGCCAAAGTTTGCTCCAAACGTTCAGCAAACCACATCCACACGAGATTTACCAAGCACACGCCTCAATCACAGGCACTTGGGAAAAACCAACGAACCAGAACTTAGCAAATTTGTTCAACAGTAGTGAACTGCTGAACTGGGACTCCATCAGATATAACACATACATGGGGTTAGGATACCTGCAGGGTTTCTCTCCACAAATTAATACTTACAAATTAGTAATACTTACTCCATATTTATATTAAGGTGAAGGTTTGAGGCAGATGGCTACAACTGAGCTGCATGTTTTCCTGCGAGAAATACCTTGTCTGACACAGCAGCTACAGACTCTTGGCCACCCATTACACATTTTGCATCTCTAGATGGCATCTTTAAAATACCTATTTTGAACCTATTACGGGCAGTTTTGTTTTGTTGGCCTGTACTCTAAAATACAGTATGTATTTGATGCAGAAAGACAGGAACTAGCTTTTAAAAGAAATTAGCCCTGTCCTCCTTTTTTGCACTTGACTCCACATTCATGTTACTCGCCTACAAGTAGAGCAGGACCAAGGGCTGGAAGGTGGCCGTGGAGGCAGGCTCTGGTCCCAAGGTGCCTGTCATCACGCTGGCACACTCGTCTCAAAGCAGTTGTGTTTTGAGGCAGCTGCTGCCAGATTCCACTGTGAAACTGCTATTCTTGAAATTCAGATGATGTAACTTCTGAAAGCTGACCTACAGGACCACTCAATCACTTGGAAGGATCACGAGGTTAATGCAAACACGCTAAGGAGGCTACATTACATAAATATGAGGATAATATACGCCTTTCTGCTTATCTCAAGTTACTGGCAAAATTGCTAGAGTGACAAAAAAAATCCTTCTTAGGATAAAAATACATAGTGCTATTCATCTGTAGTTTGTTTCTTTTTATTATGTGGTTGTTGCTTTAGGAGGATTTTGAGCCCATCTGTTGTTGTTCTTGGGGTTCAGAGCTTAGCTCATCTCTGTCAGTGACGTTTCAGCCATGAATTAAGTAATTTTGGGGAGAAAGTCCCCCTGGGCAGCCCTAGAAACAATCCTGATGTCTGCATCAGTAGCGATGGGTTCTGTAGCAATAACGCCAGTTCAAGATCATTCCTCGAAGAGATTCATTGCTGATTTATTCTGTGAAAAATGGTACTTCCAGCAGTGTATAGCACAGCAAGTCATCTTTTCCCAGGTGCTAAATACACCGTGCAGCACAGCACGGCTCAGGGATGCCGACTACGACTTGCTCCTTGTGGGGCTGCCCGGTGGCCCTGTGCTGGGACGGCGGTGGGTGAGCAGTGAAACCTGCTGTGGGTGGGCTTCTGCGGGCAGGAACGGACATACGCAAGGACAGGAAACTATGACAACTTAAAATGGTTTTGCTTTGTGTAAAATAAACATGCTGGTAGCAAGGCACATCTGCAGGGATGAGGCTTGAGCGCTAAGAGCTTGGCGGAGCACACAGGTTTCTGTCAGCAGAACTGTAAAGCCAATTCCAAATTCTTCCAATGTTGTGAGCTCCTCGGGTCTCTGCAACGAGGGCTGACCTGATCGCCAGGGACTGAGAGCAAGTGTGAGAGAGAGGTGTCAGCTTATATCTCTGAATGCTGCTCAGAGCTGCATGGGACATGGGTGGGTTAGTAACCCCTTTCCAAAGTAAACATATAAATCAGCTATCTTTAAAATATATATATAAACTTAACTTCAGTTGTATGCTCCAGCTTGTCAACGGATATTTATGAGGTGAGTGTAATATTATAATGGTTATAGCAGTGAAATACATCCTGAGCGGGGGAGCTAGTAAAGAAGCGCAGGGATGTTAATGCCAGTAGAATTTTAATGCCCAGGAGATGGGGGCAAGGTGACACGAGCTCTAGTTAATGTTGCTTTTGCCAGCTACAGTGGGGGGAGATCACTGGTGGCCTTTTCTGAAGGCTGTAAGAGCAGGGTTTGCCCCCCGAGCCCCACGCAGCCGTGTGGGCAGAAGCTGCCGTCTTTTTCCCTGGGCTGGGTGGCACCAGGCTCTGCCGAGAGGACTTCTCCGTGAGGAAACAGCCACCGCTGTTCAGATCTTGCTACAGGACTTGGAGGAAGGTGCTGGCATCTCAGCACCTCGTTTGAATCCCTGCCAGTTTTATTCCTTTTAAAGGCCCTTTTATTGTCAGAGCTGAGCGTGTGCAGGTCAGGAGCACACATAGGAGTTCATTATCCCCGGTAAGCTCTGTCCTGGGAGTTAATGATTCTGAAGAGGTTTGGAAAGCAGGAAATTGCCTGTTCCCTTGCATTAGCGAAGAAGGAAAGGTTTACACAGTCCTGTCCTTTACTGAAAGTGCTACAGGGAAGAACCTGACACTCTCAACTTTGATTCCTTACAGAGAGGCAAAGTGCAGGCTGGGCCACAGGGAAAATAAGAAGAAATAGAATTAGGTAAACCAGGTTCTCGTCTGCTGATCCAGACTGCAGCAGCAGTCTCGGCAGAGTCGTGCAGAGCTGTCACGAGAAGACAGCTTTCTGGGGAACCACAAAGCAGGAACGCACCGATCACAGATGAAAGATGCTCTGATAATGCTGTGGAGACGGGGCCAACATAAATGACATCGCTAAATATGTATCTCGGTAGTGACATTATTCTAAACCCCTCTCCTTCCCCACGGCTGTGCGGGCACTGATCAATAGGGCTGGAGGGCACAGAGCTCTCAAGAGCCGTATAAATAACAAATCCCAAAGGGTATGTATGTTCTCTTTATGGGGACGCTGCAGCTGGGGGTAGAAGCACACGATTCGCAGCTTCTCCTGGTATGTCGGTGACAGACAGAGGAGGATCTTGGTCCTCCAAGGCCAGAATGAGCCAATCTTTTACGGTATTGTATATTATAATACAACTGTCCTGGACAAAACAGAGCTGTAAGTGCTTGTCTGGCAAGTGCAGGTGTTCTTATCGGTCCTAAGCTGGACGCTGAACAATTCGGCAGCATACAGGGAACCTTCTCCTATAGTACAGTTACTCCACACGTTGGAGAAATTCAGTCATAGCCAAGGGCGAGGTACGGGCGAGCGACGAAGTACGTGAGACCAGATGGCGCAGCACAGGCTGGGCGGCTGGGTATCATCCCATCCCATCCCCACCCTCCTCGGTTTTACAGACCTCTTCACCAGCCCTTTTGGAATTCCTGAAGGATACTATAAGGGGGGCCAAATACACCAGAACAAACAGTAGCCAGAGACCATGGGTTGAAGGGGGTAGGCTAAAAGCCAATGACTACCAGCAGCAGCCAGCTACTTAAATGCTGAGTGGATGATTTGAAGTCCCGTTGTGAGTTGAGGATATTCTGTCCCTTCAACTTTCCGTGTCACGCTCCCTTACAGTCCATAGCCACCCTGAGCCTGTCAGCTCAGCAGCGATTGGAGGAAGGCCAAAGGAGATCACGTCTCACCAGGACCCTTGTGATAGCATCCACAAGTTGACGCTGGGTTCAAGGTTTTATATAGAGAACCTGACTTACTTTAACTCCATCCTTTTAGGCAATTACACATCACAATGAAAGAGAGCAAAACAGAAAACTTAAAGCGTATATTATCCAACCCATGATTAAACACTCATTTTGGAAAAGTCCTTGCCATGCAGCAAGGCCCTTAGGTTCAGAAGGTATTATGAGTATAGTATTTCACACATGAGCATGCAAAGCCCATCAGAAAGGAAGAGTTCTACTGCAGGTTTCAGCGCGGGAGCTCTCGCTGGTCCCCACCGAAACACCAGCAACAGAGCCTGGCTATCCCTACCCGTGCATTTGTCTCTCCTTTGCATGTATGGCATATACTAAAGAAGATGCTTCTCAAAAAGACCTAGGCACTCCAGATGGTACTTAACAACAGAAAAAGTTATACTCTGACACGATGCAAGGCAGCCAAGCTCTCCCCAGCCAGGCAGGCAGCTCCCACCTAATACCATGGTGCGGGAAAGGGAGGGTGAGGAGCTTTCTCAGCCCATGACCTCAGTAAGGGACTTCTGCGTTCACCTCCGCAAACACAACGCCTACAGCTCCCGCGGTAGCCAGTTATCATCCCGCCACTCATTTTAAATTACTATTAGACCTTTACTGCCTTTCAGCTATTTCAATTTGGAAAGATCTAGCAACATCTGTTAGTCACCTGCAGGAGAGCACTCACTCCCAGCCCTGCACGTTTTGAAACTCTTTGCTGAGCAGTGCGTCTCCTGGCTGTGTTATGTGAGGGCAGGGGAAAAACCCACCTCGATAGACAGCTTTAAATGGCTGACCAGGACATAAAGTCTTATGTTTGCCCATTGTAACCAAAAGAGCAGAAAGTCTGTAGTTCTGTTTGAAAAAAAAACACAGCAGAAGAGCAAAACCTGATTTACTCTCCAGATGAGTCAGGAGCTACAGGGTGACTATCTGGAGCTTTGAGCAGGGAGGGCTAGCTTAAAAACCCTTGCCCTAGGTCTCTTCCCTCTTTTTTTGATTTGTTTGGTTTGGTTTTTGTTAAATCCGTGCCATATTCTTCTGCTGCAGTACCTGTGGTGCATCTTCAAGAGTTAAGGGTGGGGTGGTTTTTTTTCTGTTGAATCTGGCACATGGAGACAACTCCCATATTCCACACGAGGATCACAGAATGCTTGCATAACTCATTTTTTAATTACTCTAGTCCTAAACCACTAATTCAGTTCCATTTTATACTGATTACATGTTGGTATTGTTAAGGTTTATGATCCAGTGATTTACAAGGCACGATACATCTGATTTCAAATTGGTTGTATTGATTGTTAAATGGAGTACAGGGACATGAGTGTAACAATAACTCACCAAACTGGTGGATCAAGGCAGTGCTGCTGGGATGGTAATTCACTGGGGTAATTAGTTACATAGAACAAGCATGTTTTAATTGTGAAGGCCAAAAATAGACTGATGAGTCTACTGCTTGGTAAACAGTGCTTCTATTGAAGTAAACACTCCTTTTTGTAAAGTTCAGGTTAATCAGAAGAAAAATTTAATGTTCTGTTTCTAAAAGCTGGGCTTAATGATGAAATAGATATCACTATATAGGAAGTTTTGAATTCATTTAGAGGAAGGATTTACACAGGTATGCATCTTGTTCTGAAAACCACCTTGCACAGAGACAGTGATGTGGGTTACATCACACACAACCCGGTTCTCGAGACAATGAAAACCTATAGTTCATACTGGTTTGATCTGGAGTGATAAATCCTTAACAACTGAAAATGAGTCTTTTATCTTCTGCCTACTTCAGTTTGCCCATCTAGAATGCGAATGGCTTAAAATCTCACTTAAACTACTTACAGTGTATTTGTTACTATCTATTGCTGTCTGACACTGCCGGTGCCCTCATAGCTGCTGTTTCTTAGGTGCTTTGAGACTCCCCAGTTCGCGGTGTTCTTTCTGCCCGTGGGAGGGGTTATGGGACCAGGGGTCTGGCCAAGCAGCGCCTTCTTTTTCTCCTCCCTCCCCATGAGTCCTGGAGGAAGGAGGTTGGGGGCAGAGACAATGGGAGATGTGGGGAACCATCATGATAATTGCTCATTTAAGGATCTCCTCTGTCCCTGCTGTGTCTAGAACCACTCCTCCTGGAAGGAAAAACCCTCTAAGCCAGTGTTTAGGGGAAAGAGTTATGTCCATGAAATGAACCATGGCAAACAGACCAAGAGAGGTTGCTGATATACACGTATCTAGTTTTGCTAAGAAATAATAATATGGAAGGTATATATGGTAATTGTGCCAGTTAGACTTGAACTGTAAGCACGGCGAGAGCTCAAGCCCTTTATGTTGGCTTGAAAGCTACTTCTTCATGCATTTCATGTGTAGGTGTTGTGAAACCAGGCACCCTGTCACATCCCATTACCTGAACGTAAAAGCTGGTCTCTCCTATGCTGGCGTGCAGTATTTGCTGTTCTGTTAATGACACTACTGTGTTCCTGACCTTCTCATTAATTAGCACTTTCAGTGCATTTTCCAACATCCTGATTTCAGCTCTGTCCTCTGTGAGCATCACATTGTGCACAAAAAATAGCTTCTTATATGGAAGGCTTTGTTTTCATTTGAAATCCCTCATCCTCCAGCTTTCTTAAATAAGAAAAGGTAGTCAGAGTTGCCAGTACATACACTCACACAAGTTACACCATTCTCTCTGATCATACATCAGATATAGGCACTAACTTAGTGCCTACGGGTAGGTTCAGAGTGGAAATGACTCTGCCTCAGGTAAAAACTCAAAAAGAAGTATCACAGGAACGTCTTCCAAAAGCCTTCTAACCCTTACTAGAGGCACCCAGAGAAGATGGGTTTAGAACAAAACAGAAAGTCTTTTTCTGAATTCTCGTGAAAGCTGTGCTGTGTAACTCCTCGGGTAACATCTCTGTGTTTTATTTTAAGGCTTCACAATTTCCAGATTTATTTTGGAACAGGTTTAGGTTCCCTTTCCTCCTCTGTTTCCCCTTATGTTGTTCATCTCCCACCCATGGTCAGCCTTTAGCAGACAATGGATGCCAGGGCGGCCCGGCCACGGGGACAGCTGGGGCCCGGCAGCGGTTCGGCCGTCCCTGGGTGCCGCGCGTGGGGACAGGGGGACACCTGCCTTCCTGTGACCTGCAGGGGCCCCGCCACCGTAGAGGTGGAGACCTGTGACGTCTTTGGCAACAAGGTGGAAGTTCTCCCTCATTTTCCATACACGGCTCTTCAGCTGGAGATGCTTCCTGTGGCCAGAGAACACCGTCTGCCCTAGAACTAAGTTTGCCCCTTTAATGACATTTGTTATGTAGTTCATTAATGCCATTCTCAAGAGCTAAAAGGACCCTCAGCCCCTCTTAATGCACAGCACTTACTGACTTCATGCAGTCAGACCTCAGAGAACTGATTTCTGATTCCAGTGATTATTACAGACATCAGGTAAAGCACGGAGCCACTAAAATGCCTTCTAAATGCAAACAATGCAAACACCAAAACGATGCTTTGGCAAACATCATTTGCCAAAAATTCTTATGAATCCATGCACTGGTACCTATCTTCAAAGAACAGTGAGAAAACTATGAACAAAAGCAGGAATTTTATATCAATGGGTAATTAATGACATCAGCTAGGATCTACGGCGATTGCCCCGCTTTCTGCTCATGTTTTGCAGTGTTATTTTTCCACTGTGGCATTAACAGGGATGCAAACATCCGTGCTGCCAGCGCTCATTTAACATCAGCTCTGTCCTCGGAGTTGCACAGCACTTACGGATTTTGTGCTCCAGAAGTACTTTGCTTCTACCACCGAATTCATTTTGATACGCTTAATTAAAAAACCCAACAACAAACAAAAGCAGCACACGGAAAGGCCTGTGAAGATGCCGAGGCCTGTTACACTTTGCCTTTAAAGGAACCTGTGCGCTTCTGGCTGATCTCTGTGCATCTCTTGTGCATGTATAATACTGAGGGTAGCAGCTAGGAGTTACTGCAATTACTGCACCCACCCATTCACCAGGTTTATATTTATCACACAGCTGACAGAGGCAGGATCATTAGAAGAGAAAATCCCTTGATGAGAGCACTGCCCCTTTTCATGCCAGCCAAGACTTGCTCGAGCAGTGCCAAGTAACTGTTCCATCACCCTCCCCGTTAACCCGTAAGACATTCAGATCAAAATAAAGAAATGAAAGGAATATGAAATTCAGCCCTAATTTCATCTGGTGATGCCATCATCTCTTAAGAAGAGAGCAGTAATTTCCCCCCAACCACGCATGTTTAAAAAGAAATCATGGTTCAAAGCGTAAGCCCCACTGCCTGTTCCCAAACCGCAGTTTACCTGGCATCGCCGTTACGGGTCTCTGAGAAATTGTTTCACGGTCTCGGCAGTTTGAAAGTCCTCAGGTAGGAATTGAAGAAGACAGAAGAAAGAAAACAGGCTGAGCTTTTTTCCTTTTGAGGAGGTTTCCCATAAAGTCCCTCTAATGAGACCCACACCCCCTTGTGCCTTCAGAGGTCTCCCCAACGTCTGGGGACGCCACCAGGACCGGCTCCTGCAGAAGCCCCCGCGGGGATGGGGTGTTTCGGGACCACTGCAGTGGACAGCATTTGTCACTAGAACCTCACACCAAAACCTGCCATTTGCTAATCGCGCTGGGCGCCTGTGCAAACAAGGACGTAATATTCCCGCTGCCTTCCTCGGAGAATCCCTGTCTCCGGGTGGAGAAGCCCGAGCACAGGCTCGACACGAGCTGGCTTTTTGCATGGCAGCAAGGAAGGGCATCGCTGCTCTGCACAGGAGAGCTCTTCTGTTGAGAGTACACCCTACTTCAAAACCCCATCACCGGGTTGGAGCTTGGGCATTTAAATACGCTCTGAGAAGTGACTGGCAATTTTTAGTGCTTATCCCAAATTAATAAAAAGGGGCCCTGATTTTTGCTAGTGGATTTGCTTCATTCATCTACACCAAAATCTGTCAAGATTAATCTGGGCCCATTTGTGGGAGAATGGTATTTACTCTGGGATGACACCGAGAGCAACCACTTTTCCTTTTGGTGCACAGCAACTTGACAGCAATAAGAACAGAGTTTATAGATGCAGAGCTCGAGTTATTGCTAATAAAACACAGTTTCAAATCAGCAGCAGCTCCACTAACGAACAGTCACGTTTCTCTGCACCGCGCTGTGTGAGGATTTGGCTGGGGGGAGATCTTGGGGGAGGGTCCGTCTTCGCTGGGATCTTCCCTTACCATGGTTAGATTGGTTTGAATTTGCTCACTGCGGTTGCCGAGAATTTGTAAATTATCCTCAAAAAAGACCCGAGAGTGTTCAAAATGTGTCTTCTGTGTCATTGCTCCTTCCCTAACATCATAAATCTGTAAGTCAAATGCAGTGCCTCACTCTGGGTAATTTCCATTAGTTCTTAAAAGGTTTTTCATGGGTATGTTATTTTCACAAACATCTGAATTTAAATTACAGCCTTCTCCTAGCATCTAATATTCAGCCTTCGAAAGTCGTGGCTGCATTTATTACTCCACCAATAAGAGCTTCTCTCTTTTCCCCCCTCAGGGCCGATGCATCAACTTCACCCGAGTTCAGTCTCAGTAGCGGAGGAGAAGCGGATGCCAGGAGGAAAGACAGCCCCATTGCCACTTTTCAACCAAGCAGAGAGAACCGAGCGCTTCCTCGCATTTCTTGGCTTGTCCTCAAGCCCGAACTCAGAAGGTTTCTGCGTCCCCGGAGCCGGCGTGGCCGTGCCCAGCTCCCGGCACCGGAGAGAGCAGAGCACGGGCTCGCCTGCCTGTGCTTCCGTGCAACACCAAAGGGCAAACACAGACACCAAAGATGATCACGTTTTTCTATTTTTGCTACTTATGTTTTTTTAAGGACTACAGATTCTCAGGACGTAATGTGCTTTTAGCGGAGATGCGGTGACGGCACGTGTTACTTAAGCAGGGACTACTCGCCAGGGGCGGAGGGGAGCGGTTCCCACCAGGCTCAGCCGGCGCGGGAGCCACGTGCCTTACAGCCATGTCAGATCACAAACCCTCGCCAGGCTCCCCTCGCATCCTGCCTTACGGGAACCTTCTGACTGGAAATCTTGTCATCCTAACACTGAAAAGTGCACACGCATGACAAAATGTAGACAGGATGCCTCAAGGTATTGGTAGCAAGACTTTGCCCTTTAGTTTCTGAAGACACCTTTCTTTCATTATGCACCCGGGACAGGAAGAAAATTAATAGAGCGTTATTCCACGGGAAGACAGCCTGTAACCAGAGATCTTGAGCGGAGTTTGAGGGACTGATGCTTCAAGACCTTGACACTGTGGCTGGTGGTTTTTTCCCCTTTCCTGCATTCAGAGTTCAGTAGCGCATAAAACATCATCATCTATAAACATACCTAGCAGTCGTAGGCTTATGTATTATTATTTTTTTTTAGATTAAAAAAAGCAGTAGCCACTAAGCTGGTATCTCAGGGTTTTTCCCCCCCGCAAATCTCCAAGGGCTCTTCAGCGTCACAAGCCAGCAACTCTCTTTGCATGAGAATTTCAAAGTTTAATTAATATAATTAAAGGCAACAGCAAGCAGCAGCCTGTGAAGATTTTGCTCATCTTTTTTATGCCTTTTGACATTGAATGACCTATTACTGTATGTGCATTACTCGGTTTGAGGGGGCACCGAGCATTGGTTAAGATCCAGCAGTGGAAAAAGACCTCCTTCCATCAATTTAGAAATTAAATATAGGGGAGCGCCGGCCATCACAAAACATTGACAATGTATGTATTATAATTTTTTAGAAAAACCAGTGTCGTGTCACGTCGACGATGCCAAATTATGTTAGCGTGAGCGGAAACACTGTGGGGGAGGAAGGAGGGAGCAGCTGAAGAAAAAGGCTCAAATGATCCAGTCACTTTCGATACTGTACTTCAGATGCAAAATGGATATTCGAGTCGAAACCTGACAAAGCGCGCCCGCTTTGATGGGAACTGGTATAGACAATGACCAGTGGCTGGGTCAGTGGGATGTCTCTCTGCGAGCAGGGAGGCTTATCAAATGACACTAAAAATAAGTTCAACAACCATCACGTTGGAGGGGAAAAGGCGAACATTTCACATTTGGTGGGCATGAATGTGCGCAAGATGGAAAGAGCAATGCGAAGCATCCTGGTCTAATTATCTCCTTTGTGCTCTTCATTGAAATTGCAAGGGACATAAATAATTCTCTTGGTTGATGTCCAAATTCGTGGCACTGCCCAAAGAAGCCTTTACATATATCCACTCGCTTACATCTTTTGCTTGAGTTTATTTATGTCACTGGTAGCCTCGTCATCAACAGCCATGTGTGCAACATTAGACTATAAATAAAATTATTATCTAAGTTTCAGTGATCATTTCCTTTTCTTCTTGCCCCGTCCTCTTCACAACTTACACCCTCCTTCTCCAGCGGCACGGTTGCCCTCGGGACTGGCTGCCAAGGCAGCCCACCTTGCCGTGGCCCAGCACAGCCTCCCTCGGGCTGCTCCCGGGAACTCGTGCGGGACCTTGCGCTGGGCACCTACCCGGGACGATCCAGTGCCCGCAGAGACGGCTTCTCCCTCCTGCACCTCCCGAAAGCGCAGCTTCTGCACCCCTTGGCTAGGGACGATTTAGCCCAGTTGCCTACAAAAGGCTGATTTTATCCACAGAGCCCAACCATCAACAAGTCTTAGGCTTATTTCAAGCCACCATTAAACCCCTGTGTCCCCTCCAGCTTAGCTTAAGATGAAGAATAAAACTAGCTGGGTTTGCTGGGACACAGGTGAGGTTCGGTACCACTCCTCAGGACACGGAGGCGGTACAGGCAAAACACCGATCCCAAAAGACACCAAGTTAAAATCAGCTCTGTCCCATTTTGCTTACTTTTCCTCCATTTTTAATGTAAACACGACACTTTTGAGATGTGGCTAGAGTTGCCGGCTTGCATTTTGAGCAGTGTGTTGTGTAACAGGAAAACATGCAGATGAAGAGGATTTTTCCCTCACGTGTATCTGCTGCCTCTCAATATTTGTAACAAATAGAGCCACAGAAATAGAATTCCACTAATAATCTTCTGTCCTCTCTAGCTGTCTATCCATATTCATTATAGACCGTAGAACGTGCTATTTTTCACAGAGTGGCTGATGCCAAGCAAAAACGTATTTCAGGTATCTACATTGATTTTTCCTTCTAATTGGCATGATATTACAGTATGTTGCACTTTTCATTTAGCTGAAGATAATACCCTAAGAGTTTCATTATTATACAGTGTGGAGTATCTGTCACAAATAATTTGGGGGGTAAGAGGTATAGAGTAATAGTACTTTAAAATCCACTGATTCAAAATGACACAGAGTAAGATTTTCTTGGCACAAGAGCTCAAAATGCTTGAGAAAACCACGATCAGGAGGGTTAATAGAGCACTTCCCCCGCACGGTTTCAAACCTTGAGTAACTCCTTACAAAAAGCCCAATTCCTGGTAACACTGCTGGTACCTATTTTAGCCTGCATAAGAAAAGTAAGTCTCTTGAGAAATTAAATGAGCGCAAGAGTGATCCAGAAACGTTCTACTTACAAGTATGTATCAGCCCCACAGTCTGAAATGGTTCTTTAACAAGACGCCTGCTCTTATTTCAGTATCTTATTTCCATGTCAAAAAGATCCTCAAAATACAGATGACACCACAACTACAGGCACTGGGTAGTGTGACCCTTCTGGTGTTAAACTGGTTTAGGAAACCCCTGATCTCTCAGAAAACGATGGGAGAAAGCCTCTGAGAGGAGTTTCCCTCCCTGGGAAGGGGCAGATTTCCAGGAAGAGGTGCTGCGGGTCCCTGTCCCGTACGGCCAGCGGTGGAGGGAGCCACCACGGCCCCTCCTGGCGAGGGGACCCTGCGGTGGGTCCATGGGATGTCTCTAGAGACTGTCCCTGAAAATCAGAACATGCCTGAGGTTTTGTGTTGTAAGCATGAAGAATAACACAGAGCAAATAAAAGAATAATCCCTACAAGCTACTGCTGCATTCCCAAATGCCTGGAGAGGTGACGATAAGAACAATTTGCTCCTGAGCGTGTGTAATTTCGCCGAGCTGCAAACACCCCGTGTCGCACAGACGCCCAGCACTCGGGCGCTGAGCCCTCGCTGCTCTCGTTACACACGCCTGGCTCCCACGGCGCGGGGCATCGGCAGCGGGAGACAGAGTCATTTCGGGGAAAGGGGAGCCAGTTCCGGGAGACACTGAACGGACTCCGGCCCAGCTGCCCCGGAGCCTGCTCCCGCTGCGGTACCAGCGAGCAGGAAGAACCCGCGGGGTTGGGAAAGGGAAAGCTGCTTTCACGGTCGTTATGCTGGACTCCCCAGGAACCCTGGATGTCTGCAAACCTTGTGCGCAGGCAAGCCCTTGAAATAAAATGGGGCTGCAGGAGACATAAGCAGCATTCTATAATAATCTCTCAGTTTTTAAGAGATTTATTGATGCTCCTTTTACTTGATCTTGCTGAGAAACAGAACATACAAGAGTATCACCAGCAAGAAAAGCACATTGGTGAAAATGTTTTTTTTTTTCTAAAGAGCAATGTACAAAACGCAAATACCACCAGCCAGTCCTTGAGGAGCTCCCGTTATGACCCAGACAAAGCAGGATTTAAAGGAACAGGAAATGTTATTGTGGACATTAGGATACCCTAAATTACATTACATTTAGGATACATTAGGATACCTTAAATTATATTATTATACAGGGCTGTTTTTATTTTATACATTTTGATAACTGCAGAAATTAATTGACTGGAGTTAATATGAAATAAAAACTAAAATGAAATTTTCATTGTTCCCTTTCAGTTGTTTTTTAATTTAACAAGAACTACGGCTTTCATCAAACATTAATCTGCTGGGCTTAAACCGGAAGAGACGGGTCAGGCTGATCTAAGGTGAAAGGGAAGGGAATTTTCTCCAGTGCCACGATGCAGGTTCATTCCGAGTCACCAGCGCTGGGAGAGCCCGGGCTGGCCAGGATAAATTCCTGCTGGTGTTTTTCCTGCAGGAAATCACCGTGCCGCATCTCTCCTCTCCTGACTGTCCTTAACGCGACATCACAACTCTGTGTTTTACACCCTGGTGTTTACTTCACGGCCTCACGATAAAACGCTCCAACGCGCCCGTGTTGGGGGTGCCACCCCAGCTGTGTGCGGTGGTTTGATGTTTTTTTTAAAGGCAAAAGATGACATTATTTTTTTAACCGTCTCAGTAAACGGCTCCTCATGCAAGTCCTGTTTACATCCCCTCCCCGTGATTTCCATGGGCTCTGAATACACGATTACCCAGCCTCTTCAAAATCCGTGGTGACACGAGGCTGCACTGCTCATTGTTTTCACTTTTAAGCATGTCCTTACAATTCAAATCATGTTGACGTACTTAAGGAAAAAAAAATGGTGAAAGCCACAAGTAGGGTTGGTTTTACCTTCTGCTTTTCTTCCCTGCAGATAGAAAGGGACCGGGGAGTTTTGTGTTCTCTCCGTTTAGACAAAAAAACATCCCTTCCCAGCTGTGCGAGAACCCGCTCTTTTATTCATCACGATTCACGCTGCAGGGAAGGATGAAGGAACCCAGTGCTATCCATTAGGCTTTTTTCCAGGTGGGAAAAATACACATTTTATCCTGTGTTATTGACTGCTGCCTCATGACTGAAGAGTTTTCTTTTTTCTAGCTCATTGGGAAGTAGCAAAGGTGCCATCACCATCTGTCTTTCGATCTGAGCTCCTGGAAGTTCTCACTCACAAGAGGAGGCTCCGAGGAGAGTTTCGGAAGCTCGACCTGCATCGTGGGGGTGGGAGGTTCTGTCTTTGTCTGCAGCAAAGAGGGCAGGATCCAGCCCAAGGAGCCCAGTTTCAAACTGGTACCAGTGCAGTGGCAAACTCGGGTGTTGGGAGAAGGCAAAGTGCAGGCAGGAGATGTTAAAGCAGGTAGAAACGTCCTGATCAGGAACCTCAGAGATCGCAGTAGGCAAGCGAAGCAAATGATACATTTGCTAATGAGCATCTTCTAGATACCTCTTGTGCCGTTACAAAATTATTTCATGTCAAAATTTCTCGTAAAAGCCTTATTAGACCTGGCATGTACTATTTTATTTCACAAATCTGTTTTGCATTGGCTCAATTAAAATTGTTATATATTTTTGGGTCTTGTGTAGGTGCCATCTGTTTAACAGTACAAGTGGGTCCTGTGATACACTTGTAAATTTTCTGCTGCAATATTTTTTTTAATATAATGAGGGACTTTGGATACAAGAAACTGCCTATACTCAGTGATTTTTCATTTTTTGGCAGTCAACTTAGAAAGATTCGTACCGTGTTAGAAGGATGGCTCCGCATCCTATGGAAAAGCAAAGGCTGATCTACGTATTTGCACCAAAGTCATATCATTTAATTCACACTTATTTTTTCATTTGCTTGTTCTGCCTTATTTTTCAAGTGAGCTTATTCTCCCAAGCTGCAGTCCATGGGACTGTTCTCAGCTGGTTCCCTGTGGCTGTACCTGGAGCAGGTGTTGAAGCCGAGCCTTCACCCAAGCAGCAGCGAAGCACAAGGGTTGGCAGGAGCGGCCCCGTCTGCCTCGGGGATGGGGTCTCTGATGTGGGAACCCCCAAGACCCCCGCGAGAGGCTCGGTGCCCAGAGCTGCGGGGGCTGGAGCTCACCCACCGTCTGGGGCTCCCGCCCGGCACCCCTGGAGCTGACTGAAGGTAACTACACCCACCTCTCATTAATGGCATTGGGAACAAACGCACCTTTTGGAGGCACCAATCCGATCTGCACAGAAACAGTCTGACGTGCTCCACAGCAGAGCACAACCTGGGGACAAATCTCCTGGGAAAGAGAACTAAAACTTTTTCTCATACTTGGCGGGGGGGGTGTGTGTGTTACAATTTTTTGCTCTTGCTATTATGTCACAAGTACTGAAACGCTGTTCCTAAAACACAATGAATTACAACAAAGCCCCAAACCCCACCCATGAGTCAGTTTTCCTTTAAAAAAATGTAGTCTCAAATTCTTCTGCTAAATTCTCCACTATGCTGTAGGAGAAAAGTATCTGCAATGGCAACAATTCTGCAGCTGATTTTGATGTTCTCGGTTTTGCTCTACAGTCAAGAGACGGATGCCAGCTCTAAGCACACCATTTCTATAAGCAGAACTGTTTTTTCCCTGTGTCGTGGATCAAGCAGCACCCAGAAAAGCATTCAGCTCCCTGCCGCGCTGCTTGGGATGCTCAGCAGGACAGTCCCCTCGGCGGTCACCAGCCTCCAGAGAGGGAGCTGGCCTGTTACAGATCCTTCAGAAGGACTGTAGAACCATGGCCACCTTGGATGATGCTCATTTTTGCCTCTCATGTTCCCTGAGCACTCACTGAGCCTCGATTCACTTAAATTTGGCAAACCCCTTTGTTCACCCCCAGCTGACGGCCGGCTGAGGACGCACCGCGGACTTCCCTAACAAGGCACGTCTCCTAAGATATCTTTAGAGAAATGGATGCACCTGAAGGACATTTCTTGTCTCTTTCTGGATTTTACTTACAAGGCTGGGATCAGCTGTAGAGAGGTTCCTCTTTGACCGAATCGCTTGCTTTACCATTTACTCCAGACCTCAGAAGCCAAGGACCACCCCGGCCCTGGCCATGTGCCCGAGCACCAGCAACAGCCCCTACTCCCCTGGAGCATCTACCGACGGCACAGGGAGACCTGCCCGAGCAAAGCCTTTTATTTACCGGGCAGCCGGACGCCGCGGCAGGGAACCCGACATGCCGGCGCGGCAGCACTTCATGCAGCAGCACAAGACGCCTTCACTCCTTCCAAAACCCTCTCCCCATCGTCCACGCGCTCAGTGATTCCCCCGTTCTCGGGGCAGCCGGCTCAGGGTGTTGTCAACACCCGGAATATATTGTGTCTATTGACAGAACCACAAAATCCTGATTAAATTATGTGCTTTAGCCAACCTGTGTAGGGAAAATTAATTGAACTGCAAAACTGATGGGTTCAGTGTTACCTTGTTGGAACGGGGAGGCTGGGCTATGTAATGCTTGATCTCCTTTTATTTGATTAAGCAAATTAGGAAACAACAGTGTGAAATGCATTATTGTACTAATATGATGTCCAAAATGTGAATCTCATTAGAGCCCTGGCCCTGAGGCTTTTTATTTGGTTTCTCTATAAGCTGAGGAAGAGTAAGTAGGCCAGAAAAATATATTTTTCAAATTACAGTGGAAATGCCCAATAATAAACATCATATTCTGTACAGGCTTTAATGACTTGAGCATCTCCTCATAAAAAGCATCTCTAAGCTTCTAGAGACATTCAGTGCAAGATGTACAGAAAGGGAGGCGACACCGTAGGCAGAGGAGGTGGGAGCCAGAGCGTGTTATCAACTGACCCACGTTCACCGAAAGCTGCCCTGGGGAGAAGCAGCTTGATGGGGCGAGAGCCCTGGGGGAGTGGGGACAGGGGGGACACTGGGGGTCCCCAAAGGGACGGCTGAACAGTCAGAGAGGTGTTCTGCAGAGCTCACCTTGGCCAAGGCACAGGTTATGGCTACCTGGGGAGAGAGGATGAAGAAAGCAGCAGGGATGAGGGCCCACCCCAGGGGACAGCCTGGGCTGTCCCAGGCCAAGGGACAGCGGGGCTCTGGGGGGAGCTCTGCTGCAGCCAGGCCTGTGCCTGGGGCTCGCGGCAGGACCCCCGCGACATCCCTCTCTTCTAGCAAAGGCTGGAATTCAAGGTCAGGCCATAATGCTGGGGGAGAACAAACATATGGTGTAAAAGTAAAACAACACTACATTTCATCTGTAAATGGGCTTTGTGAGAAGAGCCGGTTCAGACAGAAGTTGGTAAAGGGTCACTTCACAATATAGCCCTCTCAAATTGCAGTTCAAACTCGGAATTAATTATCCTTTCACTATCTTGGGTTTTCTTTTCTTCTTTGCTTCACATTAACTGCAGCTGAAATTATTTTAAAGCAATGATCTTGAACGTCATGTCCTTCAGCTGGCCCTGAAAATCCATTTTCTATGGAAAGCCTCCTTTCTTTTCCAAGATTTCTGTTAGTGTATGAAGCTCATCAAGGCTCTGGTTCTCTAGGGGTGTCAGATGCTCGAATAATACCCAGGTGTCTGCCTGCTGGACCAGCTCCAAGGTACTTTATTAGCATGAAGAGGCCAATTTGAAAGCAGTTTAACTCCTTCGGCGTCCAGGGCTCCAGCGAGCGTGTCCTGCAGTGGCAGCAGGACCCTGTGCATGTGCACAGCCAGGAATACAAACTCCGAGTCACCAAGTTGTGAGATAAACAGAACATCAAGGGCAACAGGCACAGGCTGAGACACACCAGTCTGACAAAAGAGGGCTTTTTTTCATGCAGATACCTATAAAAAAGTATCTTTAAGGCCAGAACCACTCAGAAGTCCCACACTTGCAGAAACGCCACTGTTGCCCCTTCCCGTGTTAACCCTGGGCACCGCAGAGAAACGAGGGGGCTCTTCCCACCACAGCTGCATTTCGGGGAGCTATTGGCGCACTTTGGCTGCTCTCAGCCGGCGGTGAGCTATGGCTGTCGGGGGAAGGACAGGCTCTGCGGGCCG
>KZ506044.1:420408-441256 GCA_002844005.1 Limosa lapponica baueri
GAGCAGCGGAGCCTCCGGCACTGCCCCTGGCTGGTGAGCAGTGCCACGCTGCCCTGCGACTGGGGCACACTCTTGGCCCGGGCAGAACCCCTGGTCCTGGGACGAAATACGCAGGAGAAAGCGGCGCCAGACAGAGGGAAGGGAGAGCAGGCTCAGCTGTGGGTGGCTGAGATTGTGCAAGCTGTGGCTGACAGGAGAGCTGGCCATGGCCAGTGCCTCGGCGTCACCGAACACTGCCTTTTCCTGTTTACGTTCTCCAGAGAATAAAAACAACACCACATAAGGAAAATAAAGAAACACTGAATTCTGGGGTCTCACAGTGATCTGCAGGCACCTAAGCTGTCCCTAGAGACAAATACACCCCATATATCCACAGCCTCCCTGTTACACAGGCCTCCTGATTTTTTTAATTTCTAAATGAACTGCTGGAGATTCAACCCACAGGCTTAACAGCTCCCATGGCCTGAAGGAACATGGGCATGTGCTCATGTATTTCGAATGACGATAGCCCACGTTCAGTTCCTTTGCTGCTGAATTTTGTTTTCCTTCTGTTTTGTTCAGGGTTGCATTCCTAAACGTCTCTGCGCCCGGCCCGTTTCCTATGAACCCGGGCGAGAGGCGCTTTGTCTCCATGCTCAGCTGCCTCCTCCCCTGCCTTTGGCGGCTCAGTACCGGGGCAGAGATGTCCCTCAAGTCACGGGCTTCCCACTCGCTTCCCATTCTGCCACGCACGTCAGCAAAACCCTCCTACATCCTTAATCCTCTTAGGGCAGGAGAGCATCATTTCTTCTGCAGGGTGTGACCTGCCACACGCTAACCCCGAACCCAAGGAAGAGCTCCCCTCGCTAAGGCAGGAGCGGCCACTGCACCCCGAAGGGTCAGAAGTGAAGGTGAGACCAGGGGGATGCCCCGTTGTGGGGCTGAGCAGAGAGACCCTGTGTTACCAGTGTCCCCCTAGACTTGCTGCCTTCTGGAGGTTGCCCTCACAGAACTGCAACTGCTGCTGCTCTCCCTTGCTCTGCAGTTCCCACATGCCATGACCCCACCCACTTTGGCATTTATTCCCTGGGGACATGGAGCCCTGGGTACCGGCTCCAGCACCCTGAGGAGCTGCATCCCACCACAACACAGCTCCCCAGGCAGACCTGGCCGGAGGGGACACACCGGGTGCAGCGGGATGAACCACAACTCATGGGACCGCTTCTGCTCGCTCTGTGGATGTGCACAACAGTGACAACTGTAAATAACACTGTTCCCCGCCTTTCTTCTCCATATCCACTTTTCTTCTCTATCATCTAATTTCTCATTATCATGAGTTGGTTTCACTGAGCCAATTGGACAATTTTCCCTAAAACTGTGGACGACACTGTCAACAGCTCTGGGCTCTTTTAACCTCCATCTCCTCCAATAAACGCCCAAGGGAACGACTGAGGTACCACCATTTCCTCAGGAATAAACAGGGAGGACTGACCACAGTATCTCACACACCACTGTGTGGCAACTCGAATGCTGACCACCCATGATGACTGGTTTCCTGACCTCAAGAGAGACAACGGCTTCATCATAGAAAAGCCCCCAAGAAGGGCCTTTGCCCGAGGAGACCCAGCAGGGGGAGACGGGGCCGTGTCCCCAATCAATCCCAGCAAACACGGAATCACAGCAAAGCAACAGAGCATGTGAAGATACTGTCAACACACACTTAAAATAAGAACTGTGAGCAGATGCCCCTGGCTTTCTAGGGACTACAGAGAACTGGAGCTCCTTGCTTCACCAATTTGCTTCAGAAGCAGAAGAACACGAAGGGACCATCAGTCCCGCAGTGGAGAGTGTGTCCATGGGGACCCTGCACCCCCTGCTCCAAAGCTGGCTCTTCAGGCACTTGCCATGAAACGGCTGAATCAGAAGGGGGTCTTGTGTTCAGCTGGAAAATGCCATTAATGAACTAGTAGCGTGGCACAGAATGGCACACACCCATCTGTTCCCCGTTGCCAGCACAGCTGACGAACCCAGGGAACTAGTCCTGCTCTTTACGAGCCACACAGCAGCTACTACACCTCAGAGCATCTTCCCCACACCATCGGATCTCCTGCAAAGGTGTCCCCAACAGCCCTCTCACAGGTATCTACCATCCATCACTGCTTGTGCTTGATACCGAGATCCCCATTACCTTCTAACCAGACAGCCCGGCTACAGCGAGATGTGGCTACTCTGCTTCCTCCAAACACCACGGAACGAGACAGTGCCATCTACGGAGTCAGAGAAGGTGGACAGAGATGATGACAAGCCTCCTCTGCCAGGAGGAGAACAAGCTCAGTGACTGTTCCATCACCTCTCATCCTCCCCGTTACACAGACTGGTTATTATTAAGACTCCCCAAAAACACCACCACAGCATTAATGGTTCAAACCAAACATCCGTGTAGCCCAGCCTCCTGTCACAGGGACACAGGGCACACAAATACAAGGTGGTGACAACAGTGCCAGCGCCTGTATTTTCCCTGCATCCTCTCCCAGGCCACAATCAGCAGCTTGGGGATGCCCTGACACAGAGACGGGATTTTTTATATCCTGCTGCTGAGATCACATGCTTTAGATCCTACCCTATAATATGAGATATTTTCTTTAATTTCCAGAGTGCAGAATTGGACTATGTCAAACAAAAAAATATAATTACAATCCCCAGCCTTAAAAAAATCAGTTTCTACTTAAAAAGCAAAGCTTCTTTTAAAGTGCACAGTGTATTACATCAAAGATTGCAGCAAAGAGCTAAAAACCTGAGCCACCAAGAAAGCTAAGATTTGAACAAATACAATCCCAAAGGCACTGTTTAAAGTTTTAAAATCCCAAGGTTTAAGCTATTTATAAGCTGTTTGAGGCCCTGTTACCAGGCTGGAAAGCAAGGGGCTGGCAGCACGGAGCTTTCCTAGGAGGAACCGGAATTTCATCACCACCCACCGAGCAGCCGGGGCAGGGATGGCTCAGGGTGGGTGTTGAGCACCCAGGTCCCCCCGCTGACCCTCAAACTCTCCGCTCCCCTTCTGCAGCGCCGACGTCTCCCACGTCCTTTCCTCTGCACACAGAGCCCCGCCAGCCGCGCTGGCAATGGACTTGCTATTATTTAAATAGATTTATCAACGTGTTTTCTCTTTGTGGTTAGAAACCACAAATTCTGTATAACGAATTCCTCGGAATTTGTGTAAACTATTCTGTGTATCCCCTTGCAGTTCAGAGGGAAAGTGAGCGTGGGGACCGGTGGCAGCTGGGGGTCATTCCACTCCCTGGGAAATACTTTTGATTGCCACAATCTGTTTTTAAGGAGGACGAGGTGGCCACAGCACATCATAAATCCCAGCCAAGCTCTGTAACTATTTTTCCTGCCTGTGAAAAAATAGGTCAGAAAATCGAGTGCTTTGTTTCGGCTTCTCCCCGGTGTTTCCCAGGGAGTCAGGCAGCCGTTCCCTCGCAGCAGGGCAAGCAGCATGGGAACAGGCTGCACCCTGCTCCCCGGCCCACGCCAGGGCTGACTATCCCCACATCAGCCTGTAAAACACTACTGTGCAGGCAATAACCCAGGCACCGAAACACTGCCACAGCTGCTCTCCCTGCGGTTGCCCAGCCACGGTGCCGAGGGACTGCATGTGGCTGCCCAGCGCATCCTGGCTGGTGTCTGCGATGCCCAGAGGAACCCTCAGTTCATCCTCGCGCTACCTCTGCTCCTGCCCGATGCCCCCATGCTCAGACCAGGTCCCTGTGTCCTGCAGGAAAACCCCAGGAGATGCAGGGACAGGGCCAAGGCCCCCGGCCCCAGCCCTTCAAGGGGAGGCCAGTACGTGCCAGAGTATTCTGCATTCTGTGTACGAACGCACCACAATAAGCTCCCCACATTCCTCTGAACCAAGCGTTACGGTAATTCTCTCTAAAGCTACAAACATACGGGCTGCAGGACTCCTCTGAAACCAGCCACTAACATTTCTGTATCTGTAACTAAATCAAACCAGCTGCTGGACTGCCTTTGCTACTTCAAATCATTTCCTCTGAACAGGCGCTCTGATAACCACCAGAAGTGCCCTTTTTTTAATTTTACGGGGTGGTGCTATTGGACCCAACGTTTGTGCTCAATCCAGCCCGTGTAAGTCAGCTGGAAGACTTTTACTCATTTCTTTGGTTGCTGAACTTTGCTTTCAAAGCTTTAGGAGTGCTGAGGTTAAGGGCTCTCTCTACAAAGAGAAACACACCATTTCTGCTTCTTCTGATGCATAACAATGGTATAAAACCTGTTTTCTCAAGCCATTTTGTTTTCTTTACATGAAAAAACCCTTTTTTTCTTTTAGAGCAGCTGGAGAAATAAGCGAAGTTCTGCTATTACGTGTAACAGGAGAGTAAAAGTCAGCATCTGAGAAAGTAAGCACAGTGTCGTCTGACCAGGCAGTAACAATTTTAGTCTTTGAGATCCAATTTCTCTGTTTTATAAAAACTGTAAACTCTTTGTTGCAAACTCATCACTTCAAATCCCTGCGAAAAGGCTCATCCCTTTCTGGGGTTTCACTTGGGAGGTGGAAGTCTCCTTGCAGCTCTGGGTGCTGCCAGGGGCAGGTCGGCAGCGGCAGAGGAGCGGCTCCTTCCCGTCACTGCGCCCTGCACAGCCCCTGCCCTTCACCATTAAACGCTTGCCACCGACAATCTCTTTAACCACCCTTTGTGAGGAGAAGCAGGCGCAAACAGGCTGAAGGAGACAGAGCAGGGGGGAGGCAGCCCCTTACCCCGCCGGGCAGAGGTGAGTCCCCCCTGTGCCCAGCCGTCCCCAGCGCAGGAGAGGGGGCGCTGGGAGCCGCCACGAGCTCTGCTCTGCTCCCCGCGCTGCCAACCAGCTCACAGGGAAGGACACGTAAACCCTCGCCTCGGAGATGACTTGCTCCTTTGATGTCGCAGCTACAGGCCATGTCTACGCAACCAAAGAGAACATTTCATGTTGCCAAAGCATTACACGGTGCGGGCAGGCTGGTAACGCAGAATCAGGGAAGAGCTGGCAAGCGTGAGGCTTCCTGTAGCTGGGCTCTCAAACATCTTGAGGAAAGATGGATCTTGGGAAGAGCAAGAGGAAGTTTAAGGCCTCTGCCCACAGCAGCTACAAGGGGAGGAGAGGCTCCGCATCCCAGCGGAAGGGAAAAGCCGTGTCACTGGTAAGACCCGGAGAGAGAAATTAAGTGCCAAGGAAAAGCGCTCTCAAGGTTGCTGCAGCTTTTTACCCAACCAAGCCACCTCCATCTCTCACGTCCCCCGCAGGCCCCCAGCGATGCCCCAGTTCTGATGCAGGGCCAAGAGGGTGCAGATGCCTCCTGGGGAGCCTCGGCTGAGCCCTCGGACGCCCCCAGCCCTGCCGGCACCTTCCAGCACTGCTGTGGTGCTGCTGACGGCAGCTGAAACCGCTCGCAGTGCTCATCTTCCTGCCAAGACAGACCATGGCAAAGAAGTTTACTTGACCAGGACCTGGAAATCTTCCTGATGAGTTGCCCAGACAAAGCCAATGGTGAATAAATTCACCCTGGGTGGTGTCTTTCAGCTCTTGCAGACGAGCTGCAAACCAAGCAGGGACGTCTGCTGCCATCACCTAACAGGGTCAGGCCCACCGAGCTGCCCCAGATCAGGCCTCTTCCTCCCAGAGCAGCCCAAACTGCTCCCTCTTCTAGGGATGAGGCTGTGCCCTCTGGCATACGCCACATCTGGAGGAACTTCTTCTCCACGGAGGTGATGAGGACTTTTAAAAGTGGACAACGTGATGCTGGGTACCTCCCTCACCCCGATGTTGTGTCGGGGGTGACTGGTGGCACCACTTGACCGCCTTCTCCTCTGGCCCCAAAAGCACTCACGGGTCAGTATTAAGCAACAAAATGTTTGCAGGACTACGGGACTCCCCTTTTATTTATATTTGTTTCCTGTTACGTAGCTGCTTCAACCAGTATCTGAAATTTAAATAGGACTGGCTTAAAAGGTAAACATTTCTCACAGCTTTCTCATCAACTATATTAAATACAGTCATAAGAAAAAGCCCCACAATATTTTCTGTATTTGCTGAAGGATGACGTCCTCCTTGCCTTAAGCGTGTGCCAGATTACTCATAAACCTGGACCATATGCCACTGCAATTTACTGATGGGCCCAAGCTGTTTTGGTAGATACAAAATCCGAGGGGATTAGGGAGGCTCGATCCACGCTGAAAACAGAGCAACAGTGGTGGGGCAGCTGCTTGCTCTCTTTGCTCACTCTCAATTTAGGTCAGTAGCCAACAGCCCGGCCCAACGCGATGCTGGAGAGCGGGGCCGTGCTCGGCCACACCAGAGACTGGCCCCAGCCGCAGGCATCGGCTCCCGTCGGGAGGCTGGCCCTTCGTGGGGACCCAGCGTCCCAGCCCGGGCTCTGCGGCCAGGAGAGCGTGCAGGAGCAGATGAAACGGCCCTGGACTCTCAAATTCAGAGTCAGGCTGCCAGACCCAGCTGAAGAACCCTCAAATTAAAGCAAAAAAGGGGTTGCTTCCCCCGCTCCTGTTTGCCTTCCCGTGTGAATACATGAATCACAGCTGCGCGGCTGACACTCACACGAAATATCAAATGACATAAATGATCTTCTGATCCAAGAAAAGCCTGTTTAATACCTAGCAGCACACATAATTCAGTTGGAGAAAGCAACTGCATATTAAACTGCTAGATCCCTGGAACCTCTTTGCCCTCCACATTATCTTAAATTTCTTCTTTCCTAAGTAAAAAGACAAGCACCTCCATCACCTTGAAGAAAGGTGCTGCAAATCACCGGGGCGTGACAAAGGACTGCAGAGGGTGCGACAGGGAATGGGGGTCGGAGGGGCCGAGAGCGAACACCCCACACTTCTCCGTATCAGCAAGAAGCACTCGGCGTCTCCGCAGACCACGGCTGCTGTGTGTGAAGTATCAAACCCAAATCACGTGAACCTCCTTTTCAGAATATTCCTCCACTGGGTGCAATTTGGGATTGTAACTTCTTGCCACTCCGAAGATGCTCACGATCAACCCAGCCCGACTGGACTTCCCAGCCGTCAGAGCTTGCGGGCTGCTTCATTAACACAATGGGTCTCCACCCCTGTAAGGATGAGCTGCACCCAAGGATTTCACCGCTGGGCACGATTAAGTAGGTTAAGTCCAGCCATTATTACTTTTAAGTATAAGTTCGCAATTTTAACTTCACGTGCTTGATCTTGACAGCTGAAACGCATCAAGAAGCTCTGTCTGCCAGGCTCCAGAGGTAGGTGGGACAGGCTGATAGCAGAAGCTTGGCTGGAGAAACCTGTGCTCCAAGTTCTGGAGAAGGGTGAGGCAGCGGCAGGCGTCCAGCTGGATCACTTGGCTGCTCCCTCTCCTTCCAGAGCCGTGCCTGTGCTCTCCGAGCCCAAGGTGGAGGGGGGACCAGCACACCGACCCCTCTGAACCCCTGTCAGATGTGGCCTCTGCTCACACCAGCAAAGCTTCACTCCCGTCAGAGGTACGGCTCCTCCTGGTGCCAGGACACGAGGCCCCGCTGCTCCGCATCCCATCTGCTGTCACAAACCTTGGCCCCGAGACTTCGCTGATGCTGAAATCCTTTTGTGTCAGCCTGGCAAAGCGGAGACTCCGCACGGCCTTGTGAGAACGAGCCCCAGGCGTCCGCCATGGGCTGCCAGGGGGCCAGGATGCTCCAGTCGGATTGGAAGGGTATTTATTAGTTCTTTTGCTTATTTTACAGACTTGTCCTCCTCAAGTCTCTCTGTCATTGCTGTGTCCCGGAGTGACCCCGAAGCACGCTCCCCTCCTGGGCCGGGGGGGCTGAGATGGAATTCGGTCACTCCCCGGGCCCCGGGCCCAGATGTGCAATGCAGATGGGGTTTGCAGAAAGGGACGAGGTCTGGCTGATGATAATTGTTTACAACTTTTATTAAACCCATTTTCCTTCTCTAATTATTATAATAGCTCCAGAAAACATCGCCTGTGAACTTTAAATGTTTTATGATTGTGTGTTTTAATGAAAGCTGTGGAATTATCCTGTGCTCGGTGCCACATGGCCCCACAAAGCAACGCAGTTGCTAAATAATTTTTAAAAATTTATAGTTTGCAAGATATATTTCCCATCTGTGGCAATACAGTAGCTCCCAAATGCATTAAATTTCATGACATTAACAACACCTCTTAAAAACAATTGGCTTAACTCCACAGGATGGTTTTATAATGACCCGAGAAGTGCATTATAATGTATACACATGTTGAAGATTAACATCGTTGAGATCAAATGCTACCAAAGCAAATAAACTCCACGTCCAAAACAAGTGCTTTTATACTTTGAAGTAATGCATTGCTGTTCAAAGTGTTAATCCCATTAATACAGACAGAAAGAAGTTCCTTTTGGCACTTTGCAAGAGCTCAGCCCAACAACCGAAGCTATGACAACCACAAAAACCTGTGGAGTTTCAAGTGCAGTATCTACAAAATGATTAATCCCTGGGGTGAGATTAGTAGCGACTCTTCCTTCCCTTCTCTCCCCAGAGACGTTCTCTGTTACGAGGCAAAAATACACAAACTGTGCCCAACTTAAAAATTGATTTTGGGATGTAAGCCAGACCAGATGGTTAGGAAAGCTAAATACCGTTGATTTATTTCTTACCCTTTACGAAGCAATATTAGAGACAATGGACCTTATCAGAACAAATGAGAATAAACATGGGGATGCAGACTCAATAGAGAATTAACAACCAAAGCTACCAGATTCTATTATGCTATGATTAATTCTGAATTTGTGGAAGTATTATCAGCAGCAAATGTCTAGCTTTATCTAATGAAACCAGCGCCAAACTAGACAACCTTTTAGTTAGTGCTCTTCAATTTGCAAGATACTTCAGTGGGGAAAAAAGTGAAGAAGATGCCAGGCTTCATGCTGTAAAGTCAGTTGGAAAATTCCCTTAGAATCACAGAATTGCCTGGGTTGGAAGGGACCTTTCAGGTCATCTAGTTCAGCCATCAACCTAACACTGACAAAACCCATCACTAACCCATGTCCCTCAGCACCACGTCTGCCCGGTTTTTAAATACCTCCAGGGAGGGGGACTCCACCACTGCCCTGGCCAGCCTCTTTTCTTAAACACCAACTGCACGTGAACCCCAAGAAACCAATCAAAAAGCCCAGATGACGCACACCACCACGAGCTGAATGTCCTTGGGGAATGTCACCAGGCAAAGCTCAGAGATCTAGCCCAAGGCTGTCACCCTTCCTTGCCGGTTCCCTCTGAAACGAGTGAGTGGCCTTCAGCCCCCCGCTTCCTACTAACCGTCCCATGGGGCCAAGGGGACAACGGCACCAGGGACCATCCCTCCTTCCTCTGCACCCGCTATGACTTCCTGTGGCTCCTAGGTCTGCCCCAGATGGTATGATAGCCTTGGTCATAGAACCAGCAAGCCATTCTCACATGGGGAAGCAGGGGTACCAAAACGTGCCTGTCCTTCACCCCGTGCCCCTCAGTTCCCCATCCACATCCCCACCGGTGCTGCCCCACAGCCGCGTCCCCACCGCAGAGCTCCCTCCCTCCGGCAGAGACAAAAGGTGCGAGACACAATTTACTGCTTGTGGCTGCCGGGTACTCCTTGTAAACAGGTTATATTAATTACTTAACAAATGTTTACCGCTGTCCTATATCACCCTCAGGTTCAACCGTCTCTGCAGAGAGAACATTCCGCGCTGGTTAACTGCTGCTGGCAACACGAGGAAATGGACTTTCTGATGAAAATGTTTAAGGCCCGTTATTTGTGAGATGCAGCTGAGATGGGACGTAATGAATTTAGCCCTGTTTCACTTCATTTACCATAGCTAACGCATACAATAAAAGTTTAGTTTATACTCTGGTGCTGCCATGCGTGAATATCTCATTATAACTGCAAAGACTTTTTATTTTTATTGGGACCTGTAACAGCATTGTGCTATGTTAATTACCAGCCTTGGAACACAAGTGCAGCGAGGTTCGTTCCCTTCCTTCCTTCCTCCTCCACAGGCAGAACAAAAACCAGGGGGGCTGCAGTCGGGCCAGTATTTAAGCAGGCGTGTTATATTAGATTATGGCTGCAGTGAACAGGGAAGATGGCGAGGAAGTCACCCTGGCCTTGGCATACAGCCACGTTGGTGCCATCTCCAGCATCTCCCATGCTGAGGGACTTCCCACTGCGGGTGCCAGAGGCATCTCCAGCCACCCCTGTGCCGCCCTCGCTGCTCCCTTCCCCTCCCAGCACGTGGGTCGAGATCAGCGCTTCTGCCATGTGCACCGGGGGAGACCCACCACTCCATGAAGAGCTTCCACGAAGAGCCCACCACACAGACTCAGCTGCCCCAGCATCTTCTCACTGCCTTTCCACCGCCTGGAGTATGGTTTCTGTTGTGGCAAGGAACGTGTATTAGAGTCCATTTGTTTGATGGAAGAACAGGCGGCTGCTGCCCCATGTGGCTTGGGCAGTGTCTCACCACACGCCAGGAGATCCATGTGCAATGCACTTGATGAGGGTACGGCCTTTTGGAGAAAAGGGAAGGAGGACAGGGCTAGCAGGTCAGCAACTGAGCAAAGACGGTCACCATAAGTTCAGAAGTGGAATCCCATCTATTTTAGGACATCCTGGTCTGCTGAACATCCTGGCTACCAGGAAAGCCAGGCTGCTCCGGCCCCACATGTCAGACTCATCAGTGGTGAGACCACAAAGGTGACGTCACGTCCTAAAATGTGGCTAGCAGACCAAAATCCCAGCATGTTATCACATCCTGCCTTTCAGAGAAGTGGTTTCTTTTGATACTTGACCATTTTGAGGAATAGGCACCTTTGGTGGTGCTAGAAAAGCCACAGGTCACTGACTTGATGACAGTTCCTGAGGGAGGCTGGGGTTTTTCTTAGGACCTTGCTGAAAGCTGGGATTGGTTTCACCTTCATCCCCAGGGATGCAGGGAAAGCAGCTGTTTTCCACCTCCATGCAAGAGGACTTCTTTGAATGCAGCTCATCTGCCTGTAGCTTCAACACGGTCATATTTCCCAGCTCCTCCATAACGTCCCTAAAGCAGAGCCAAAAGAGAAAGGAGCAGCTGGAAGGAGGTAGAGGACATTTAAGGAGTCCTTGCAAAGGGTACAAACTTTTTAACTTCTGAAAAGCTGAAGGCTCACTAAAAAGGGACACAGGAAGGAAATCCAACCGCAGAGAAGGATGGAGCCAGTGTATGTAGTGAAATGCCAGCACATGGAAGATCTAGATACTTATTAGGTAACATAATCCTCCAACCCAGATGTCTTTTACAAAACTGAATCCTTAAAAACACTTGGTGTCTTTTTTTCCTTTCATGAACATTCATGTTTTGGAAAACTCCAGGCTGGACGTTGCTCAAACTGCTAACGCTCCCCGGGCTGTGGTGAGTCACATGCAGTGACCTTTCGGAAACCCTCCGCAGAACCGAGAACCCGCTGCAATCACAACAGTAGAAAACATGTAAACTCTTCTATTTTAGGGGCTCCCAAGACTCTCGGATCTGACGCAAACAGGTGCAACGCTACTGGCAGCAGTGACTTTTAGCACAAGAAGCCAGTTTTCCAGATGTGTGTCCATAAGAGGAACAGATGAGCAGTGGATTTGTCCTGTGCTCTCTTCGCCCATCAGCCAGGGTCCTGCCTCTCCAGGTATACAAAATTCATCCCTTTTATCCCCGACAGGTTCATGCAAAGGTTCCCTCGGTGTCCCAGTTACCTCTGTTCACATGCCACAGTGTTTTAGGGCTCAGATACTGTGGATCAGAGAGCCTTGACCTTCTGAATTATGTTTTTTACAGAACTGCTCGCTCTGCATAAGGCCTCACTGATGCTGCTGAAGCTCAAGTCCACATGCTCCCCCAGCCACAAATAAACTAGAATAACGTGAAGGAACTGATGGCTTGGTGGTAACGGAGTGAGCCCCTGCCAGCTGGATGTGAAGAGAAAAGAAAGAAAAATCTTTCTTCTCTCCCTCTGAAGACGCACCAGTGCCAGGCCGGATGGTGAAGGCTGGCAGGCCATGGGTCACCACGGGGCAGCGGTGGGGCAGGCACTCCCCTGGAGACATGAAGGACTTGGACACAGCTCAGTCTCAGCATCTGGGGCCACGACTCGTGGGAGCCACGAGTTCGGTCACGCTGGCGAGAGGAGCCTCCCAGCCCGCAGGCTCCAAGCCAGGCTGAGAGCTGGGGCTCTTCATGTCTCAGAGCAACGAGAGGACACGGGGCTGCGTCCCGAGCCAGCAGGCATCAGAAGGTCTTTGCCAAGAGTGCTGGGATGAGAGCCTTGATAAAACTTATTTCTCAGCTCTGGACAGCAAAATAGGATCATACTTCACTGCTTCTCAAGCTCTCTCAGCCTTTTTACTGCTCTCCTGTCCATTACTACCACTGTGACTTGTGACTGAGTTGCATTGCTATTCACACTTCATTTTCTCCACTTTGGCTCCTTTAATAGGTCTCTCCCAAAAGCTGAGCAAGGTCTGAACTGCCATTCGGCTCTGCCTGGTCTCTTCTTTCCTCCTTCACCTTCAGCTCCTTTCATCAGAAGGGCTTTCTTATCTTCTTGGCATGGTCTTGGCCCTGGTCTCAGCTACAGGCCCGCTGGTGGGGCGGTACGGCCAAAATGCACTTACCACCTCCACTTCCATGGGGCAGGCTCCGAACCAGAGCAGCGCCTGGCAGAACTGGGGTGCTCAGGGTGATCCAGGAGATTGTCCTGGCCAGCATCTGCGAAGGACTGCATTCGCTGCGGCAGAACAAAAGCTCTGGCAAACTCCGTTTGCACTGGAGAGGAAACACAACCCCCGAGAGCCTTCTCGAGCGGAGACTGGACAGTAGAAGAGCATTACCTTGAAGTACTGCACTATTCACTGCAACAGCTTGGCCCCGCAACACCTCGTGCCTTGTAGTTTAATGTAACTTCACCTTTCCAGGGCTTCCAGCTGGGTGCTGGCTGGTTAACAAGCCTGAACGACTTCCTTCATTGCTTACTGAGGACAGCCAGGGAATTTTCCTAAGATTTCTCCAGTTTTGCTGGACTTTGTAGTTTGGCTCCAAGTTCATATTGACCTGTGGCTATAGCAACGAGTTTGCAGCCAGCTCTTTTATCTACCAGAAAGCCAGGCAGCCCCCTACGCGTACATTCTGCATGTGGTTTTATGCAGCAGTTACTTCATCTGGGGTCAGCTCTCATTTACACTCCGAAACTTCCCTTCAGACCCACATTTTGCAGCTTGTAGCATATGAATAACTTGAGATGGGACACAAACACCTGCTTTTGTGATCTGTGGTCAGAAAAGCTCAGGAGATGTGGATCTGGCAATACATGCCTTTGGCATGACTGCAGAAAACTGGTGGTTCAGAAGTTCAGGTTTTTTGACTCTTCAAAGGGAACAGTTCGCACAGCTCACGTATGGATGGGAGGGAACGGAATTTCTTCCCACAGACTTCAGTAAAAGTCAAATCTATCTCATACCATATGACAGTTGCTGCTCTTACATTGAAGTTGGTGCCAAGTCACTGGGAACTGGTGGCGGGAGCTGCCCTCTGAGCAGCAGAGGAAGATGTTTTGGGCTGGAAGGCAGCAGTGCTGCTAGAGAGGGAACCCTATGGCTACAGCAGAAGGGAGGAGCGGCTCCTGGCCTTCCAGAACACCTGATCCCATAGCAGTTGTGGAGTAACACATCTGGTGCCCTCCTGGCTGCGTTCAAAGCGTTCAGCTCGCCTTACTTTAGTGATGTGCAAAAAGCACCTTCTCCCTGACCTGTTGACACGACGGGGCTGCCCTTTGGCTGTTCCTTTTAACTGGTACAGCCCATCTTCCGTCCAGTCCTGAGCCATCTGCACTGACTCAGCTCGGGGACTTGTCCCAGGCTCGCTCTTCCCCTCCCTGCTGCTTACACTCCCCGAAGCCGCTCTGCAGGAGGGCAATATTTGGCTGTCCGTACCACCTCCAAAGCTCTGTGCCACAGCTGAGGGTCAGAGCCAGCAGCCTGCCCGCAGGAGACCACCTTCTCCTCCCAGCTTGGAAAACCAAATGGAGCAGCCCCTCCTCCAGAGGCAGCCGTGGCCGTGGAAAACAGGAAACCAGAACTTCTTGCAGCATCTGCTGGTAAGTGATGATCTGAAGTGGTGCAGCACAAAGGTCCTGTCTGAAGGGCACGGGCAGGTCTCCTGGGGAAGGGTTCGTGGCCTGTTCCTCCCAAATCCCAGCTCCTCCTGCTCCAGAGCGCTCTCCCCTCTGCCCCCCTGCCACAGGGGTGGGATGGATGGGACATGTGCCGGGAGAGGAGACCGTTACACACAACTGACTCTGGTTCCGTGGTTTTCTTTGGCCCTGACAACCCGCTGATGTTCAGGCTCATCCTTTCCAAGAGTTTGTGCAATGAGAGCTGCCCTTGGAAAACCGACAGCACGACTGCAAGCAAAAGAAGAGCACTGAACCCAAACCTGAGCTCTGGCGCAACAAGAAAAAAAACCCAACTTCAGATAAAAACACAGAGGTCACATTTTAGTGCCCACCGGGCAAACCAGCATCCCGAGGGCCTCCTGCATGGTCTCAGCAAAGCCACCGAGTCATGCTACACCAGCCAGAAAAACAGAAGTCGCTATGGCAGTGCCTTACCCCTAGGTTACAAGCTGTTCTAGTTTGTGGAACTCGCCAACTTATAATAAAGCCCTGCCTTTACTTACGAAAGAGTTCAAGACATGCTCAGAACAAAGAAGAAATGAAAATAATGCTGGCTGCGGTCCCGGAGTCCGAGAGCTCCTGGCTGGGGTGCTGTGTCACACATCATCGTGCTTTGAAGAGGTGTTCTCCAGATTCCCTTTTATAAAGATTTTATCTAAGCAATTCCTTTCCCTAAGTAGATTTAGATATCAAAATAAATAAAATAAATGCAGCCCTGCTGTAGGCTTTCGAAGGTTCCCTGATAACTGTGGCAACTGATGTAGAGTTGGTATTCCTCTTAAAAAATACCATTTTTAATTTCTGCTTACATGATTAGGTCCTGAAGCACAGATACATTCAATCACCACCTTGGAGCACATCGTAAATCTCTGCTCAGTATTAGAGTAATAACAACAGAAAAGAACCAAAAATACTTCAGGCAGAATATTGGCTTTTGCTGTGCTTTGAGTAAGGTTTCTCCTCCTACAGAGAGTTTGTGGGTTTACCCGCGGGCGCAGGGACAGCAGCGAGTTCCTCTCAGGCACACTGGGCTGTGAGGTGGCACCTGTCGGCGCCACGGGACGGCGTGCCCAGGTACCCCGTAACCTGCCACCTCCGGGCTCCTCCACCACCACAGCACCCTCCTCTTCCCCAGCTCGCTTTGAGATCCCGTGCCCTAACATCACTTTCAAAATTGAGCTGGTTAAATTGCTGGAAATGTCTGTGTGGGTGAATGGAAATCAATTTCACTCCAGTTTATGTCAAACATAGCTTAAATCACCAAGGGATCAGGTTCAGTTACATCAGTACAAGACAGGTTTAAAATAAGTGTCCACAAGAGTTTCTCCACCAGTGCAGTGGAATAGATTAAAACAAGTTTATAACAGCACTACTTTGTCTGAATCACACGGTTCCGCCGCTGACACTCCTTCTGCAAAAGCTCATGGCTGAGACCAGGAACCGGGGGGCACGCTCAGGGTTTGGCTCCATCGAGAGGCAACCGTGCCAGGAGCTGCCCTGTCGAGAGGCAACCATGCCAGGATCTGCCCTCTGCCCGGGATCCCCGCCGCAGTTCTCTCTCCTCAACCCCTCACCCCAGTCGCGAGTTTAGGGCCAATTCCCACTTCAGCTACTGCTGCCCCCCGGCCCCACACACCCGGTGCTTCTAGAGAACAGCCTGAGAAGGGGGCTCAACCCCTAAACACAAGTCATGTCTGGATTGAATTGCTGACCTCTCGGTCTTCACGGCTCCAGGTTTTTTGCTACAGGACACAAAACGTGCTTCTCTGGGGTTGGGAAGCTCAAAATCTATTCACAATGGAAAATGGCTCAGCAAATACAACCGATGCTTGGGTGAGGTGCTGGAGGCTTATGGCACGTGAAGGACAATGCTTGTGCCCCACGTGCTCAGCTCTCGGAGAAATACAGCAGGTGGCAAGGTACTGAAATACCCTTCTCCCGCTTCTTTTAAAACTGAATTATGATCATAGCAGGGCATGTTGCAACAGGACAAGGGGTAATGGCTTTAAGCTAAAAGAGGAAAGATTTAGACTAGATAAACCCAAACTACTCAACAATCCTATGATTCTCTGATCATCTGGTGAAAGTACAAATCCAAATTATATACAGCATTATATTGCACTGACTAAATAATACAGTGGCTGCTCCTTAAGCTCAGCTCAACCCTGTGGTCAGGCAAAGAAATGACACAGCTCCGAAATGGCTCTACAAGTGTAAATGCCAACTCCTGCTTCCGTGGGCCCATGCTGGACAAAAAGGAGCTCCATGCAAGAGCTTCCTCCACGCAGAAACCAGGAGGGAAACTCACCAACGGCAGGGAAAGAAGAAAAGGCTTTTGAGAAAAGGACAGAAGTATAAAATCTTCCTGTGCAGAGAGGAGCTCAGGGTGTTCACCTGACAGTTCGGCAGGTAAGGAGAAGGTAAGTGGTTTGGGGGCTCTGGGATGGTGGGTTGAACAGGAGCTGCTGGGTAGGGATGCCTGATGGCCCATGAGAAATGGTGTGATTTGACAGGGGTTTCCTCCTGAAACGCTTGGGAGGTGTTGAGTGAAGCAGAAGAAACACGTGGGCAAAAATACACTGCGTATTGGTTTGCCTCTGAATGTAATTAGCAGTTGGCCATATTAAAAGATCTTGCATGTTTGCTCACTGCAAAAACAGAGATGTGCAGAATCGCTCAGAGGAAATACTGAATGCTAGCCTTAAATATTCACCAAAATCAGACTTCCAAATGGTAAATGAACATTTAATACTCACAACTTAAGTCAGCACTGGAACCAAGGATTCGTTAAGAAACACAGAAAACACAAACCTTGCCTCAAATAATTATCAACCTAAACAAAACCATTTAAAAGCTTCTTCACGCCATTTGTTACGTTACGATTAACCACTATGCTGGAAGCAGCCTTTGCTGACTAGAGACAACTCTTCTCTCCCATACACAGTCTTTCTTCCACCACATCTGCCTTGTACATTTTCCCAACTGAAAATATTAATTTCAAGCAAATTTCCTAACCCTGCTGCACACCGTGTTCTCACATGATACAGAGAGCACCCAGGTGTAGCTTTTACGAGGGCGATATAGCGCTGGATGCGGTCCCGGCTGGATGGTTTTTATGTTCATTTCCTTTTCTTTCAGGTGACAAGAAGGTGTTTTAAATGGTGTGAACAAAATGGTTTTTCTCCAAATAAACACTCACCCGTTTCCAGCCTCATTTCTATTCCTACACATGTGGTACCAAGAAAATACATATTTAAAATATTGCTACAGCAGAGTTCACCAGGGGATGGCTTACCCCCCCTTGCTAAAAATAAATTTTCTTAGCCCACGACCAAGCCTTTTACCGTTGCAAGATGAACTTTGACTCTGTGTTTTCTAGCACAGTGCCCTTGGGGGAGCTGAGGCGGCAGCAGCCGGTCCCCTTCCTGCTCAGCCGCTCTACCTCGACTCCACTTCTGCATCTGCGCTGCTCACGGAGAAACCAGCCTCCGTGCCCGAGAGCCAGAGCGGCTCCGGCCGGGAACAGCCCCGACGCGAGGCCAGCCTGCTAAGAGAAAATGTGAGCCGAGAAAATACCCAGGGAAGGGAGCTGATCCCAGCGAGCTCCGCAGCCTTTCACAGCACGCTCCGCGCCCCTGACTTCCTCCTGTGTTTTGCTGCAGATGCAAACGCGCCTCTTCGCAACCGGGGCTCGGGCACAGCGAGACACACGGGACCGCGTGGCTGACGGCGCGGGAACAGGGGTGCGGGTGTCTCCCCGCTAAGGGAAACAAGATGTCACTGGAGCCTGTGTGAGGCCTCTGGGCGGGTGAAGGAAGAAAGCAGCAGCACAGACTGAAGGCAGTGGAAGCAACAGAACTGGGGGATGTGGTCACATACCCAACATCCAGCCAAGTGACCCTTCGGCACAGACAACTGCCTGGAAAACACAACCCCACTGGGCCGTGTGATGCTCAAACCAGGCGTATCTGCAAGGGAAGGGCCTCACCTCCTGCCAAAGCTCCATTCAGGAACCCAAACTGGTTTCCAGTTTCCCACTGCAGCTTTAGCTATGTTTTTATAATAAGGTATCTCACCATTCTGTTTCTCTCTATTCTATTGTTGACCAGGCAACTCAGTTTCACACCCTAGTTGCTCTACAATCATTTAACAACAACACTCCCCCCCCTCAGAGACAGGAGTAGAAACACTCTACAGAACTGCAGCACAGGAGAGAGCCATCAGGGAAAGGGTGAGGAAAGCTCCACCTTTATTCTCCTGAAGATTCACTAAGGTAAGCTGCCACAGAGATTCTATTTTTCACTATTAATTGGACACTAAAGTGGAACACTGCACTCTCTAGCTTGCTTTTACACTATGCTTCTAACAAGCTCACACATACTACGAGATGTGTGTAACAGCACAAAAAAGGTAGGTTAAAGGTGGGGGAAGAAGATAGCAATAGAGGTAAATATTTGATTCTTCTCTACTTTATGTTCAGGAATAGTCACAGACACACAACCAGATGAAAAGACACCCCAAAACCTCCAGCCAGAAAGTCAATGCTGCCCTCTTCTCTACCGTCCTGCAAAACCCATTTTTGTGCCCAGGAAGGACGATGCTCATTTACTTGCAGTTACTGCTAACGTGAGAATGAAGGAGTACGTGAAAGAGGGAGGGACTGGACAACAAACACCGAGCCCTGTGCTTTGAAGCAAGTAAGAGCTGAGTTTAAACTGATCCCCTGCAGCAGAGAATGGAGTGGCTGAGAGCTTTCCTGTGGAGCGATCCTACCCCATGCGGGTGCTGCTCAACGAGAGGGAAAACGAAGGCTTTATCTTTTCAAGACAAGCAGCAGCATTTCCTATGGTACCCACGCCTGGCCATCACTATTCTGAGATGTCTTCAGCCTTGTGCCCAGTCCCCAAACTGGTATGTGCTTACAATGAGGTTCCTGCCTTGGTGAACTTGCCCTGAAAGCAGGGGAACTGTCTTCGATAGGTCTCAGGTGACGAGCCGTGCCTGGAGGAGGCTGTTTAAGCCCCACCACATTGCTCTGGCTCCCTCTGTGTGACAGCTGAGCTCTGCTGGCCTGGGCACACCACCAGCGGATCCCCAAGCAGCCCTCACAGCGCCGGCCATGTCCGAGGTGTGATGAGCAGAAGTGAGAGCCCTGCAGAGAACCACAGGTTTCTCAAGTGGTACTTCACACCCCAGCAAATGCAAACGCTTCCAGCTCTGGGGCTCAGGAGGTGAATGTGTAGGAGAGCGAGTCAGGACACCATGATGACCATGTTCATACTTGCTCCTTATGACTTCTGGAGAGCATGCTGAAGCAGACTGGTCCCCTCGTGTCACCAACTGTCCTGTTACCACCCCTGAGCGATCAATAGATCAGGTCTGTGACATTGACGGCTCTCCTTTGGCTGCAGAGTCCCCTCCGAGGAGGAAGCGGTGCGAAACGGTGGGGGATGCTGACAGCACGACGCTGGAGCCAGCCAAGAGGCCGGGACGGCGGGAGATGGAGTTGGACGGAGGGCAGACGAAGGCCCAGGCGCCGCGCACGCATGGCCGGTGATCTGTGGGGTTCAGGCTGTCAGCTCCTCAAGGTCCACAGACTTGGCAGGCACCGCTCCCGGCCCCTTCTGTGCAGACTGGAAGGCAGGTGCCAAAAACTCTCGCCGTTCTGGACGGGTTTCAGATGGCGAGGGGAAGGCAAGGAGCCGGACTGCACCACAGCTTGTGAGCCACCGGGACTGTCTTCCCAGAATTCAGTCCAAATATCAGAATATCAGCTTACTCGATAGGAAGGAACTTGCTTATTAAAGTAGCATCAAGTGTATAACCTCTTTTCAGCCACGTGACAGTGATTTTTTCAACCAGGAGCTGGTCAGAGCATAAAATGAGGGTTTTTTTCAGCGCCCTGCACTCGTGCTCTGGGCAATGCTGAGCTCATGCCAACCCTGCCCTTTGCTGTGCCTGTGCCGCGGGAAGGGCAGGGTGGCACAGAGTGTGGGGGGCTGCACAGGCAGCAGGGTTAACATTAGGCTGCTCAGTTACAGACTTTATTTTTCTTCTTTTAAACTTCTCAAATTCTGAACGTAAAGAAACGCCAAAGGAACCTCCAAGTACTTTAACCAAGAACTGTAATTTCCTGCAACTCAATGTTTTTGTAACGAGAGACAGCTGAGTTTTTCTGCCCCCAAAGATTGCAAATTCCAATTTAGAAGTGATGATTCTTACAGGCTTTTAATGATTTTTCTTTAATGGGACAGGTCCGAATGTGAACAGAAATTATCAACAAGCCAGGCTTTCGTTTATAAATACCATTCCAAAACAGTTAGGCTTTGGTAGTCTGAGAAGCCATTTGAAGGTCACCTATAATTCCTAAATACATATAAACAAATAAAAAAATTACATATAGTTCCACTTTTTAATGTGGAGTTCAAAAGATAAGTATCATCTGTGTCCTGATGAAATATACATCCATCCATTAACTACATATCATCCATCTCATAAGCTTTGGGGTACAGTGGCTGTCACAGGTTCACAGGTTTGTGGCTTTGGCTTTTTTTTGCTCCCCTCATTGGATGTAACAAAAGGTTTTACCTCTACATACAGCTCTGCATGGATTG
>KZ506045.1:17801-29415 GCA_002844005.1 Limosa lapponica baueri
ACGAGGAGAAAGGTATCTTGGAATCGCGTCTTTATTCGGGCTGCAGCTGTTTTTACTCTGGCGACGCTGAGCCAAAGATTTATCTCAGTCAGGAACATATTGAGACTCTGGCACACTGTAATTTGGAATAGCTTCCCTCTGGCTGGGTTGCAAATGCTTATTGGGACCTTGTTATCAATAGCAGCATAAGAAAGTCCTGCACTTCTCTTGGGTGGGCACGGCTGGGAAATGGATGGGGAAAATTATCCAAGTTGAAAACAGCCCCTGCTCATGAGTAACAGGCGTGTGTCGTGGAGTAGGAAGGCGTGAGGGGCAGTGGACAGGAGCTTATCGAGAAGTTATTGCTGCCCAAGCCCCCGTATTATCAAACAGCTGCCTCAGACACTGCAGAGTTGCCAGCTATTGGGGCACAGCTGGCAGCTTCTTTTATCCGTGTAGAGCAAATCCAGGGAATGCTGGCAGTCCTGGAGGTGAAGAGCTGAGGATGCATGTGAAGTAAGAAGGGTTTGCACGAACATGGGAAACTGTAACCCGGGGGGAGTGTCCTGCACGCAGATGTAAACACCATGTAATTGTTAAGGCTGTGATTTTGTGGCTCCTTTGAAAAAATATGGAGTATGCATGGAGAGGCAGACCCACCACACACACAAGAGACCTCCATGGATTGCCAGAGCACATCAGACATCAACAGAGGATATTGCGTATGCCTGTATCCTGTGTTTTTATATATTTCCTGAGGTTGCATTTGTACTATTGCAACTGGGGGTGCTTTTCAGCTCTTCTGTCTGCACAGAAAAGAAAGTTGGATGCTTGTCCCAGTTTCTATAGAAATCTCTTAAATTAACATCTCTTTCTTAAGTGAATACATTCAGTCATTACATTCAAAATGCACGTAATTTTTACAGTTAATTTGATCTCTGCTTGACATGACCTTTTGTCCAGTCAATTAACGCCTTGGAATTCAAATTATTTTAATTCTGATTATCTCCAACTTATTCATCAGGCATACTCTAGGCTTGACATTACTAATAGGTACTCAGTGATGAAAAAAATCTTATACCTAGATTTATCAGATATCAGATCTCATTTAAAGATCTATACCGTCTTGTAGGGATGATATGGTCTTTGATTAGTAATAGCTGCTATCTATATGATGCCTCTTAAACCAGAGCTAGTGTAGAAAGGCTGTGGATCTGTTTTCATTTACCAGCAATCCTCATCTCATATTGTGTTTATGCAAGAGCAGAATTCAGGCAAAATTTCCAAACATGGACATGTAGAGCAAGCATCTTATTTGCAAAGGTATCAAATGGTGAAGTTGGTTATTCAGCACATTTGAAAGTCAATCTGCTGCTTTTAGGTAGCTGAGCACGGATGGTGAGAGACTAGCTACAGACACTCTACTTTGGCTTGACAGGCATGTGAGACTTCACAAAATGGATCAGGCATCAAATGTTCCCTGAGAACAGAGGGAGGTTGTCTTATTTATTTTCAGAGGTGTTTTTCCAGGGTTTTTTCTTTCATCAGAAAGCTAGTTTAAGAAATTGCAAATGTTCACACATTTGTCCTAAATAAAATACACACGTTCTCCTGACAGGAACACTTTCATCCTCAAAAACTTAATCTTGAATGAAAAAGGAGAGAGGAAACCAGACGGGATAGTAATAATAATAACAATAACATCATCCCATGCCAACTCCCCAAAGCTGCGTCATCACTGTTTTCTTTCTTCCACCTGTTGAATGTGTCCTCCTAAACTACTTTTTTTTTTCTAATTGCCCATTTGTTCAAGGAAGCTGCCTTTCATTTTCTTTAAGTCACTGCTGATTATACCACTACCGAAGCAGAGGGGGAGAAGTTCTCAACAGTTTGTAAAACTATCTGAAGAGCCGTTTTACTCATGGAGCTGCTACGATGCTTTCACTTGGATAGGCTAATGCCTTCCTATAAATTGTCAGAAAACAGTGCCATTCCCTAGTCTGACAAACACCGCGTGATGCAGGTGTAAGAGTTTTAGCCAGAGAGATTTGGCTTCTCTAGACCCTTGTTTGAGAAGGAATTCAAAATCCAGTGATTATGCTGGTATGAGGTGCTTCTCGAGCCACATTAGAGAAACCTGGCCCAGCCTTTTATCTGGTAGGTTTGGGATTCTTGCTCCAATTTGTTCTCTGTTTGTTCTCTGGGTAGGATCTGGCAATCTCTATCAGACACCCAAATGTCACCTCCCAGTGTACAAGGACGCCCTTCCTCTCCCCACCTGCCTTGGCAATCACAGGAATTCATTTTAGATCATTTTTTTTTTCATATGGATTGAAGTGAAAAACAAAACTTGGACTGACCCCATATCATGCGGTTGAGGAACTCCCCGAAGTTGTAGAAAGAGATGATGACAGCAAGGCTACCGGCGAAAAAGGCTGCTAGCCCAGCTGGGCTGAACGAAGCAAAGAGAGGATATACCCACTCTCCTGTTACAGAATAAATCCACAGGACCCTAAACAAGGAGAGAAATGACCTTTGGTTAGGACCATTTAGTTAGAAGAACCACTTCATGATTTCTAAATCCTGAAGGGCCAAGTTATCAAAACAATCTTGATACAGAGAAAATTAGCTCAGCTGTCAATACATCTCCTCGACATTTGGGCTATTTGCTGTGAAGCACACTTGAGCCACTGCTAAACGAGATGGGTTTCAGTGCAGGTTGAAATGCACACGATGTTCTGCTGTCACCCTGGTGGCATTGGCTATTAATGCAGTAAAATGCTCAGAAATAGGCATGCGCATTTGGCTATACTAAGTGAAACTTATTCAAATAAGCTCTTATATATGCATTTGCTCTTAGTTACAACAGCTTTCCAGCCCCTATCCAGACCTTAAGGGTCTGTGGGGACAGAAAGTGCTATTTCCCACTGTCCCTATCCTGCCACTGTTGACCACTGTTTGGGGAGTGGAAAGAAGTTTGCAGGAGGCAAGATGGCAAGGGGAATTCTCCAGCACCTCTTCTCTCGGTCTAAGAGGAGAGGAGGAGCAGGTAGGCAGGAAATAGATGTAGCTGCTTTGCTCCTTTGTGCCAGAACCATTTGCAAAGCACTGTTTGGAAAAGGGAAAGAAGGAAAAGGGAGGATGAATAGGCCCTGCTTTATAGGGCTTCTTTTCTTCTTCTTAAGCTGTCAGTTCACTGATACTATTTTAATTGCTTATGGCTCATAAGCATGTCTGGTAGCAAATGCCTGCACTTAAGATTATAAAAATGTTCTTTATATATTAAATATAGGAAAAAACATTTTTATGTATAAAATTATATGTATTTGTATTGAATATGTAAAGAATATAAAAAAAATAGGTCAGGTCTCCAGGATTGTTATGAGGATGGGCCATTCTAACGATGGGCACCGCTTCCCTAAAAAGAACCCTTGGGTCAAACAGTCCTAAAAGGTTTAATTCTTGATTAAAAAAAACCCCAACATCTGAGGAGTATGCCATACTTTCCACCACCAGTGCTAACACGGGAATACGGTCCCGCTGTCTCTGAAGGAACGCAGCCTGCCACCTTGCACTGGGCATCACGCCTCAGAGAAGTGACAAACAGGCGGCCCCACCAGCCTGAAACTGTGTCATGAAACAGAGGAATGGGAGAGTGCTAAGGAAAAAAACAAACACCAATCCATGTCTGAAAAGGTGATTTCTCATTTCTCTAGTTAGAGCAGGAAGGGGTAGGACAAAAAGAGGGGTTTTTCCTTGCTGATCCCCACCTAAGGTATGCAGTGGAGAAATTGAGGGGTTGGTAGTAGAGCTGTCTGGGCTGAGCATGGAAACGTTAAGTGTAGAGACTCATGTTCATGATTTAAGATAGGTTTTTCATCAAGTAAACTGGGCTGCAAAACAGCTAAGTAATTAAAAAAAAAATAAAAAAAAAAGCCTGCAAAAAAGGCCACAGAGAAGCTGAGAAGAAATACTGAAGGTAGGTGGTAACTGGAGACCATGGAAGTGTCAGCATGTGTTCTTCTCTGCATAGGGCTACTATTTCCTTAGTGTGTCTTGAACAGTACAACAGAAAGTGACAATTGTCTTTATTTTATACAATGAAGAACTAAAATATTTATTTTATACAATGAAGAACTTGATTCAGTTCAACCAACTAGCGTGCCTGACATGAAGCATTCGGCATGTGTTTTTGAACCTAAACAAATGACTATGCGGAAGCGCCAAAGCTCTTTCATCTTTCTAACTTGGTGGGAGCTGTGTGTTGCCAGATTTTTATCTTGGGGCATACCTCCATATTCCTGAGCCCTACTCATTTTGATGACAGAATAGTTAACAGTTTTGAGGGTTTGGTTTTTTTGCTAGGGATTCCATAAAATGCATCCCACAACTTGCAAATGGATGTTGCTCGTTTCTCATGGATAATCACCTGTTGAATACAGTTGCAGGTTTGAGAGGCTTATTATTCTGAAGATTTCATTTTACAAAATTTCAATTTTCACCAAGATTTTACCTTGGATATCAGGGAGTGAGTCAGAAGCAGACAATGCCTAGAATTATGTCAGGGGGGTTTGGGACTAGATGATCTTTAAGGTCCCTTCCAACTCTGACGGTTCTAGGATTCTATGATTATAGAGAGAGTAGCTTGAGATAACAGCCCTGAGTATAACCAAAGTTGCCAAGTTGCTATAGGATAAAGGCCAGCATATGGGTACCAGGGAGAGGTGATGTGCTGCCATAGTATAGCTGGATGCAACTGGGGGATTTATCCTGTCTTCTCATTACACATACATTAATGTTAAAGGATGCATTCACTGAAGGGGGGAAAAAAAGTGTCTCTAAGGAATTATTAAATGGGAAGACCCAGAAAGGAGAAAAGAACATATTGGCCACATGTGAGCTCCCTGAGACTGTGGTTAATTGAAAATTAAAAGGTTGTGAACTGAAAATGAAAATGAAGCGAAGGAAAAATATTTTGATTCCTAACAGAAGGCAAATATGGACATATGACAAGAAAGCCATCAGTCTCTAGATTTGATTTGGTTTGGGTTTTTTTTGTATTTTAGTTTTGTATGCAGAGTGAAATCTATAAGGATTTGTATTCCCTTGCAAAAGTAGTTTGAACTTTTCTCCAAAAGCACATGCAAAATTGTGAGGATTAAGATTTATTTTATACTGATCTGTTACCACTGAAATGGGAAGGAGCGATCTATTGTTACTTTCTTCTTAAGATTTAAAATGCCAGTTCTAAAATGTATATATTCTTCACTGTTTTCAAAGCGATGACTCCAGGAGTAGGGCATTACTTAATGCAACCAGGAGATGCCAGATCCATCCTTGCAAGAATTCACTAACATGCTGAATGGTTCTCTTAGCCCTGGTGTCCCGCAACTGAAAGCCTCTTTTCATTTTTGAACAACATGTATATTCTAAGCTATAGTGAAGCCCTGCTCAGAGAGGGCTTCACTCTGGTGGTACCTCTGGTGTCACCAGCTGCTCCGTTTCTCTACTGCCTTGCAGGGACCAGTCAGTTCTCAGCCCATCAACGCCAGGGGAGGATTGTGACATTTTAAGGAGAGGCTTTTAGGAAGGGCTCTGTTGCTTGTGAAGCGTAAGGTGCCTAAATGGGGCTATTAAAACACCAAGTTGCAGCACCCACAGCAAAGTGCATACGTGTGTTAAGATTTCAGTGCACGGGCTAAAAAATTTTTCTGTTAGTTGTAGGCTGTTGTTTGTGGTTGCAGGGAACCAAGACGAGGAGGGAAAAAGAAAGCAGACAGGAGGTCCCTTGCTGCCTTTGGAGGAAAGAAAGCAACAGCATTGAAATCCTACTATCATTTATCCAGTTATCGGGACAGGGGAGACAAGTGCTCTAAGGGACCACCTTCCGCTCAGGACCACAGCAGCAGCATGAAACATCAATTCAAAGAAGATACTGGAAGGGTCAAATGTGTTGATCCTCATCCTTTGATGAGGATTCAGGATGAGCCGTGCCTCCTGTGGGATGAAATTGCTCAGCTGATAGGGACTTTAGGGGAAAGCGTGGCACGTGTGACTGCAATAGTCGCCTGGAGAGCTGTCTGGTCTCAAAGACACTAAAAATCAAATGCTGTCAGAAGACAAGCAAAACAAAGCTGGTGCTAAGCAACTGGGTGAACCAGAACATAGAAAAGGAATTTAGGAAGCCATGGGCATAATCCTATTAGGCTCTGGACTGGATTAGGACAAATGGCTCCTAACTTGGATATGTAGTGTAGCAGTGGAGTCCATTGGTTCTACAACCACTCTGATGGGTTTCAAGTCACAAGAGCGTTTCATCTGTGCGGTTTATTTTCTATTCCAGATTTTCATTCGGTGGGCTGAAGGTAGTCTGTAGCTGGGAGTGATAACTGGTGGGTAGGAATGGAAAGTAGGATTCCCTCATAATCCCAGTGAATTCTCAGAAATCTTTGCATGAGGACACCACCTCCCCGATGACCGGTTGTTCTGTATCTGTCACCCTAGGTCCCAGGTGTTTCCTGAGCTCTGGAAAGTGGTATTGCAGCGTACCCTGAAACTGTATGGACCTGTTCCTGAGCTGAGTCTCAACATAAGGCATACTCAGAGGGATCTGAAGTGTTGGCAGCTGCCCATAGTTAAATGGAATGGGCAGTGCCTCCAGACCCCAACACTGCAGCTGGGATGAAATGAGCAGGAGCGGATGCAAATGCAGCTCCAGGGGTGCATGACACATGCAGGAGGTGGGTGGATGGCTATGGGCTGGAGAGGGTGGTCAGATATAGTTTATTCTCTCAGGATCACCCTCCAACCGGTTGGAGATCAACTGTGGCACATTGCTGGAAATGTAGGCGGTGTCTACCAGTGGAGTGGGAGGTGGTAGTGGGGCAGATGCCTCCTTGCTACCCATCAGTTTGCACCTGGCTCTGAGTATCATTTTCTGTCTCAGGTTTCTAAACCCAGCCATGTGTCCCTGTCAAATACCAAATGGAGTTTTACTCCTCTTCTGCTCCCTTGACCCCCAGACCTTTGAGATTTGGTGTTTTTGCAGTGAGCAAGACAGCAAGCAGAGGTAAATTTAATGGTACTGGTAGAAACAAAAACTTTAGCCCAGCAGAAATAACTCAAAGTACCCAGAGTTTATGGCAATTTAATTGCTTTTCTATAAGAGGCCTTAGAAGAGCAGGAGATGCTATGTATGCTCTTGGGACCTGTATTGTGTTTGAAGAAACCTGCTCTGCCTACGTCTGGAAATAGTTTTCATGGATCTCAGCTGAAGTTTAAATGACTTCTCCACAGAGCAGACTGCTGTCTCCCATGTGCCTGGGAGGGAATTTAAATCGAAGTACAGCATTTGGCCTTATTTCACAAAGTAGATGACTTGAAGGAAATGTTTTAAAGTGTGTAATTCTTACCAACTGATATACAGAAAAGCAACAAATCCTAACAGGATCACTCCTTTCTTCTTTGCCGGGTAACGATGCGGTGTGGCAAGGATTTCCAGGACAGCAAATGGTAATACAGCTGTATGCTGAGGAGAAAAGAAAGCCCGTCACTGACTGGTCACACTGCTTCATCTTTGGTCATTGCTGACCGTGAAGCTGAAGAGCCTGCCCATGAGCAAAGCATTATATGACAATACTGAGTGTAGTTGTATACAAATGTGCATATTTCTTTTTTTTTTTTATAGTGAAGAAGTACTCCTGTAGCAACGAGCATGGAAATTTTCTTGTTAGCATGCTGTAAAAAGTACTGTAATTAGGTCTGCCTGTAGAATGAGCTCTGTTATTTATAATAGGTGAGCTTTTTTCTGCCATTTTATAATGCAATACATTTTTTTGGTAATTCCCATTAGAGTACAAAAGATACTGAAGTCTATTGATATGTGCACTTGAGGATGTTAAAGGTCTCCTCCTTGAACTCGTTAAGCAATTGCTGAATTGCCTTCATGTTCTCTTCAATTTGTTATTGCATTTTGTATATTGTCATTTATTGTTTACTCCAGTGCAATTGCAATGTGTTGTGCTTCTCTTTGTAAAGTGAAAACGTGGCAGTAAACATACAGAGGACTTAAGTTAGCTGTGATTTAAGATGATGAAGGAACTTCAAACAAGCTAAACCAAGAGTTAGTAAAGAGTTAGGTTGCTGGAGAAGCTTTTTTTTTTTCTTCTATCTCTCTTTTATTTTATTTTTTTAGTCAAAGAGTTTGAATTATATTAAGCAGCTTCATTTTCAAGGGCTTTTATGCTGGTAACTGTCTGAGCACGAAGGATTTTCAGCACAGGGCAGACAGCTTGGTGGCACTGACTGGTGGTGGGGATCTGCCTCCTAGAGGGATGGTCCACACTTGCGCACCCACAGGGAAGTTGGCAGCACAGCAGAAATCTTTCTGGGCTTGGATGTTAAACGTACAGCGTGGGGCTCTTGGGATGCTAACACCTCAACTTGTTGGCTGATTTGTGGCAACTTCGGGAAATAATTTGTTGGGGTGAAATTTCCCCACTAAAAGTCTTGTAATATTCCCTGTGCAAGGAAACGATTTAAGTTGCAATACCTATGACAGAAGGCCTAAACAAGGCTGGGGAGCAACACAGCAAAAACAGTCAGTGAGGTGCAATGGGAGAAAAAAACTGTAGGCGACTAGTTGGTTAAATTCCGATTAATTAAGCAAACAGTTTCATGAGTAGACGGGGGAGGAAGTGGGAAAGGACAGCAGAGAAAGACTTTTAAACAGAAAAAACCGCCAAACTAATGAATTTTTGTTTTTCGCTAAAGGCACAACCTGCTGGGTGTGTGGTATGAAGTTTCCTCTTGTCCCAGGGAAGTGGTTTTAGTACATACCTTCAATGTACGTATTTGTCAGAAGCTGTGCTGAGTACCTGATATGGTAGTATGGTGTCAAAGTTTTATTGCCATATGTTTATACTATAAATTGCCACAAACACACATTAAATTCTTTAAATGCACATTGAGATACATACAGCATGCATGAAAACATTCGTTACCTATTTGTTTAAGAGGCAGACGTCCCTTTTTTGTCTGCCACTGCCAAGTGACAGCTCACTGGAAGCTCCGTGTCTTCCCTCAGGCCCCCCAGCACGCCCACAGGAGCTGCTATTCATACCTGGCTGTCCTACTACCAAAATAACCCTTCCATCTCAGTTACCGTTTTTCAGAGAAAAGAGATGGAAAAGATCTATTTGATGTTCCTGTTCCTCTCACTTACTGGCGCTAAGATTTTCCTCTGTTCTCTGCAGCCCGCTTGGTTGATAGCAGAGGTCTCGTTGCATCAGTACAAGTGATTCCTGGAATCATTTAACCAGAAAAATGTCTTCGGTGCACACAGCTTTCATATACAATGCCTGTAACTGTCTTTTAGTTAGAAATCTATGTGTTAAGCTGCTTTTAGAATGATTTTAAAGAGTTTATTTTCCATAGGTGGTCAAAAGTTTATCTTTGAATAAAACACAAAATGCCCATGCAAGACAGCAATGATGGAACACTTGCACTTTGTCCTCACTTTTAGGCTTTAGCCTTTCACAGTGGATTTGTCCTTTCTGTGAAGTGGATATAAGTCCTGGTTTTCATTTGACATTCAGTGGGCTACAAAATCCCTTTGGGATATATGAAGTGTCCATGCTAGTCTTTTAATTAATTTAAACACTTTTAACAACTATAAGCTGTTTGTTCCAGCTGTACTATTGCTGTCCTAAGAGGGATTTAGTATGAGTGACCTCGTGAAATAATCCTTTGTTGAAGTGAACAGTTTTTAGGTGGGGGTTATTTTATATACTTATTTCCTTAGTTTGGGGCTTTTTGTTCTCAGAGTGGATGTTAAGAAAGTACAAGTCAGCAGTATGGTGCTGCTTTAATAGAAAAAGCTAGTGGCATTCTGGGTTTTATTAACAGGAATATTATGTGTAAGAAAGACCTGCGAAGTAACTATGCTGCTCTACTTGAATTGAGTGTCTGTCTCTGATTTAGGGCACCCCATTTTGAGAGGTGGAGATAATTTGGAGCATGTCCAGAAAAGGACAGCACAAACAGCAAAGAAGTATGAACAGGAAAGCAGTCCAAAGACAGACATAGAAATCAGGACTGAATGCATTGTTGTATCTACAGAGAAAAAGAAAATGAGAGAGGTTTCAAAGGCTTGAGAGGTTGATACAGGGATGACTGCAATGGGCAAGTTTTCCATGCCCATCGCGGGTAGGACCAAGAGTGATTGGCTCAGTTTTCCTCAAGAGATGTAGCATCATACTGGGAAATAGGTAGCAAGGGCAAGTAGGGAAGCGACAACCTAAGGGAGCTGGGCAAGTCTTTTACAGGAGAAGCCAGACAAGAAGTTGATTGCGATTCTGCCAAGCGCCCTCTGGACATCTCTAACCCAGCCTCTCTTTTCCTCTGAAGCAGCTCACCAGGGGCCGTGCAGACTCCAGAGCTGGTGCAAGTGCACACATCCAGAAGCAGTGGATGAAAGCACGGAGAAATGGGGGCTCTCTTCTTCTGATGGGAGCAAGCTATTATGACCGAGACCACCACCGTCTCCACTCGCTAGCCGACTTCTCTTTCTCAGTTCATACATCTTTGTGCTGCCTTACAGTACGTGAATCCTGCAGGAAAGGGGGAAGTGGAGAGAAAAGCATAGCTTTGCACCTCATTTATAATTTCTCATTTGCCTGACGGGAGTGAGCAGCACTGCACTGGCTGATGGCTGGAGGGACCCGGCAGCAGCACACAAATAGGACATGAGGACTGCATGATACAGACACAGGGAGCAACAAGCTGGGGGTGGTGAGGGGGAGCCTGATAGTCTAACAGATGGTACTGTGAATGAGTAGGAAACTCGTAGTGGTTGCAAAAGACAGTTGGGAGCTCTTCTTTTTGTTCTGCATTGATTTAGAAAATGCTGAATTGCTTAACTAGTCATTTTTTGGCAGGCTCCTCCACTTATGGAGGAGTTAGAGAAAATACTCAGGGGGCCATAAATCAAAAGAAGTTTGAAAGTCACTGGTAAAGCTGGAAAATTTGGCTGCTTTTGGAAATAGCCAAGAGTTTAGTGGAAGAGGTAGTTTCAAATATCTGCTCTCTCTGATTCACAGGGGCTTGAATCTGAGCTTCCCACTCCCTTGGAAGAGTGCTTCCACCTCCAAGAGCAGTGAAAGCATTCAGGAGTGGGGCTGTCTTCCTCTTGTTCTGTGAATAGTTTCTTAAAGGTTTTGGATCTATCATGATTTGGAAAAAGAAAAAAAAATATATTGTGGCATAGAAAAGCTGCTTTCCTCCCAAGTCCAATGATGACACTGGCACACAACTTAGGAAAATGTGTGCTGTGTCTTCTGTACAAATCATTGTATCTTAAAAATATTTTGCCATATATTAATCCAATTCTATTTATTAATAGATTATTAACTTATTCCTAGTTAGAGACAATCACTGTATCTATTAACTAGATATGCTTTTTGTAGGGCCATTTAAACTTGCCATGCAAATGCCTTCTTGAGACAGATTCCTACAACAGTTCTCAGCTACTTCATGCCCCAGGATGAAAATTTTTTGTTTTAGCATTTTTCCCTTGTGGATATAAAGCTACGTTTTTTTCTTTCTGTCCTTTTTCCTTGTCATGTACACATATACC
>KZ506045.1:30474-48740 GCA_002844005.1 Limosa lapponica baueri
ATCTGAATTCTAATTCCAAACATTTGATTTAAAAATCCTCTGTGGCTCTTTTTGGCACTTACGTTTTTTAACTTGGGTTTGGTTTCTTTGCATTTTTCCTGACAAACTCAGGTGAATCTGAACTAGTTGTAAAATTGCAAAAATCTTTTTGTTGCTCATAAACTCTGTCATCTGAATTCAGGGGGAAAAAAAGTTTATTAAACATATGCTGAACTTTATCTGAAATATTGGCATGATAACTCATCTCCTGTGGAGAAGAATGAAATTACAACATTCTCCTGTTTATTTTTTGTTTCCTACCCTATGCTGTATGTTTCCCAGGATACATTTCAGGTTCATGAGTTTAAACTGAGATAAATAGTCCTCTCTGGATATTATTTCCACTGCTTGGTAAGACTACATGGAATTTTTACTTCCCGTATATGTTGAGTAATTTGTGTATTTATTCAATGTTATAGGCTCATCTTGCTGTTGAGAATGTAAGTAGAAGCCGGTTTCCTGGGGCTGAGGAGAAAGGGCTGGGTAGAGCTTGTGCTCAGCTGCCAGCTCCAGCCTAGGCTGAGTTTTAAGCCCATGAATAATCTCCCCAGAGCTGCTGAGATCACTCGTACGCTTAAACGCGTGCGTCGCCGTTTGACTCGGTGTGACCCCGTTTGACTCCAGAACGAAGGAAGCGATGCCTCGGTTGACCTGAGCTGTTTGTTTCTAATTCCTCTGCATTTACGCACCCTCCGTGTCTGCTTTCCATTAACATGCGAGACTTTTACCGGGGGATTTTTCACAGTTACCACTGGCCAAGCTAAACTCCACTGGGTACAGTTGGACACCATCGAGTGCTTTTGAAAAACTGCCCGTGTTTTCTCCTTTCAGACAAATTCCCCACAGAGCTGTGTGTGCTGACAGCCACTCGTGGCCGATACTCATGTTTGTATATTCTCCGTCAGTACGTTACTGCAAAGAAAAAGTTAAAACCCACTTTGCTGCCGCCTTATGAGGCTCATGAAGCCTGTGTGCACTGGTTGACCCTTGAGATGTTTACTCAGTTATTCAGCTCTTTGTTGGGAAACGTCCTCTCCTCTATGGAAATTTCCTTGGGTTGGATGCTTTTATAAACAATCACAGCCTGTGTTATCTGCCTGTAATAAAACCAAATGGCTTCCTGTCACCATAACCTCTATTTAGTTTTATACCCCTCATAATTTTCTGAATCTCTGTATGCTCTCTCCTTTCTTGGCTTCATTTTGGAACAGATTCCCTCTTTTGATTTATTTTGCTATCATGCTGCCTTCATTCAAATGCCTCCTTTAAAATTTTCTTTTATAATCTGACCTTACACATGTTTCTTCCTCTCTTAACCTCTTTATTTTTTAGGGTGGAAGGGGCTTAAGCATTATTGTTCATTTTATTTCTTTAACTCGTGCATTGCCTTGATTAAAATATTTAGTTAAAGAGAGAATTCTGTCTCAGAGTTACTACCTGTCTTTTGTATTCTCAGCCATCAGTGCATTTTCAGGGAACCACAGATTTATTTTATGGATCGAGGGGGAGGTACAAGGAGTCCGGTTACTGAGCAGGTGTGGTGACAAATTAGCCAGGAAGCTATTGCTCAATTTAACGCCAGCAGGACTCCTCTCTGAACTGTCAGCTACAATCTCTTTCTGCCCTTTCCAGGTCCATTCTATACTCATCTGAAAAGTGACATTATTTTTTTTTTCCCTGCTCTGTCAGAGACACGTAGGTAGTTTGGGAGCGTCATTGTGAAAACGGATGAAACATCAGACCAATCGTATGATCAAAAGTAAAAGAGCTTCAGAGATAACATTTCCTGCAGACATGCCCGCATTTCTGGAAATAAGGCCCTGGATGAATATCCTATTGCTTGCTAGCAAATGTTTTGTCTCCATGTCAATGCCAGAATTTTAATTGCGTTTCTCCCTGACATTAGATACCTCGTCTAAGAAGCTGATGTTGCACTGCAGCTGGAAGCTGACATGAGACTGAAGTGTCACATCCTTCGCTGTGGAATATTTGGCTCCAGCTGGGTGGGTTACGGAGGCTGCACCTGTGTGCGTCGGGGCAGCAGCAGCCCGGGAGGATTCCCTGCCATAACATTTGTCTGTGAAACAGATACTTTCTCCCTAAGGAAATGGGCTTATGTCAACAAAAATGGAAACTTCAAAAAATATACATATATGTAGTGCTGGGAAAAGCTAAGCATCTTTGCTCTTAAATGTGTGGGGTGATTAATTTCGTGTGCCATATCCCTCACACAAACATTCTTCTTCTGTGCCAAAAGCTGTATGTAATTGGAAGGCTATGAATGTCCACAGTTGCCAGACAGCTTAAAACTGAGATACTGTGAAATGCAAACAAATGGAATTTTTTCTCTCTTGAGTAAATATGCAAGAATTATTAAGCATTAAATACCAATTGCAAGGAGAATCATTTAAGATGGCCAAAGATGAACCTGAGATGGTTCTTGTGTACACATCTGGAGCAGGAGTCCAATTAGAGTGGCCTGGACAAACAGGTTCTGCACCCCCTTGGTTGGTTAGTGTTGCAGCAGCTTCCTAAAATAGCTGTAGAAAAATATAATCCTTCACATAGGTGCCCTCACATGGGAGTAAGAGTAATTTGTATTCATACAACTTATTTCCTTTTCCATGTGGAGGTAAATAATACAGATCCAAAATAACATTTCGGTTGGTGTACTTGTGTCCATACTAGGGCAGGTAATGGGTTAGCGAGGTAGACACCAAGAAGCTTCAAGATGAGAGGAGACATGGCGAGTCTTGCTGGTGTTCTTACTGTCAGGGTACAGTGGCTTGCTTTGGTGGAGGGAAATTACTCATATGCACCCAGGTGGTTCTTTCACTCCCCTACATTTTCCTCTTGCATTCGGATACTGATTAGCTACTCTTCATCGGGGCAAAGTGCAAAGGAGCTTGAGAGGCTCGGACCACGTGGACTCTCTTGTCATTTTTTGCTGAAAGTCTGCCAGGTAAGTAATTTTTCTTCTGTGCCTCCATCTACCATCCCCCCTTTTTTATTCTCAGTTATTTAGCTTACAAGGTCTTCAGAACATGCACGGTTCATACCTACGTGTCAGTAAAGTGCCTAAGACACTAAAATGCTGATTGTTGTCAAGGTGAGAGGGTAACACATACAGAATAAATTAGGAAAAGAGATAGCTAAACTGAACTTAGCTGCAGCCTGAAAATAAAGAAAATTGTGCTTTTTGCAAGAAAATTTGTGTTTTACAAGAACTGTGCCTTACAGACTGAAAATATAAATCTCCTTTACAAAAAGGCAACTGTACTGTTACCGCTTTTGTGAACACATCTGGTCAATGTTGATGTGTATCTTTTCTTTTGTTATAGATTAAAATATTTTTGAGTGATCTCTTCTGACCCACCATTGCCCCTCATTGTTTAGCATTCAATTCTGTCAGACCCTTCAAAATGTAGTGTTCCCCCATACTGCCATTAAGTTGAATAATACATGCATGTGATTTAATCCAAGCTGTCTCCAGCAGTTAGTCGCCTTCTGGAGAGTATCCAGATGTTGCTTGAAAAGAGATGACTGGGAAAGAAATAAACAATTTCACTTGACGAATTGGCGAGCGTATCTTTTGTCTCAGCCATCTTCCACTTCGAAAATTTTGTTCAAGTAAAATAACTGTGCTTGAGACATAAGTAGGGTTGGGTTTTTTTCATCCCTGAAGTTCAAAGTTTTGTATAAAGATGGTAAGACGCAATTATCCTAAACAAACAGAAGTGGTAACTGCGGTGCAGCCCTTGGGTTAAACCCAGTAGAAAGGCAAAGAGAGAAACCCAGGTAGTTTGGAGTATTTGGCCTCCTTCAAATATTAACAAGATCCCTTCCTTCATTAGCCATCCTTTCTGCAAAACAAAAATTTTTTTGGCTCAGAGTGCAAAAACATGCCTAAAAAATAATGCTGTGTACGACTCTGGGCTACCAGGTGGGCAACACTTTCCCACTGCAAGAGCAGTAAATGTGAGAAAAATAAATGGCTAGTTCACTTTTGCAAGGGAAATGCTGCAGCAGCACTGCGAACTCAAGGAACTTGGTATTCCTGAAGTGGTTTTGCATGATTATTTTTTAGGTTTCCTCTTCAGTTACATAACAACATATGCTTTCCCTATTTACAATGTTAAAATAGACCAAGATTAAAAAAAAATACTCCCACTGCAAATGATATGGCACTGACGTCTACCACTGACACGCCGGTATCTTTTTCCCCCAAAGCCAGCTAGATGCTGCCTCAATCTGCCATGAAATGTCTGTAATCTCAGAGCCATACAGTATAGCAATGTGCAAGGAAATGAACTCAAAGAAAAAACACCTGCTTGACAATCAGAACTTGGAGATTGTCCCTTAAAGTGTTGGTAGCTCCTTGGATCTTCCCAGTGTTCCCAGTGGATATTTGGAGTGGGAAGAAAGAAATGCCTCAGCCTAAGCCTGAAGGCACCTGTTGAAAGGTGTCCCAAACTGTGAGGCTTGTCAATAGTGGGGATCACTCTACTCTGGTGGCAGATGTTTTACACTTGATAGTGACTGGAAAGAAAATTTCCCACCCAGGAACTGTCAAACACAAGATGTCTGCACTGTATTAAGAGCTTTAGAAATAAAATACTAGGTTGTGATAGAGGTTTGCTTTATGTGAAGTTTCTCTCTCGTCAAAATAATTTTGAGGAAGAATTGTTTTCCTTTTTTAACACCTGTTTTTGACATTTCTGAAGTGGAAAAGCTTTTTGTTGTTGTCAGAATGACTCTGTTATGAAATGTAGATGTAGGTAGGGTAAGAAAAAAGTTATAACGAATATGTTTGAGGGATTCCTGCAAAGACTTCTTGCACATGAAATAAAAATGTACATTCTAGCACCTCTCAGCCTTCCCATGTCATAAACAAATGTGGAGATGGAAAGGGCAAATTCTCAGCTGTGTGCGGGGATTAAAACAAGCAGCAAAGCCCATCTCCTCTCAGCTCCACCCTGTGCCCTCCCCTTCCCCAGCACCTCCACTACCGTGAAGATTTCAAACTTCAACCAGTCACCTATACCAAATCCTGGACCTGAAACCAGTGTGATGCTTTCTTTTCAGTGGACGATGGTTTTGAGAAAGAGCAGTGCCCGTTTGCATCCTTGCGGAGGTTTGGGCAGCCATGTGAGGGCTCCGGTGGAGATGGATGGGTGAGCAGAGAGCAGGTGATAAGGTTAAAAGTGCAGGATGGCTGCAGTTTATCCTTGGGATATCATTAATGCAGACATGCCTATGTGTGTTTGGATTCTAGGCACACGTATCTGAATTCGCCTGTCTAAACCAAGTGGCTGCTCAGAACCTTTAGCGAACGTCCTTGGCCAGAAACCCCGAAGCCTCCCGCGTTCCCCTTCCCCACGCATCGGGAACTCCTGCAGTGGGTTGCAAAGTGTTGTACTTAAGAAATGAAGTCTGGAGAGAAATGAGTCTTCTGTGTGATTATTTCATCCTTTCTGGCTTCTCTGATTCAGTCCAGGGCTGAACCTCTCCCTTCTCTCCCCCTTCCCGTTAGCCCCACGAGGCCTTCCTGACCTTACAATCCACCCACGGTTTCCATGTTACTGTCAGCCTCCTTACACTTGACTGATGAGAAATATGTGATTATTCAACACATCATAAAAACAGCCAGAGCAAATGAAGGAGAAATCTGGAAAGTATTTATAGAAAATCTGTAAACAATCATTGCAATTCAGCTATTCAAAGCTGTGCACACATTAGCTTATTAGCTGTTGAGCTGTCAGATGTTCTTCGGTTCTTTCACCTTTTTAAAAAAATTAAGAACTGCTTTGTTATACTCCCAGCCATTTTGTATTTCATAGACTTCTGTTTGCAGAAACAATTTCTTTTTTGAGCTACAATAACTGAGAAGATATTTCTTTTCTCTATTTTTTTTTCCTATGACTACACATCATGTCATTGACTTCAGAGGTTTGACAAGCACCAATTCACTGACATTCCTTGTGCGCTAAAAGGCTTCTCGAGGCAATTTCAAGCACATGCATCTGGTTGCTGTGCACAGCTCAACATCAGATTTGGATAAGTGGGAAGGAGGAGGTGAGAAAGAAGAAGCCATGAAACTCTTCTGGAAAGAGACACAATGCGACGGTGGGACACGCGTTGCCTCTGTGAGAGGCAGGGGTGCTTCTTACTCACCATAGCGTGATTTAACCAGAGCGGGATGACTCCATCAAGGCTTTTGGGGTAAACCAGCTCTCGATTGTAGGCATACAGTGTCCAAAAGGATATACAGACAAACTGGAACCAAAATACAAAATAGAAGAAATTTCAAAATAAACGACAGACATAACTGATGGGATTTGGCTAGTGCTTTAGTTTCTGAGAAGGCAAAACATTTCCTACATGAAAAATGGTGATATTGCCAGATAAACTCATGTATCTCACATGTTACAACATAAAGAAAGGCATTTACTCTGAGGTGCAGCGTTCTGTGTTGATACTGTGAGAAAAACCTCTTTATAAACTGCCATTACTGACATTTTCTGTGGAATACCAGATTAGCTCTAAACTTCTTTTTTTTTTTTCCTTCTTTTTTTTTCTCTTCTTTGCAGATGGGATCTTTTGATGGTCCAGAAGTTCTTCTAGAGGGATTGGTTGTCAAGCCATAGCATTTGTTCTCCTCAGTAACAAAGTGAAAACAGATCTTGGTAAGACAGTTCACCCAAAATTTACCCTTACCTTCACAATTCGTAAGACTAATCCGTAAACCACAGGTGTGAGCTGCACCGTGGGCAACCAATTTTTCCCCAACAAAGGTGGATTTACGTTGGGATAACTTAATTGGAGGAAATGCACCCTGGTATCAGTTACGGATATCTGGAAGCAGATTTGCACTTTTTTTTTTGGCCTGGCTTTGTATTTGAGCACACTTTGTGCCTGTGGTTGGACATCAGGGCATGAGATCCCAGAAGAATGAGACTACCCTGCACCTCTGTCCTGCGGCATGGTGAGGATGCCTGGGGGGGGATATGACAGCAGCATCATGAATACTGCTGTGCAGGGACGATAAATTAGCCAATCTCTCTGTCACCAACACTGGCAGGACTTTTTTAGAGAACCAGCTGGCTGAGCTGCTTGTGGACCAGATTTAAGCAGCGCTTCTCAGCCCTTTGAGATTCAGAGATGGCTGCAGGCTTTATTCACACAGAGAGGTACCTACGTGTATAAGAAACCCATCGGATCCCATCCAACCCACAGCACCAGATAAACAGCATTGTTTGTGAGGGAGTAGGTGGTCCGTGGTGAATCTGCTGCTGGCTATGACTATAATTATTGTTCCGTGAATCTGTTTCTCTCCAGCGATTATTTAAAGCCTTGCTGGAGTCAGAGAAGGAGATGTGAGATTTTGATGACTCTTAGATACCCTCTCATGTCCTCCTGGCCCGTGCTGCCCTTTAGAGAAATGCTCTAAGTCGATAATTCCATGGCTATTTGGACCATGAGATTAACGGAGAGGTTACACCTCATTCACCCTTTGGGGGTCAATCTGTCAATTCGCTCGGGGACAGCAACCCTAAAGTTTGTGCAAGAGGCTTTGCTTTCAGCCCTAACGGGCTCACACTGTTTATTCTTCTAAATGGTCCAAATCCGCTTTCAAATGGCAAAAGAAAGCCTACAGCTCTCTTATCTATTTTATACATGTGCATGTTATGCTATACACCCCTAATCAGTTATGAAAACATTATTTTTATGTACAGAGGTTACTTACTGTGGACACTGGGAAAGCCAGGACACTGAAAAGGAGGTCTCTGCTGGAAATTACGCACTTAGCACATCGCAGTTTCTTAATTAGTCTCAACACATCAGCCAGGAAGGACACCCCATAGAAGACAGCCTGCAAAACCTAAAGTAATTACACCTAATGAGGGAAACTCATCCAGCTTTAATTAGCACGTTCCTCAATGAACTCTGTTCTTGCTCTTCAGGGAGCTGTTTTGTTCGTGAGCTGCAAGCCCGTGTGAGGGAAATAGCTGTTGGCTAAATCTTTTTTACTAACTGAAACTGATTAAATAAAGTTGTTCGGGAGATAACTTTAACAGTATCTCGTTTAATAGACTAAACAGAGATGTGTGATGTGTTTCAGATGGGAGGGGTGGAAGGGCATGGTGAAAGCCAGATCCTTCACACTTCCGATGTTAATCGTTATGTTCAATGTATCTGAGCAGGAGAGAACAAAATATGCCAGGAAACGTTTCCTGTAAAGCAATTGCTAGATAGCTTCTCCCGCCATTTAGCCAACCCAGGGCCTGCTCTCTGGGGACTCATGGTGCAGTTGATCTCAGTGTCAAGTAGCACAAAATGCTCTAACATGAGAATTAGATGCAGAAGTTATCAAAACCAGAACCTCTTTTGCTGAACTCGGGGGGATTCAGGAAAGGATTTGAAGCAGAGATGCAGACTTCAGTAACTGAGTAAGTTAAACCATTTATAACAAATTTTGGAGTTGAGGGGAAAGGGGGTCTTGTGTTTTGGTCTGGTGGGTTTTTTTCTTTCTTTAAATCAGTTGCAAGTCATGGGGGCAGGGTTGGTTTGGGAGGGTGCTAGGAGGGTTTGGTAAAGAATTAGGTAAATGCACAGTGACAAAACAGAATTCCACAAACGGTGTATGAAATGGTCAGAATATGATGGCTTAAGCCAATATTGCTTTTCTGATTACTCCATTTTCTCTCCTAATGCTACACTGTGGATCATGCTGAACCAGATTTGTCAGACGCACAAAGGCAAAACCTAGCAGAAAAATACTTCTGCTACCTTGAGTTCAGCACTGAGTCGAGTTCAGCTCTGTTAGCTCCCAGGGGGGCCTCATCTGTCTAAGGTTGTCCCAGAGTGATGCAATATGGGAAACGCAGCCTACTGCAAAGGCTGGACCAGCTAGCGGTGCTGCAATGGAAAGAGGCTGTGTTACAGCTTTCAGGATGAGATCTCTTTTGCCATGATCTTACTCTGAATCAGATATTTATTTAGAGAGAAGTGTCTGAAGCTGTGGCTGATTACTTCACCAGTTTCTGAGGGAGCCGAGAAGGGTGGTGCTTGGGAGGGGACAGAATTAATGCTCTCCATCAGAAATTCCTCTATTATCAAAATATCTGAGGGATGGAGGGGACTGTGATTTCACCATGCCCATCTTCAAATTTGCAAGTTTGCAGGTCCAAGGGTCACCTAGGGCAAGGTATTGGAGGTCATGAACCACTCTATTCAGCTGCAAAGCCCCCCATTTCCTCTCTAGAGCATGGGGTGAACCGCCACATTTTTACACAAAAAACCAAATGGCTTCCTCAGTACCCACATATGGTTTTGCTCAACTCTGAGGCACTCAAACCAGGTCTTTTAAATGTGGTTTTCTCTCTCTCTCTCCCCATTATCACAATTAGCCTCTGTAACTGCAGGCACATTCTCAGTCAGTAGGGATTCAGCCCTCCAAGTCGTGGGTGGGTCCAGTTCAGAGAAGTCCATACTGGGGTGCAGCATACTCAGACCCAAGCATGTGTTCAACCCAAACATCTGCCCCAGTCCTTGGCCTTACCAGGACACCAAAACCAAGTCCTCTAAGACCTAAGAAAAGCCTGCTAACAAACAGAAGCTCTTGTTTCACCCTGTAGAGTCAGCAGTAACTTTCTGTAAAAAACATGAAAAATGAACATGAGGGTGGTGACAGTCTGGTGACACATGGTGACTAATTGCCAATAAAGCAATTAGGGAGAGGCCTGGTTCCCAGAGGATGGGGCTATTATTATCTTGTTCATGGTCAGCCTTACATTAATCATGGGACAGGGATAGGCTTCTTCTTTCTCCCCCTTCAAAATTAACTAAAACAAACATTTCTGAAAAGAAACAGTCCCAAAACAGCCACATTCCCAGTCTGGTATTCTATCGTATGCAGGGGAGGACAATGTTATCTTCTGTATGGAAAATGCTTATCTGAATGTGTAACCTGACCCGTTTCTCCAACTGAACATGGAGAAGAACAACTCCTGAAGAAGTTTGAACTCCATCTCAGGAGCTTGCTTTTGCACTGCTCGTAGCTCTACCCTTGTCCATCCGTTTGTGATCATCCTGTATTTTCAGGAGCAGTGCAAGAATATACAAGTAATTTTCAAGCCAGGAAACTGGACCTCGCTATAACCATCCCTAGTAATGCTCAGTTTGGCAGGGTGCACCACAGGCAGGCTCAAGTCAGAGCTCTAAACACGTGCTCCTCCAGGCTTATTCCTGAAAGAAAGGTGCATCCAAATCTCACAGCCCTTCACTAATGGGAAAATGTTAACAAAAAAAAAAAAATTTGACATGAAAACATCAAATTATTCCAGATGTCCTCTGAATTTCCCAAACAGCGGTGCTGGTGCTCAGAAGTGCATTGCAGCCACTCATGGAGTATAAATCCGCTGGCTGTAAATAAAGAGGATCCCCTAAAGTATTCCCACACGAACAGAAGGAAGACTGGAAGCATTCAGAAAACTAATGATTTACCCAAAGAGGAGAATATGGATATGATTATCCCTGTTGGAGAGATGCTGCTTTCCTCTCTAGACCCTGCAGAGCCCAATGGCGCTAGGTGCTGTAGAAATGCTTAATTTGGCCAGATTGAGTTTCCAAACTGAGAGTCATAGTGACAAAGACAAACCTTAATTTTTATCTGCTGCAGTGATCAAAGGGATGTTTCTGTTTAACTAACCTGACATGATTTACTTTCGTGTATAAGATCTGGCCATATGTGTATATTGAAATCTCCAACTAGTACAAATAAATCGGGCTCCAAGCTCTGCCTTAAGGGGGGATAAATCCAATAGTCTGAGTAGGCTATTAGACATAACAGTCAACATTTAGTGTATATACACATCCATTCACATGATAGCAACCTGGAAAATATGTATACTAAACACTAGGTCTATTTTGAAATAAATAAAAAACAGCTTTCAGGAGAACTGAAAAGCATTTCAATTATGAGAGGCAAAAGAGTAAGGAATAAAATGGGGCAGGATTGCAATTAATAGTTTTTAAAGGTGCAGTGCGCTCTTTATGCAATGGTTTAGTAATAGATTTACAACAGTGAGCAAATTTTTATGAGCTCGGATATTTCAGGCAATGAATGATTCAGCTTGTACTGTTTTGTGTTACAGACAGATGAATACAAAACCATTTTAGTCTGTCATTTCTGCTTGTTCAATAATCGATCAATGAACTCCTTTGATACAAAACCCACTTATCTTCCCTCCCCCTCTCCCCACCAAAAATATTTCCTCTCTGAATCTTGATTGCTATAATCATTAACTAGATAAATGAATCTGAAGTAACGTCAGAGCTGTAGCTCTCTTGGGAGAACCGCATGACTAGTGAGGAATTGAATGAAGTGCTAAAAGAGGGTCATATCTAGAAAGAATTCTTCAGCATCCCTCCAGCAGAGCTAGGAGTCAAGCTGTATTTCCATCCCCAGAAAATGCCACGTTTCCCAGTATTTCCATTTCAGATGAGAGCAAGCCGGCTTTCCACAGAAGGAAATTTTTAAATGCAGTTCCAAAGAGCTAAGAGGAATTTTGGGGGGAAAATTTCCAAGTGATTCAGCCAGCCGGTGCCAGGAGCCAGGCAATCGCAGTCTGGCAGGAGACAGGCAGAAGAGCTGGGCAAGCACCCTGCCCACCTGGCTCTGGGGAAGCCTCCAAGGCATGGCCCAGCCCTGCCCAGCGTGGTGGCTCCACTGAACCAGCACAGCCCAGCAGGAAGCTTTTCCCTGCTCCTCGTCCCTGGGACCTCCCAGCATCCCGAGGAGTTTCCTGGCACTACTTCCAGAAGCGCAGAAATGCAAAGCATCAGGTGTATACCTGATGGACGGCTGTGGTTGACAGCCACCTCTTGTTCCTTGATGTTCTTCAGCAGCAACGGGGAGTGATTTAATGTGCCAAACCATGGGACAACTCTTCTAGGTCCCGTGGAGTCCCACAGGGAGCTCCACGGCCCCCTGGGCCATGTTGTCTTCTCACCCTTTTCCTCATGTATACAGCAGCTCAGGAAAGTTTTGCCATGCAGAGATACCCTCAAACGCTGTCCAGATCAACAGACAAAGAGGGGATGAGGACATTTCTCTCCCCAGATCCCTTTCATTCTTTGGCAACCCTTTCTTGAAAAAACCCCATGTCTCTGCACAAGAAGGACTACCAGCCGTGAAAGAGTAATTTTGCACACCCTACCCCATTGCCATATTTTCTACGTGAGAGAAAGGCAGCATCTTCAGCCCAAACCATCTCCCTGCTGGCTGACAGCTCTGTTTTAGCATCAGGATTGAATCAATAAGTGGTTAAAAGACAGGAGACAGAAGACTGGAGAAGTGGAGCAAGGGCCCTCGCTCACAGAGATTTAATGAGACCTGAGCTGTTCAGCAGATTCGTAAATGAGCTGGGGAAGGGAGTGAACACTGAGATGGTAAAGCTTTGTAAATTTTTTTTTTTTTTTTTTTTTCTGTCAAAGCAAAGCCTGACTGCAAAATTGCCAGAGTCTCAGGATACTGAGTGCATGAAAGAAATAACAGGTGAAAATCAGTGTTGGGAAATGCAATGTAATGCATTTCAGGAAAAAAGCAACTTCAATTATATATTTTTCAACAATGGGTTCAAAATTAACTATCACCATTCAGGAAAGAAATGTTGGACTCCCAGTGGAGAGTGCTCTCAAATTGCTGGTGCCTTGCTCTCCAGTAATCAAAAGGACAAACAGAGAGTTAAGAATTGTTAAGAAAATGTAAACAACAGACAAGGAAACACCTTTAGGCCACTGTATAAATCTATGCTGTGCTCCTAGCTCAACCACTGACTGCAGCCTGCCCTACTTACCCCTTCCCGAAACTAGAAAAACTGCTGCAAAGGGCGACAAGGATGTTTTAATGAAAGAAGCAGCCCTTTGTGAAGGGAGATGAAAAAGGCTCGGACTTCCAGCTTGCAGAAAAGCATAACTGAAGGGAGAATCGGGTAGAGGTCTCTAATGAGTGGCAAAGAAAAAGTGAACAGGGACAGATGATTAAATTATAGCACAGAAGGGGCATCCAACTCAGTTTTCAGGAAGCAGGTTTACACCAACAAATCGAGCTGCTCTTTCACACAAGGCACACTTGAGTTGTGGCACTCATTGCCACAGGATAGGGAAGGCAACAGAAGTATAAGCAGGTATGTTGTTCCTTTAGACAGATGATGGATGATAATTTCAATGAGTATTTCTGCATACCAAAATGCTGGGAGATGGGTTACTTGCTTTCTTCTCTTGATCTCATGCTTTAGAGCTGTGTCATGTACTGAGTGATAGATCTCATTAAATGGTGCCAGAGGATGGAGCTGCCTTTTTGTCTGAGGGTATGGTTGGTAGTTTAATGGGGCCAGCTTTACCCAAAAACCAAAGGAGAGGAGCTGGGCACACAGGGAACATCTTGTCTGGGACTTGGCTGGTGGTGTTTTAGTCTACTGACAGGTGTCCCAGCAGGACAAATTGAATATCCTTGGGGTTGTTGAACCCTGACCATTTGATTTCAGAAAAATTAATTTTAAAAAACATCATAAAAATCCTAGGTGTACTGATATGAAGATAACATAGCAACAAACCATGCATATACCATCCTGACTGCAGCGATATGTGCCCTCATCCTTCCACAGCGGCTTGGTCACTGAGAAGGACACTGTGGCTCCCTGAAACCCAGGCTGTTGTAGCCACTTCACGTGCCATTCATGGCCTCTTGGTTGAAAATATTTCACAAAATCACAGAATGGTTGAGTTTGGAATGGACCCAAATTTCCCAACCCCCAGAGGTCTCCACAGGCTCCACTTGGAGCTGGGGAGCCCTTAGGCTTCCACTGAACTCCACCGTGGGGTGTCTCCTGAAGAGTAAAATTAGAGATAAACGTACCCCAGCCCAGACCTCCCACTGGTATTTAACTGTGACAGTCACACAGAATGGACGAAAGACTACGGAGGTGCCTGAGGTCATCCTTCAGATTAGCAAATCTCCCAGAAATATGTCCCCTGTAGGAACACTCTCCACATGCTCAGTCTTTCCACCCCACTGCCATCACTGCCACGATCACTGATGAACCACTTGGACTGTGAACAAGCCTTCTCCCCCAGGGTATCTCATGTGCTTTCATTTTGGTTTCTAGCTTGTGTTACATTAGCATATTAGAACAAGAACACATTATGATCTATGTTTTCCTGTGTGTTTTTAGGAAATGCAGCAAGTAGTTGATAGCACTGTTAAAACACATGTAACAATGTCCCAAGCGTCTCTCTCTGCAGGCTGGAATTTTTCTCCCTCGTGCTCTCGACTGATTTTCAAACTAAGCTTGTACTCTCAATGGCAAAATTAGCACGATGCTATCCTTTATTTTACCTTTTCTGTAATTTACAAGACATAAAAGCCCATTGAAAAATTGAAGTCAAACTCCAAGCAGCATTATACCGTGTATTGAATTAGGGGTTAGATAACATGCATCAGACTTACACGTGTCCTGGCTGGACAAACCCTACCTTTGTGTCCCTCTTCTCACTGATAGCTTGTCTCTTACGAAGAGGCAGGTAGCTTCAGAGTACTTTCTGAAAGTCAAGCAGCTTGCCAGCCAATATTCCTTCTGCATAAAACCTGCGAATGCGTTACACAGCACAAGCATGGATCCCTACTTCGTTTCCTTTGGGGTACAAACCGTTAAAGGAAGCAGTTTAACAGCAGCAAATACACCAGCTGCGTATGTCTTGAGGCACAGATGGCAGACAAACAAATAGACATATTGGTATCACTGTACAACACGATTCGCTTACCAGATTGAGGACTGTCAAATATTTCCACTGCCCAGCGTAAAGGAACACTTCAGATGGCCGCTCTTCTGTTCTTACATGCATGATCGAAGAGACAACGAAACAATACCAGACAAAAGCAAGGCAATGGTACATTGTGAGGGTAGAGATTTCCATGCTTTAGCTGAGAGCAAGTGATAATCAGTCCAAAAGCAGCTTTTCTCTTAAGGTCCTCAGTCGCTGTGCATGGGAAATGGCAGGGCAGGAGGGTTTACTTCAGAGCAGACTCAGGACACAGTCCACTTTGCTCTCGTCAAAAGGAAATATTCACAAGGCTGTGAACTTTGCTTCTATTTGTTTCCCTTCTCACTGTACAGATAGGCTGGGGGGAGAGGCAAGAAGAATAGGCTTATTCCCTGGATTTAAATGCCTTGCTCAAGATTAGTGAAGATTAGTTGCAGAGTTACATAAGTTTTGGGGTTTTTTTTTTGCGAAAGTGGGGGGAGCTTTGCGGCTGATTTTGTGTAACCGGCTGTTGTGCTTCAGGTAGGGTGTGAAAACAAATGGCATTTTCCTCACTCGTAGCTATGGGAGCAGCCATGTCTCCAGCTCAGCCTGGGAAGCCCCTGAGACTGTTTTTCCCTCGTGCCAAAGGAAGAAGTGGGAAACATAACGGTCTGTGAAAGAGAAACGGGTTGATTTGTTGATAGGCTATGGAGGTGGCAAGGAAGCTGAGAGGATTCGTAGGCAAAGGTCCTTGGGGTTCAAAATCACTGCGAGTGTTGACATTATTTTGTGGGAGAAGGCTCTGCCGCCTTCACGCTGCTCCATGCAGCTGGGATCCGTCACAACCATGCACGGCAGGTCGGCCAAACCCCAGTCTCTTTGAAGCTCTGGCAGGGATGGAAACACAGGGCAAAGGCCTTGGGTGACAAACCGTAAGCACTGAGCAGGGCATCTCACCTACCTGCCATTCACCTTCAGATAACTCCTCTTCCCTGGCACGACATTATCGTGCTGTTGGGGCTGGAGTACAGAAGAGAAGAACTGGTACTCGCGCAGTGACCCTAAAATAGTGTGATCAAAAAAAGTTCCCATGGAAATGCTCGTTTTTCCTTCCTCTCCTGCCAAGGTCAGCCCTAATTAGCACTGGAAAATACAGACGGCATTTCCTATTTGGGCCAGAGTCTGCATAATTGCAGTGTTGCCAGCTGTAATTGCCACCTGAGTGTTTCATGGGAGCCTTGGTGGGGAGTGAGTACCATGTCCCAGCTCATGCTCTGACCTTCCCCAGGCAGGACGGGGAGAGGGGGGTGCTCCTCTCGCCCTTGCAGAGGCTGTCCCCATGGGCAGGGCTGGGCTTTGGCCAAGCAGACTGCATTAAGGGATCTCTTATTTTTTTATTTTTTTTTTCCCTTCTGACTGGCCCACAGGCAGCATTGAGCAATCTGTTATGTTCTGGTTTGTTTTGGGTTTTCTCTTGCATTTTTTCCCCCCCCCGATACCAGACATAAGGCTCCATGTGGGATGATTTCCTATGAACTCAGACAGCAATGTGCATGCGTGTTGGGAAACAGCCCTTGTGCTGAGGCACTTCAGTATCCTCCTGCGTTTCATTGACTTCTCCCCTAATTCAGATTAGAACCCAGATTCCTCAGGCATTCCAGCCATCACAATCCCAATGAAATATTTCTGCCTCACATAGGAAAAATAAAGATGTAGATCCTTTTGTGGTTGGTTGAGGTTGGAGGAGAAAACCCCTTGCTAGGGAAGAAAAGAAGAAAAGATGGGAATATGTTTTTTTGGACTCCAACAATGTCACCGGTCTTTTCTTAGGAAGTCTAGCAGAAAAGAGTCTTCAATTGCCTTTATAGACTTTCTGGGTAGGGGCAGTGCTGTCATGAGCTGCTTCCTCCGCTCCTCCTTGTTAAGACTCATCCCTGTGACAAAAGGCAGGAACAGAAAAGGACTAGGGCATGGAAGGGGCCTTTTTATTAGTGATTTGCATATCAAAGGCACCGAGCAGCCAGCGCTTAACAAGTTATCTCCATACCACTCTTTCTGAGGTTTTGGTACAGTGCAACTTTAAAAACGGGAAGGCATGTGCTTCTGCTTAGTATGTGCCCAAATGCATGCAAATGAATGTAAATTTATGCAAAATGGCAAGGTATGTTTTTTCTTTTCTGGAGGATTTTGGCCAGTATGGCTGGGAAGGTGTCAAGTACAGTGACAGTTTTCTGATGTGGACACCTGTCCCGCAGACTGAGACCATCTGCTTTGTTTTCCCATATACAAGAAGCAAGATATGTATCCCTCAGCCCAGATAAGGGGTGAAGTTCAGCTGTAGAAAAACGGCAAAGAAAGAATGAGTGCCAGAGAGGATCTGAAGTCAAACACCCCACACTTCATGGAGTCTTTCTCATTTCCCTGCAGCAAGCAAATACGCTGGAAAGGTTGTATCTTATGCCTTCTCTCGGTGGGTGTGAATATCTGCTCAGTGGAGCAGGAAATTCAGCCCAAAAGTTTTTGCAGGGGGTGGAGAGGAGGAAGGAGCACATCGGGGCACAGGCAGATGTGCTGCTGCCGATCTAGCGGGATGGTTGAGGGAAACACCATCTCCCATCTGCTTGGTACCACACCCCAGCTCGCATCTGCTGCTCCCCTGCAGCTGAGCCACGTTCTTGGCTCTGCCAATGCTCCCAGCTGCTGCAGGGGCTGGTCTGATTTCAGCAGCGACAGCCGGCTTGGTGATGAAGCAAACTGGGAGCTGCCACTTAGTCCATTAGCTGCAGCACAGTAACAAGTAACCGGAACTGGAAATCACCTTGTGCACACACAGTGTCCCCTGCTCGTGCCCTCTTCTAGGGGAGTGGGCTAGGCCAGCTTGCCCGACTTTGCGCCAAAATGGGCTTGACTCGCTCGTATTATTAGTATGGTTCAGGTACAGAGATGACAGCAAACAGTGCAAACTGGTAATATCCGAGGACAATGTGTCTGTTTGTAATGTCATTGTGTGTCTCCACTGATGGGCATAGTATTTCCAGGCTATTGAGCAGTCCCCTATAAGCCCATCATTACCATATAGTGCTTGGTTACCACCCCAGCCTGTCTCTAATGAAGCAGCTGGTAAAAACAAATATTCCAGCTTCCTCATGGGCTGGCAATTTGTTTAGAGGCCAGTTAAGTGCCTTTAAAATATTCTTCAATATTTTCACACTGGCAAGGTTTGCCCTCTGTCAGGGCAGCATCCAGTGATGGCAGAACAAGCGAGAGCAAGGTGTGAAATCACTGCCAGGTGACAGCAGTTAGGGCCAGATAGGAGGAAAGGATTAAAAGTCAAGCAAAGCCCTAGGAAAGATTTGGGGGCCTAAAAAGCAAAACTGGGTCTTTTTTTCTAGGCACAATCCAATAGCAAGTGACTGATA
>KZ506045.1:89811-99934 GCA_002844005.1 Limosa lapponica baueri
CCACAGGAGTCTGGGAAAGCAGGGAGTAAAAACAGACAGTGGGCAGCCAGGGGGCCAGAGCAGGCAAAGATGGTTTTCCAGGAGTTACCAAAATGAGCACCATGCACAAATTGGTGATTTACAGTGACGTCCACCATTCCTATGTCCAAGGGAAGGGCCATAGTATTTTCTGATGCTTCTACTTTTTTTCCCAAAGGCTTTAAGACAGAAAGGAAAATCAATCTAGTGATACTTGGCTTGCAAGTTTTACCATAACAGATGAAAAGCTCCTTCAAACAATTTTTTGTATTGACAGATTCCAAAAATTGCCATGCTTTCCAGAAATTTCTGTAAAACTTTTTAACCACATTCACTGCTTCGCATACTTCTATAGACTTTTGTGTCAGTATTTGTGATAGACATTTTTCAGCTAATATCAGATTTTTTTTCATGACTTCTATGTGAAATCTAGTTTGACTAATTTGCAATTAGATGTATATAATTTAAAAGGCTGGAGCAATGAGCGGAATTACCTGCACCTTATTCTTATCACTCATTAAAAGAAAAAAAAATTCTCTGTGTGGCAAAAGCAGGGTAACGGTGGCAACCTGGATCCATCGTGTCACGTTGCATCTCAGGCACACAAGCCTTTTGTTCTTTGTAAACAAAGGCTATGGAGCTGATTGAACTGGATATTTTAAATCTACATCTTTCAAAAAAATTTGTTGACACCATTTTAGTAGACAGGGAAAACTGTGCAAAACATCCAGAAATTAAAGTGAAGTATCAGTAGTACCTTTTAAAACCTTTTTTTTTCTCCTCCTTGCCAGTGTTTCTAACATCACTCTAGGAGTCTGAAATTAAACCATTTCCCTGTTGATTTGGGTTGGCTTTTTCCAATTGGAAAGAAAGAAAAGAATATGCTTTCCTTTTTGATTCTTTTCCTATCATTGCAAAAGCCCCGCAAGGATTCCCTTCAAAGAAATCTGATCAGTGATTTAACACAATATAAAATGTTATGTAAAAGCACTAAGAAATATTCTCATAGAAGCCATTTGGGAACAAAAAGAGACAAAAACAAATGTTTCAGCCAACATTTCCAAAGGGAGATCTATCATTTTTATTGTTATTTTTTTTAGACTCAATTTTTTTCCTTATTCAAGCACATGAAGAATTGACTTTTCATATGTGTCTTGTGCCAGAGCCCAAGCTGGGAACAAGGTGTCTGCCTGGTCTTCAGCATTTGATATGGTGGAGTTGAGGATCCTTAGGGGAGGTAACAAGGCTTAAAAGCAAGATTACAACCCTGGAATTCAGGAGAACAGGCTTTGGCCTCTTCAGGGATCTGCTTGGAAGAACACCGCAGGAAATGTCCCTGGAGAGAAGAGGGGTCCAGGAGAGCTTGTTGATTTTCAAGGATCACTTCCTCCCAGCTCCAGAATGGTCCATCAAAATGAGCAGGAAATCAGGCAAAGGTGGCAGGAGGCCTGCGTGGACAAACAAGGAGATCCTGACAAAATTAAAATGTAAAAAGGAAGTGTGCAAGAGGTGCAAGGAGGAGCAGATGACTCAGGAGGATTATAGGGACACTGTCTGAATATGCAAAAGTCGGATAAGAAAAGTCAAAGCCCACCTGGGGTTGAATCTGGTGAAGGACATGAAGGGCAACAAGAAGAGCTTCTCCAGGCTCATTAGCCGGTAAAGGACAACTAGGGAAAACATAAGCCTGGTGACAAAGGACATGGTAAAGGTCAAATTTCCCAATGCTTTCTTACCCTTGGTAAGACTGGCCTTCAACAATCCCAGGACCCTGAGACCAGAGGAAAAATACAAAGCAAAGAAGACTTGTCCTCAGTGGAGGAAGACTGGATTAGGACTCTCAAATCCATGGGAGCTGAAGGGATGCACTCAGGAGTGCTGAGGGAGCTGGCTGATAAAACTGCAAGGCCACTCGATAATCTTTGAAAATTCATGGCATTTGGGAGAGGTTCCTTAGGACTGGAGGAAAACATATGTCACCCCTGTCTTCAAGAAGGAGGATCTGGGGAACTACAGTCCAGCCAGTCTCACTTAGACCCCTGGGAAGATGAGGGGGGAAATCCTCATGGAAATATTTTCCAACATACAAAAAAACCAAGAAAGTGACTGGGAGTAGTCAGCATGCACTGAAGAAAGAGTGTGCTCGACCAACCTGATAGTCTTCTACAATGAAATAACTGGCACTGTGTTAGGTTATGTGATAAAGCTCGTCTGCACACTCACAAAGGAGCTCAGGGAGACAATGGCAGCAGGGGAGCCTGAATAATATCCTGCTGCGCTACATCCAGACCTATCAACTCATCAAAGGCCCATCTGCACAAGCCCAGAGGAGCACAGAGGCACAATGGCCTGCCACCCTACCCTGGCCCATAAACGATGGCAGGGATGCTTCAGCTGCGCTCCCGGGGCTGGTGCCCATGGGCACCTTCCTGCTGCTGCACACATCTGCCCCAGCCCCAGGGGAGCTGCCTTTTGGCTTGTGCATGGGTGCAGAGCCTCCTGCTTTTGGGTGGGTTAGGGCATCCAGGGGTGCTGCAGTAGAAATAAGATCCAGGTGCAAGCGTCTTCCCGGCTTTGCAGAAGGCGATGCAGCCGGGAGCGTTTCCCAGCCCGCCCTCAGGGCTGCAGCCGCCCTTCCCTGGCCACGCTGCTGGGTCCGGAGGGAGAGGTCAGTCGTGAGGGTCCGGCTGCCCTTCACACCCCCTTCCCAGCCACAGGCCAGGCTCCTCTCTAGAGACATCCCTCTTTAGCACAGGGTAAACATTATTTAATCAAGTAAAATTCCTCTGGATAGCTCCAGACTGTTATAAAAATAAAAAAAAAAAAAAAAGGAAAGGCTGCTGGCTAATTTTGGGCGGTCGTTACTGAGAGAGTTAAAACCGTGGGGAATTTTATTGGCCTGCTGTGGTACAAGTTAAATATAGGGGCACCAGGAATTTCCCTCCAGGCCAGATAAGTCCCACATAAAATATTTGAACTTTGCAGGCATGCACGCTCCATAAGACAACGCCAAGCATTTCATCCAAGTAATAATATAATGAGGGCCCACTCTCCAGTACTGCAGCAGCCCTATGGGAGAGGGTGGCTGTTTCCTTTTGTCTACCTTTTATTCTTGTGCCGCTATGCATGAGGTCTGTACACCATCCTCCTTACTCCTGCCTGTGCACTCCTCTTCTTTGATCCCTCCCAGCACCCTGGAACCTAATTCACGCTTACTCCTTTGTGTGGAATTACTTCAATAATTTCACCTGGGTTGCCAGCGCACCTGAGAGTTATCAGTTTATTTACCTATTTTTTAAAGTTCCAGAGTTCACTCTCTCATTTCTTACAACTCCGGGGAAGGTGTTTATTTTGCTTGGTGCTCGGTGTAAAGTTAAATTACAATAAAATAATAAAAAAGAAGAAAAGATAAGGAATAAAAGATAAAAGAAAAAAAGAACGGCTAGCTACATTTTCTGCTGCTAACTGAAGCAGCTAATTGGTCTGTCCTGGGAGCACTCCTCTGGATAAATCACAGACCTTCACTTGCTGTGCAGACACCTAGAAGTCCATGGAGAAATGTTACTGTTCCAGAGTAAACTACTACTCATATGTAAGTACTCATGGACAGCTTACAGCCTGAAGAGGACAGGAACAAAAGATGTCTGGTATGAAAGAGTAGGTCAATGGAATTATTCCTAGAAACTTTTCAGATGTTTTTAAAGTGAGCTCACTGTGTTAATTACTGCTTTTTTTTTTTTTTTTAATGGCTGTGAATGCTGGTAGGGTAGAGGAGGAGGGTGCTACTGCCATGCACTTGGGTTTTCTGTGCCTCACAACCTTAGCCAAAGAGAAATTCTCTCCTGTTTTGTTTTGTTTGTTTTTTTTTTAATAGGTTATTTAGGGGTTAACTGAGATCCCAGGTTCCACTGAAAAGATATGTATTGCTCCAAACAGTACCTGTCTTGGTAGCAAGATACTAAGTGGATTACATGCATAATGTTTCCCGAAGGAAGCAATATGTGTGTAACAAATATGACTCTTAAAACCTGATATTTCTGAGGGATAAAGGAAGACAAACAGTTCCCATTAGCTTTCCTCCCTCCTACATATAGATGTCACTGTGAATGAAAATCCCCAAGTAATTAGATACCATAAGGATGAGGTGAAGTTCCCAGAGAATATTGATTTTTAAGCAGTGAACATATTTTCTTGCTTACATTATTCAATACAGACTTGCACTTTTCTGACTGCAGAAAACCTCACTGGAAGCATATTTTTTTGTTTGCCTTGGCCATATGGTTATGAGTGGGGTGACACGGTAGAGAGGTCTATGCCCAATGCGAGTGCTCAGTTTAAGGGTGGGCTGCAGGGCTGGGGCTCGCACTGTAAACCTGCATCTGGAAAAGGAGCATTCTTTTGGGGGTACAGAAGGGGGCGGGGTGTGCTGTACCAATAAACACCTACAGTTTAACTGATTTTAAACAATTTGGAGCATTTTGTCATTTGGTGTCTCAGGAAGAATCTTGAAAGAATCTAAATCATAGTGGGTTATTTTATTGAAACCTATGGGAAATCAGTGCTGCCTGTGCTTGAGCATCTCTGAGGAACAGATTGTGCCCCAGTTCCCCTGGATGGGGAATTTCTTCAAGGGGGACCCATTTCTGCTCTTCTTTTGGGGGGACGTTGTCCACTTTGTTGTCACTGCTGGAGGTAAATGAATTAATAACACAAACAAATATGGAAAATCATAGCAAGCTAGCAACACCTACAACAAAAAATGACAACATGTACGTGTAGTTAAACTCAGGATTTCTTCCAGAGGTGGATATGACAAAAACCATAGAAGCCTGATTATTTGCTTTGTAAGCTGTATTTTTTTTGAAACACATCATTTAAAGTTTATGCTTATTCTATTTTAATCTTCTTCTAGTAAAACAAAAAAAGTAGAAATAAATATTTTTAACCTTTCCTTGTGCCTCCAGCTTTTGGTACTTAAAGGGAAGTGAGTTTAAATTAATCATCTTGTACAGCAAGGGAAAAGTTGTACTGTCTCAATCATGTCTGCAGGTTTTCTCTTTCCAAAATATTACTCTGCAGCATTCTCCTGAGCCTGCAGATAGTAATAACAGTGTCGTTCAGACCAGACTATCAAATGAATTTACCAAACTAACTGCAAAGTAGAATTAATTGAACCTTCCTCACAGTCGAGTATCTTATCATCCATACACAGGAGGTAAGTTGGGCAACTGCTGTAAAAACTGAAGCCACGTTCATGTGTTTAATGGTGATAAATGGAAGTAATTAGTGTGCAAAAAACATTTGATGCAACATTCCTTCATCTACAGAATTCCTCCATCCTCAGTTCACATACTTGCTCTCCACCTTCGATCAGATACTTTTGACGGTGAAAATAGGCTGATGGAAATACAGGAGGAGAGAAGCCCGCTCGCCGCCTCGCAGCCACCTTGCCTGCCTGCTCGCTGATTGGGGACACGTTGCAAACTTCCTGCAAACCAAGCACGAAGCAACCGACTGCTCCGAGCTCAGCCGCCGCACAGGCTCGCCCGAATTATGGTAGTGTTACTGCCTGCGGGGTGAAAACGGCAGAGCCGAGGGTTACGAGCGTGTCTGCGAGTGCGTGTGCGCGCGAGAGCAGCAGGAAGGAGACTCTCGCTGCGGTTTCGTCAGACCAGGTGCACCGAGAAGGGGAGGTGCAGCGTGTGAACCTGACCTCTCCGGAGAACGTGTCAGACCGGCGGCAGCGCCCGCCGCACCGCATGAGGTTTTGCTGATGCTCTGCCCGATTTCGTCGGCTCGCTGCCTTCCCGCAAAGCTGCAGGCGGCAGTTTTGCAGTTAAATTGTGTTCTTGGAAGTGACAGACCAGGAAATTCCGATTGAAACGCCCGTTTAGGAGGCTCTTCTCAGTTACGTGCAGTCTGCATCAATCAGTAAAGCTTTGCCATGAAAAGTCATTTCCTTTCGTGGAGGATTTCGATATAGCAAAATCTGGTTTCATTCCAAATTGGAATGAAACCTAAATTCCCACATTTTCCGTGAAAGGGAAAACCCTTGGGGTCACTGAATTTCTGGCAGGCTGCTGGAGAAGGGAGGGTGCTGGAAAGCCTGGGTCTCCCATCTCGGGGCTTTCCATCTGACTGGCAGAACTGGAACCAGTGAGCCTGAAAACTACAGTGTTTCCCGCTTTCCCAGGAAGCTGCAAGTTTGCGAGCTGGTGATTCAGTTCATCATTCTCCAGCAGTCTGCATGGTGAGCTCTGGAGAGCTCGGTGCTGTAGCCCTAGCTCTTCTCTCCCTCCTCTGTGTGTGAGTTGGTCCAGTCTGCTGCATCTGTTTGCTTCATGGCTTTGGATTTCTAGATGTATTCCCAAAGTGCCGACCCTCTCTGAGCATCCCCTTCTGAGAACTGAGACCTTGGCATCCAGCTCTGTAGGGGTCTGGGGAGTCGAGTGCCAAGTTAATGTGCAAAAACATTGTGCCTGATTTGTCTTTGGTGCCAGCTCAAATCTTTGTCAGGGATGAACCTGACCTCCACGTAACAGCTTACTGTCACTGATGCAGATCCTGAGACTGGTGTCAGGTCTCAGAGACCTCCTGATGGCTTAATCAAACCCTTTCCCAGAGCACCAGTTCTGTGGGCACTCTGGCAGATTGCCCCTTCAGGGACACATGATAGCTGAAGTATATACTGCAGCCTTTGCATAAGGTTTCCAACCACATCCCTGCCCCCCCCCTTATCGCCCCCTCGACACTATTTATTTTAGGCAGTGCAAGAGAGATACAGATCTAGGCAAAACAATGCCATATCTATGTGCCATATCCATGCCTCAGTTTTCTCATCATACTAGGACATTCTTGAGTGCTTTCTGGGGCCATGCTCTTGGGAGCACAGAGCCTCTTATCTCTGGACCTGACTCTACAACATGGTTGACAGCAGTTTTCCTCTCCCTTTTGTGAGCTCTAACACCTTCTTTTTTCCAGCATTAACATCAGACAGTCAAAATGATGCCACTTGGTGCTATTTCCTTTAGCACATCTGTCTCACTGTCTAAACCTATTGAAAATGTCAGTGACCCATCTAGTCCCTTACCTAAGATGGACCTTCACCCCTCTTTCACATTTATACATAGACACTTCATCCATCCATTGCCTAAACGCTAGCCCCAGGAAAGGTCTCTGAAAGCAAGAGGTCACATAGCAATCAAGAACTGGACGTTTTCTGTAATCGGAGTCTCTTCAGAAAATTTGGTGTAGATGAGTCAACATTCTCCAATGGGCAGAAAATACTTCCATCAGACAGTTTCTGACCGCAGAGAACTATTAAGTGCTGTACTTGTGATTCACTCTGAGAATGAGCATGCCACGTTGAAGTGACTGGAAGAGGGAAAAAGGGTTCTAAGGATGTGAAATGTTGCCACCATTTTCCATTTTAAACGTGCCTGAGGACATGAGGTGTCCTGTTAGAATATTGTGTCAACGTAGGCAGACTCTACATCTACCTCAGGAGCCAAATCATGCTTTTAAGGGCCTTGTCTGAGCATCTTTGGCTCCACCTGAAGCCAATGAGGGTTGATGCTGCTTAAAATTTCTGAAAAATAGGCTTCATGTGCACTGGGTTGTGTTGGTGTTTAGCCAAGGGCTTAGGAAGCACAGTCTTTTCCCTCCCTCTGCAGCTTTGGGGCAATCTGTTTTCCTGCAACAGTACAGAACAGAACAGTACTAAGAATTTATATGTTTTTTGAATGGTGGCAGACATTTGATGGAAACCTCCATATGTAGGTCTGGATACAGGTCTGCTTTTTTTTTTTTTTTTTTTCCTTTTCATTTGACCATCTAGAAACTTTCAACGGGAGGAGACCAGAAGAGTTTAGCTTGTTTACCTTGTCAAAACGCAGGCTGCAAGAGGTTATGGGAGTGGTGTATAAATACTTGGTAAACAGTGGAAAGATCATTGACTCTAAAGGGCAACGTTAGCTCAGAAAAGCTCAAGCTGGAAACCAGGTGTTTCTAAATGGACGGTGTCTTTTGAAGGGAAATAGTAGAGTTTTCCACCTCCTTCTTTTTAAAGACAGAGCTTTATCATTTATTCAGATTCAGATACAGTATGACTGGCAGCCACAGCAGGCAACAAAAATCAGACACCCAGAAAATCTTCCCAGCTCTAAGGTCCTAGAAGTATCTTTTCTGCAAAAGCCTGTGCTATTGAACTGATAGAAAGCTGCTAGAAAAGGAACACTATTTGAGCCTAAGCCTGCTCATGGTGAATTCATTTGAAAATTCAAGCAGATGATTTCAGGGTAATTATTATTATGTTGCTTGCTTAGCTGCAGCTGTGATTTGCTTTTTGCATAGTGTAGACAGAGCTTTACTGAATGTTTCCCGGCACCTTCTGTGATAATTGACAGCTATATGTAAACCCTGCCTATTGTTTCAGATAGCACAACATGTTCTTAATTGCATGTTTCAGATTGGAAATGGATTGAAAAATGAAAAGACAAATAAAACAATAAAATCTTTAGAATTTGTTTTACTTGTTCGCTTTTTATATATACTCTTGCGTATATTCTCCTCCTGTCACATGCATGTGAACCCAACTGGTGTTTAATAGAAACTTTGTGAAAAAGCTGAGAAAAGACCATACTTCTCCAAAATTCAATTGGCACTTTTATATTGGGTTCTGCATGAGACTATGAGAGAATTTTTCTATCCAGAGGAATACTCTTGGTCTTATTTCCTTTGCCTTATTATCTTTGGAGATTATTTATGTTTAATAAGGTGATGGCATCAAAAAAATGCAGGACTAGATTGTGCTGTCTACACAGAATGGTGTGTAGGAGTCTAATGACTGTTTTTCTTCAAAAAAAAAAAAAGTCCCACAAGCATGCAACCTGCCCCTTGAATGACCCTTGCTAGGATGAAGGCTGAAGACACACAAGCCCCCTGCAGAAGGTTTGCTGTAGTTGCTTAAGACATTAATCTGTAGGAGATAATGAAATCATGGCCTCTAGTGAAAGACAGAGAGACCTACAAGCTCCGTGCCCAAGCTACACCACCTCAGCAGCAACTGCATAAGCTAACCTTACTGCCAATTAGCCACAATGGAGACTTTGCTAAGACAAGTTTGAGGAGAACTGTATAAATGCATGAAAGTAAGCAGTGAGGAGACATGAGAAGCAGGTGGAGATGACAAAGCAAAGATATGGGTGCAGAGACCTTCCTTCATTAAGAGAATTCTTGCAAAACAGGCTTGAACAGATGATTGAAGGACTTTTTTTTTAAATGGGAAAACAAAAAAAATTGAAACACCATCACTAACCCAGTAGACCAGCAATAATCAGAAAGCCGGAGAATACTGTATGACACTGGAAAGGATTTTATGCAGATGATGTCATTCTTTCTTTGAATGAATACTATTAATCTGCATCTGAAGCGTAAAACCATGAGGTAATGGAATCATTAATTGCTGCAAGCTGCCAGTGTCTCTAGGCCAGTAGTTACCAACATTTTTGGAGTCAGCCTCTTAGCACTTTTCCTCCCCACCCTGGTCCCCAGAGGATAACTTCCACCTTTGCCCACACGTTCCCACGTCAGCTTTCCACCAGCCAGAGCTTTTGCTGCTATGTCCCAGCTCCCCATGCTCCTGCTGCTTTTTCGTGTTGCCAGCTCCAGGGGCAAGAGCACAGACCCCAGCAGAACTTGTCCACTTGGCCCCTGCACCCTGCTGAGCCTCACCTTCAACATGGGCATACCTCACTGGTTGGGAAAAGAAGTCCTAAGTTGCCTGAATTGTTCCTCTAGCTCAACTGCAATGGGAAAAGGGAAGGTAAACGCAGAGAATCCAAGTGGCATTTTTTCCATCACAAATTAAAGTGTGTGGGAGCTCTTTGGTTCAGGTGGGAGCTCATTATTGCATTTTTCCAGATTCTCAGCTTTTGCTCAGGAGGGAAACTCAGGGGATTTTCAAAGCATTGTGTAAATGACCTTGCAGAGCAAGCTATTAGCATTCACTGAGTATGTCCAATAGTAGTAACTTACACTAAGGCAGTAACATTTCCATTAATATTGGAGGTTTTTTTGGGTTGGTTTTTTTTTTGGGCGGGGGGGA
>KZ506045.1:100026-115962 GCA_002844005.1 Limosa lapponica baueri
TTTCCATTAATATTGGAGGTTTTTTTGGGTTGGGTTTTTTTTGGGCGGGGGGGGAGGGGAAGTAGGTGTCTAGTTAGATTGTACATCCTTTGGAGCAGATTCTTCTATGTCTAATATAAGTACAGGCAGATAACTGATACTCAATACAGGTTTTATAGTAATGTATTAGAAGGACAAAGATAGTCCTGGGTATTTTTATAGTGATATAAGTGCCAGGTCATACTGACCCCAAGGTCTGAGCTGCCGTTCCCTGAGGACCAGAGCTCAAACTCTGTATCTCAAGTTGTAAGCAAGCAAGAGAATTTTATTTGTGTGGCTGACATGCTGTACTTAAGGTGTCTGAGATCAGGTTAAGATGTCTGTCTGGACACAGCCAGCAGCGGCTCCCACTCAGGCCTGGGGTGAAAGGGACAAGACCAGACTGCTTCTTGTAGTTCCTGCTGCAGGCTTTTTTTGACAGAGCTAATTACCAAAATCTTCAGAGCCCCCTTCCCTCCATCACTGGTCATCTATCCACATACTAGCAGCCAAGCAGTCTGGAGAGAGAAATTGTGGAAGGGGAGACTGGGAGCCAGGTTTTAAGGGATGACTGAGGTAGACGAAGCTAAGAAGAAGATGACAAGCTTCATAAGGAGATGGAACCCAGTGGAAAAGGATGACAAAAATGGGAACTGGGAGAAGGGAGTCAGAACTGTTTCACCAATGTGAGACTGATTGGAAAATCAGTCTGGCAGTGGGACAGGGGAAAGGATTTGGAATGAAACAAGGCAGAAGACTGAAGCTGGATGAAGGGTTTACGTATGAACCCTGGTGGGCTGAGAGCTTTGGAGTAGAGCTGGGACCGTCTGGACAAGGAGGGAGAAGGCAGAGAATCCATCTGGGGCAGGGAGACTGTACAATAAGGGGCTGCTGGTGAAGAAGAAGGACTGAAGGGAGGAAGAGGCTAAGCAAGGGGGAAGTGTAGCTGGGCAAGGAGCCTGGGATGGGGATTCGCAGCCCAAAGGAGGAAGGAAGGGAGGAAGGAAGGAAGGGATTCAACTGGCAAGGAGAAACGGATAGGGATGAGGAGTGCATCAACAGAGAAGAATCAAAACAGGAACATCACAGCAGGGTGGGACAGAGTTGATCAAGCTTGGGAAGGAAAAGAAGAAGAGCACGTGCCTCTTGTAGCACGTATTTCTTTGGTTCATCCTTTCCAGTGTCAGAGAATAGCACTGAAACCTGCTGGCAAAGTGTGTGTGTGTGTGTGTGTCCAGTGTCAGAGAATAGCACTGAAACCTGCTGGCAAAGTGTGTGTGTGTGTGTCTTGCACACACACACACACACATACAAACATGCACACAGAGATCCTGTCAGAAATACAGGGCAATGGTCAAGCTCTGGTGTAAGTTGTCCTTTAGCTCATGTGGCAGATGTCTTCAAGACCGTTATTATGCAGGTTGACGTGTGCTGGGGTACTGAGAGACAACAAAAGCACATTTCTAGGCTTTCAATGTACTTTTATAAACCTAGGAAATAATGGTCATGTCATTTTGGTTTTTCTACTATTAATGTTTTAAAAAAATCAAGTTCTTAGTCATTGGGCAATAGTAGAAATTAAGGTTGCCCATGCAGCAAAATCCTCTCAGTCGTGAGACTTACACTGTTAATTGGATGATCATACATAGTTTCTCCCCTTGAGACTCTTCTTTGCTGAATGTGCAGCATAGATCTGCTCTGGGATAGATCCAAGCTTTACAGGGTTCCCTGCTTTGTTTGATATAGAAATTGGCAAAAGTGTATTGCCTGAGACAAAGGACTGAGGAAGGAGATTGTGAGAGCTGTATCTTGGCCTGGAAAAATAAAAATCTGTTCTTGGTTCTGCTCTAATTTCTATACGATGTTAATGAAGTTTTGACGGTTTGACAGCTTATTTAAGAAAGTGTGTTTCTTACATTCTGTATTCCAAACTTCAGGTGCTGATGCTTATGCTTGCAACAAAAGTCAATGTAAGTCGTTCCCCAATCAAGTAAAGTGCTGTATAATGCTAAAGCTTCTGAAAAAAAATCAAACTGGGCATTTAAAATTAATGAACAAATGGGTATTCGTGATACTACAGTGGTGGGTGTTATAGATATTAATACTTCTGTCTCCACTACAGGGTTTGAATGGTACCATTACTAAGACTTTGGTATCATGCCTTGAGTAATATGGTGAAAAAGAAATATTGAACAGGAGCTCATTAATGGTGCAATCAGACACAATGTTCTGGCTGCAGCGGATCCTGTCTCATGTGTTGCTGACCCCTCAAATCTGCTGGCAGAATAGCACATCTTGCTGTTCCTCAGTTTTGAAAAAAATGATCTCGCTTAGCAGGGGCACTGTTATGCCTGCCCTTTAAAAGCATATACACTCTCCCTCCTCCCCCCCCGCAAAAATACAGATCATTTGACAGAATTTGAGTTAGGAAATGACTACAGATGGAGCTGTGCTGGCAGATCGGAAAGTGTGATTATATCCCTGGCAGAGAAGGGGTGATGAGTAGCTGGTGGTAGGGCCAGGGCAGTAGACTCTTACTTGGGATGAGCTGCAATCAAAATATGACTGACCCTGCTCCACTTGAGTCCCACTATCAGCCACAGGTAGTGTATGGGGTGGCCTTCACCCAGAGCAAAGGGGTATGGGGCTGGTCTCCAATAGTCACTATACAGGACTACACTAAGTTCTGCGTGGTTAACCTTTCTTGTAGTGTTTCCTAACCACTGAGCTCTGAACTTTAGAGTTTGAATAGTGTTTTCTGAGCAAGTTTTTGTGCATAAATACACACAGACATACATGATATATAAAATACATGTGTATCATGCATATGTATGACTTTCTGCGGAAAACTGTACCTTTTGCTACCTTTTCTTTGTCATGCATTAGGAAATACTCAAGGGGCAGCTGAATCAGTCCTACAGCCTGGCCAAAATCACGATGAGTCTATCAAGTGCACCTCACAGGGAACGTTGAAATCCCATAGGTATTTTAGAGACACTTAGTAACTTGTGGTGCTCCTTAAATATTAACAGCTGCTCTGGACTGTTGGATGAATGATAGTTTGGAAAGCTTTCTGTGCAGATCCATGACATAACTGTGTCTCAGCTGAAGAGGAATGCTTCCTTTAATCAAATCGTTGTGTAACATGTCTGATTCACCATGGAGTTGCTAAGTAGTGTGTCCCAGCAGATACAAGGCATAATTTGGGGGTGGAAAAAGGAAATGTGTTTTTTTAAGCCATGCTCACACTCTGAATCTTAGGCCAGCAGTGGACAAAACCAGTTTCCTGACTTAGACTGGAGTCTCAAAACTTCTTTGATTTGTCCCAACTGCTGGTGGCCCAAAGAACAGCTTAAAGGAGAAGCGAACAGGCTGAGTGCAGCAACCAAGCATCGACTGGCGGTGGGGGTGTCTGATCCTCAGAGAAGATATTAGGATATATAAGGTGCTCTGCTAACTTCATGATAGGGAGTTAGGTAACTCCCCCAGAACAAAGCCGGATGGCTTTCAGAACATTTTGAGTTGTCTCTGTTATTTCAAAAAGGCTGCAATGTGGATACGTGGGCTAAGCTGGGAAACCTGCCCCTTTGCTGTGGTGTTCCTTGAGTGATAGTCATGTATAAAATGCTTCTGTTTTGATTGAGAAGGCTTTACCAACTGAAAAGAGGTTTGACATTGCCAGAACTATAATTCCCACCAACTGGTATGGCTTTTCTGCACTGAAAGGATTGAAATGTAGTTACACCTCAAGATCCATTTTATGGAAGTTTAAAAGGCAACAAGAGGTCTAACTGTAGACATGGGTGTTGTGTGCAGGTCTTGAAATGGCTTACAAGACCAAGCAGGCTTGGGACACATCACCAGCACACACACCTTCCCTGTGGGAACTAGTTTTGCCTGTTGGGAGAAAAATAATCTATTCTCCTTTGAAAGATAAAACTGAGTTTAAAAATGGAAATGTTCTCCTGATAAACAGTACCATAAAGCTGAAGCAAGCTTCCTGTGGCACGCTGGATGTGATAACCTGGAATAAATGTCAGTTGGTTGAAGTGGCTATCCACATGGTAACCATTCAAGCTATGTACAAGTGGTGCGATTGATTTTTGTAATCCCAGACAAAAGTAGACTCTTCTGAAGCATTGTCAGCCTGTGAAAAGCTTGCAAAGACCAAAGCTAGTGCTGAAAAGCCAACGGGGTGGCCAGCTTCCAGCTTGGCATCCGCTGCTAATGTTCCATCTACCTAAAATTGCCATTATAACATAGTTAGAAAAGGCGTTTTTCATTTCCTGGTCTGCACTGATGTGTAGAGTTACTGTGTGCTGTTAGCAACTAAGTGCTGGTTTTCACTTCAGAAACAGATGCCTTTTATTGAAGGCTGGATCCTGGCAGCCCTTCCATAACTACAGAGATGGAAAAGGGTGCAAGTAGCTGCCTGGACACAAATGTGCATGTACGGTGCACTTTCCATCAAGCTTGGTTTTCTTTTTCCACTCTCCTCAGCTTTAGTTTCTCAGATGTGAAGTCTCTGCCCTGATATGACCAGGCTCATGCGGTGTGAAGAAGTGCACTCGCTGCAGCTCTCCAGCACGTGAGAGCGCTCCTGGGTGCGCTTAGCTGCGGTCCCTGCCCAGACCTTCTTCCTATGTGAAATGGTTGGTGTAAGAGCCGTTAGCTGCTCTGTGATTTCTAAAATATTTCAGACCTCCTCCATTAAGACATGCTATGCAGCCGCCAGTCTCTACAGATCAGAGCATGGTGGCCACTCATGGTGGCTGGAGTTCAGTCTAAACCTGATTCATTTTCTCTGAAGCTGTTTCAGAAGATGAAACTGCCCTTCTCCTCTCCCTGGCTAATCCACTTCTGCCAGTGGTCATGAATCACCCTTGAATAATTCTTCCGTACAGACGGTTTTGAAGTTCTATTGAGTCACCTGTGCAATCTGGGAGGGTTTGCTGTACGCTGGCTCCACACCTGCATTTTCCAGAACAGCCCGGAGGTAACTGCCCCGCACTAGTGCTCATGGTGTCCCACAACGCTCCCATGCAGCACTGTGCACTGTTCTTCTTTGTCACCCCCCACCACCTCTCTTTTCAAAGCTTAACGCAGCTTTGCAGAATTCTTGCTCTCCAGGTTTTAGTTGAGTTAGGTCATGAGCACGTGCATATTTTGTGACTATCTCTGCTAGTTGAAGATATCACCGCACCAAAGTTCCCATTCCCACCAATCTGCTAGCAGGTGGAAATATGTTTGCATACATCATTTGCTTCTTTACAGAATTAACTCAGTTAACTTAAACCATAAGAGAAGGCAATCTGAACTAGCCCACAATGCAGTGGAGCAGCTTAGGGAGCGTCCATGCAACCCCTTCTGCTGGCAGAGCAGGAGCTGTAAACTCCATGTGGGACACTAACGCACACAGTCCCAGCTGAAAAAAAGTAGAGCTAGTAGAAGACATTTTTCCACAGCCTTGAAATCTGGCTGACTTCAACCTGGACCACTGGTGGAGGTGATGCTAGGGCATGGATGAGATTTTAAATATTAAAAAAAATTCCAACATAAACTAAATCAAAACCTAATTACACAAATTTTCAATGAAGAGGGAAGAATAAATGCAATATCTGAACTCTATTTATGGATTTGCATTTGTATGGGAACAGTTGCAAAATTAAATGTTTTAAAAATTGTTTCAGATTATTTGACCAGGAATAATTACGGCATAAAAACAGACTGCAAATACCGAGAAAACCAAATTAAGCTGGGACATGAGTTAAAGGAAGTTACTCATAAGAATAATTGTTTTATATTAAATATATACTTTTTTTCAGCAGCCCTGAGATGTCTTACTGCAGGATAATTAAAACATAACCTTGTCCCAGGAAACCCAACGGTTGCAAGCCTGATCCTGTGTGTGCATGTGTGCAAGTCTGCCCGTACACTGCTTGTAACAACCCTACCAATGGCAAGGGCGACTCCTGGGAATGGAAATTTTTCTCAAAAATCAGGCTATTTCAAGATTCACAGTGGAGTCCCACCTGGTGTCCTAGTCAGCCAAGAGAAAAGGCAAACAGCACATGAATTAATTTTTCGGTTCATTTTTAACTTAGGAAGGACTACTGGTGCCACCGAAGACCACAAATAATAGAGAGCAGCTTGGAAAGGTTACCCTTGTGGCGTGGAAAGATCAGAGGGAGAATCAATTTGGGGCAAAAGGTCTAAAAAGTGAACACAACAGGTATTAGCGGGAGTAGAAAGCAGTAATGCAAATTGAAAAAAAAGGATGCAGGAAGTACAGAAAAATTCTTTCCAGATTCATAATGATTTATAGCCAGGCAAACTAAAATGTCCTTGAAGAGATTTTAAAATATCCTGGATGTAAATTTGAATGCAGGCCACATTATCTCAGCTTGGAGTTTTTGTTTAAAAGTACTTGCAATCCCTTTATTGCAGCTGTGGCTTTCTTGAACTTCTTAATCTTTTGCTTGCTGTGTGGCATCAGATACGCTTTTAGAGTTCAGGTCTATTCCAAGCCTTAGAGGATCTAAAATCATAAGCCAGATGCTTGGAAATCAAGAGAGTGGACTTAAGAAACAGAATGTTAACATGGTGACATGTATATGTTACACATATATCTGTGTATGTGTTTTTATACACAAGTATGTTTCGCAATTTCTTTTGCTCATTCCCCCCCTCAGATCCCTGAGGGCACTAACAGCCCTTAATGACCTGACAACCCTCACCTGGGACCTCCACCCACCCACCTTATAAAGGGCCTAGAAACTTTTTTAAGTTCAGCTAGAGACCAACATTTGTCCCAATAGGACAGGAAGGGGCTGATGGTCTCCAGCTCTAGCTGGCTATGGTAGGTCTTTTTTCTACAGCTCAGTACATGGACTTGTTTCCCAGCCTGAACCTGGCTCTGTCTTGTCACCGTGGCCCTACCTGGACGTCATTGGACCTGACTTGTGAACAGGTTTCTTAACTTGATCTTGGACCTGCCCTATCACCATTGTTTTGCCTTCATGTCTGGATTCTTGGTTGGACCTGGCCACCATCTCTGGGCCTGTCCTGCTCGGCTTACTCAGGGCTATGGGGCAGGCAATGGGATCTCCTCAGTTCCTGGTTTGCCATCCATTGGGGAACAGACCTGCTCTCAGATATGGTCTTCATATATGTATGTGAGCGTGTAGGGATGAGCTTGTGTGGCCATCACTACCAAAATGACAGAAGATGGTGACTTAGTTACACAGCAGAAACGTTGTAACCGAAGTCACCTTTTTGTCTGATGAAGGACTTGTCTCTCACTGGCTCCTCTTCCCCCGGAGGCAGGAAAGTGGCAAAGGAAAGCAGAGGTAAGGAAAAGAAATCTCTGGCAGTATTGCTATAATAACTGCAACACAGGAGAAAATCTAGATAATGCTTTTATTTTCAGATGTGAAGATCTGTGGTTCAGATTTGGCTAGAGGAATTCACCCACAAATAAAGATAATCTTGTATTCAATGTTTCACCTCGTTGGCTTGAGCCTGCGAAGCATTGCTTGTCTAGGTAAGAAACGTGCACTGATGTGGTTCATATGAGTGTTTCCAGAGCTTGGTGTTTAGGTTGTACTCGCTATTTCTTATCAGTCAGACCAACACACTTGCATTTTACAGGTTAAGAGGACTGATACTCCACAGTTGATGGTATTTCTGCAGTAGACTTCCAGAATCAGCTTTTGATTACTTTTTGTCACCACATCTAGTCAGCTCCACAATATCAAGGAATGGTTTTGGTCTCGGCTGTAACAGGACTGGGCAGAGGGTCCCAAATTTTGAAACACGGAAAAGTCATTTACACCTCCATGTCCTTTCTGTGCTCCTGTTGGGAGCTGCTTAAGAGGCACACACCAAATGGTCAGCCAAGGGGGAGGATGATAGAGAAGTGAAGGAAGCTTCAGTCCTTCCTCTCCTAACCTGCAGCTTCTCGAAAAGATACATCCAGATTAGGGAAAATAAGGTTGAACATATGTCTCCTCATGCATCCTAGGTAGAGAAAAGGTGCTTTGAAGTTGGGAAAGAACTAGTGTGGAGAACAACTAGATAAAAAGACAAAACACACAACAGCAAGATGGGCTCTGGGAATGGGAGGAGGAAATTAATAAATAATTAAAAGGTATGTAAGCAGAAAGGGCATTTTAAAAAAACAACAAACTTATAGGCAGCTTGTAGGGAAAAAGGGGAGGTGCAAAGGTGGGTACTATGAGTTTGGCCTCCATAAACTACACCAAAATTACCATGCTTACTTCATTCTACAGTCCATAGCAGTGAAGTGTTTCTGCATCTCTTGGTTTGTGTGATTAAAATGTTCTTGGCATCAGCTTTGGTTTTAATGTGATTGGTTTTTAAACATAATTAGAAGGGTTTTTACAGCTTTGTGTATTCCTATTTAAGAGACAACAAAAGTAATGCACAGTTGTGTTTCTTACTAGAGAAGGATCTCTAAAACACTACACCAGAACGGCACTACTGTCTTGATAATAAGATCACGCAGGGAGACAATGCCTCTGACTCAACAAAAAGCGCAACCTGTGGTTTGTTAGCCCCATTGATCTCAGCGCCTCGTTGTGCAAGCTGTTCGCAGGATCAGATACACAAAACGGAGCCTTAGGTGGGGGGTGGAGAGGTTCAGTTGTTTCAATTCCCTGTGAACCTTTTTGATTTAGTAACATTCACTTTCCTTTTCCGCTTGAAGCTTACTGCTGAGGCTACAGCAAGATGATCAGGGACTCTAGGCATGAGTGGTCCCACTAAGCCAAGGGGATAACTGACGTGTTTAAACGATGCCCGTAAAACTTGATACGAGAAACCCTTAAGCATATGCTGTGGCTTTCTGCGAGCGTGCTCACTGGCATTAGTGGGACTTAGCAGACACGCAAATTCTTTCCTGAAGATAGGCACAGGAAAAATTACTCCACAAGGGAAATACCTCTCTAGAGAGGGATTCACAGCTGTGCTACATACTCTTCCCCCTCTCTGCACACTGATGCCTGAAGCCTTCTGGGAGCTGAGCTGCTCTTTGCAAGCTCCTCTCCTATCTGTGCCCAGCATCCTCCTCCTGTAGCTGGGTCTCTATCTCAGCAGGCCTGGCCTCCAAGCTGGATTTCTTCTGGTCGAGCATTGACCTGGACGTTGGTCACTCCTGCTGAACTCAGTATTTTTAAGAGGTGGGTGCATGCCATGTTTAAGGTTTTACAGGCTGGCCAGCTATTCCTCCTGTAGGATTTCTATGGCAATAATATAATTTATGTATCTCAGAGAAACTATGCCAATTTAAGCCAGTGGAGGATCTGATGTCTTAACTTTTGCTTTTCCTTGTGTTGCCACAAGCTTATCTGCAAGCTTAATTGTGCATCAGTGTCAGATTCTCCTTTCCACAAACCTATGCACATTTATTCCATCAGTATGGATGTTCCACAGTTTGACTGAATTAAGATATATGTCATATTTCCGTGACATAGAAAAGGCCTTAAGGCTTTCTGTAAAGACAGGGCTGGGGAATGATTCACCTTTGAAGAAAATAAAGTGTACTTTTTCTGTTGTACCACTTCTTAAGCCAACAGATGAACAGCTCTGAAGCCTGCTGTTGCACCCTAGACCATGTTTTGATGCTGCCTTTCAAGACATTACAGTGTTTAGATAGAAAGTAGTCAGGTCTGAAATGTCTTATCCCTTTGTGGTGAAAAGGGGCTTCAACTGGGATGCAACAAGCCCATGGCACAACTTTCTGCAAGGGGTGCAATGTGCAGCTGGACCTGAAGAAGCCCAAGTGGAGGCTTCCAGGCCAACCTGGAGCAAGAGCCTGGCTAGGTGGGAAACAGGGCTGGATGATGGCTCTTTGGGCTGCCTAGCAGCCTTTGGCCAAGCTGTGAAAAGCCAAACCCAAATTATTTCTCCCCTTACTGCAGTGAGAAGCCAGCCTTGAACCTGGGCTCTTTTATTTATATCACTGTTGCTCTCCTACGCCTAGTTTTCCTCTGTCTTGTACGCTACGTGGGTAATTGTTTATCGATGTGTGAAAACGGGTATAGGATGCAGTCATGCTGCTGTGATAGGATTTTGGAAAATGAGACCCATGGCTTTTACAGTGTCAGCCTTGTGAAATTTTGGGACAGCTGCAAGACTACAAGTGCTGTGTTTCTGACTTGCGTTCATTTGCTAAAGCATGTTTTGAAAACTTTCTACACTCCTCAGCATTGGAGCCTGACACTCGTTAGCCTTAGTTTAAAAAGATAAAAAGATTTAACAAAATCACTGGCCACAGCTAGAGGAAATTAATTTCAGGGGACTCCACAAAGAGGGGAAATTACATAGCAGAATTATTAACAGAAAGGCACCAAAACCATTCAAAGCAAAACCATACATTTAGTTATTGTCGTAGCCATTTAGATTTAAGGAGGGCTGAACATCTTTAAATTCTAGAAATAGCACAGCTTACAAAAGGTGCTATATGTCTGGCTTTTGACCAGTGCAAATACTCTGCATATTATTTGTATGATACTTCATAGTCAGGGGAACAAGGCTAAAGGAACTTGAAGCTTTGTTGTTGATCTGTTCCTAATGATCTGCAATATGCCTGGCAAAGTAAACATCCCAATAATCAAAGAAATTTTAACTTGTCTGAGATTTTTCAATAGAATGGGGATATTTTTTTTCCTCTGTGGATTTCTTATATTCACGTCTGTACTGGGAAAGAGGCAAGGGAAAACACTGCCAGAGAAAATAATGATGATTTACTTATTTCCTTTTAACCCTGCAACCTTAGAGCTTCTAAGATAACTTAATGTGCTCAGAATGTGATAATTAGAAGATATCTCCTATACATGTCTGTGGCAAACACAAAACTGGAGTCCCATTGAATGGCAAAAATACTTGGGGAAGAAGGCACAGGATGAAATGCTTTTTAATCATTCAGATATGTTAAAATGTTTATGGTTGAATCTAAATAAAAAGCATACCACTGAAAGCATCTTGGCAAGATGCACTTGTGTTAAATGCATATGTGTCTTCTGTTTCTTTAACAGATAAAATAAAATGCTTAGCAAAAAAATTCTGGCAAACCACACTATTTAAATGAACAGTTCAGAACCTAGAGCTACTGAGGAAGAAAGATCAGAGTGAACTGGTGAGCTGAGGTGAAGGGGAGATGCAGTGGAAAATATGAGCAACTTCACGAAAAATTTCAGAGATGGCAAGAAACCTGTCTACCTCAGTTACAAGTAAAAATACATGGGTGCAAGGGAGTAAAAGGGCTGGAAAAGTACAGAGGCTGCTTACCTGCAGAGAAACAGTTCTTTCTGAAAAGACAGAAGCAATTTTCAGTGGAAAGCCAAAAGCTCTGGAACTCACTTTTCATGGCTACATCTACGCTAACTTCAGAGCTCCGGCCCAAGCTCAAACTTGCCTCATGTTTGGACACAAGACTTTGCTTAGGGCCTTGGGTGAGCTCCATCTCGGGAGGAGGAAGGGAGTCTGAGCTGGCTCAGCCCTTTAATATAACTCCAATGGTGTCATATCCTGTACTGCAGATGAGCCTTTGCCTTTTCCCAAATCCTCCACCCCAGGTCTCACAATTCTGTGTGGCAATTATTTCCCTCGCAGAGGGGCTTGATGTCACATCCCACAAAGCCCTGCTAGGCGTGTGGTGTACCGAGTACAAGACATTCACCACACAGTGGTGGTCCAGCCTGGTCCTCATCTTCCTTAGCGCAGGTCAGCAACAGCATGGGCACAGCATATGCGAGCCACTGTGGCTGCCTCATGGTTTAACCAGTCTGGTTTTCATTTCTTTCTATTTTTCTTCTCAGCATGCCATCGTGGAAGGTTTGGCCGAGCAGGGAGTGCAGCCAGGCTGCGAAGTGCTGAGGATGAGTCTCTTGCTCTTGGCCTCATCGTGTGTCTCTGCAGGGAGGATGCTGCGGGTGGTGTGGGCATGGCATGAGTCTTGCCAGAGCTTGCAGAACCAAAGGAGACCTTGAAGGGACTCTGCTAGAAGGCATTCTCCTCAGCGAGTGCTTTGCTCTGTGGCCAGTCTCTCATCTGATCTCTTGTCCTGTGACCAGAGATGTGAGGTCTTGTGTGCTGGGAGGAAAGAAGGCTGATGTCAAGCTGTGGTGGTGGTTTAGGTAGGGTGAGAATTGCTTCCCCTGCCTGGAGGAGCTGTTGTGGGGAAAGCTCCTCTCTCATTACCCCTGGGGGAGCCCCACGGCGATTGGAGCTCTTCCAAGGAGGGAGAAGGACAAATAGTCACCAAAACAGTTTTTAGCATAGCATTTTAAAGATAGGTATTCTTGCCTGAGATGCTCTGATATCATTGATGAACACGGTGTAAATATCTAGATATAGTATTAGTGATCATGAAGTTCATTGAAATGTCCGGTTAATTATACCTGGGAAAAAGGTGATGCTCTGTCAGTGAATTGTGCCCTATATCACTTGATTAACCTGAAGCTGGACAGATTTGTACCTTTCCTTGGCCACAGGGGTCCACACCAGTGACCAGCACACAGAACTACAGAACTGCAGCATATATATATGTAAGTAAAAAGTAAGGCTGGCCTAAAATTCTTCGATGAAACGTGTTTCCATTATATAATGCCAGTTTCTCCAAATCAGAAGGTACTGATCTGACTTAGCAGACGAAGGGATGTCCCCCTTTAGGACACCCTGTGAGGGGAGGAGATACAGGACACTGCCATGCAAAATGTCCCAACCAGGACCAGCTCCTTGCTGGGAGCAGCAGGCTGTGGGGAGCGGCACGTGGCCAGGTCCTTGGTGTCGCCTTCGCCTGCCTCCAGGAAAGCGCCTGGCCGCTGCTGACAAGGGAGAGTCGTGAGTATCTGGGGTGACAGCTACTGCTGGAGAAAAGGGGAGAAAATGACCTCCCCTCGCAGCAGCGGTTGCTGCCCTATCTCTCCAGACCCGCTGCAGCAGTGGCAAGCCCTGGAAACGCTCTGAGCATTGGCTCGTAGCAGGTAAGCCAAGATACTCTGACTTTCATCTGAACAGCACCAAATGAGGAGCCTCAGAGCACCAGCTAATAGACAGCAGTTCTTTTAGCGAAACCTTTATGTTAATTCAACACAGACTACTTAAGGAATTTCCCTTCTCTGAGAAAAATCTCAACTTCTATAGAGAAATAGTGCTCAGTCTTGCGGTTTTTTCCTTCCTTTTCAGAACTTCAGAAGTTCCCTCAAAAATTCCCTGAAGCCTTAATAACAAAGATTCTTAGTTGCATGTCAGGATGTAATGTACAATATAAAATTTTCACATTTGATGCTCAGCATAGTTGAATTTACCACAGTGCTTCACATTCAATATATACCAAGAATTCTAGCAAAATCACATACTGTTCAACTAGAGATTTATCATGGGGTGCTTAACAATGAATTATTTAAAAGTACCTAATGTATCATGGTTTCTTGAGAGCCTAATGTGTGTATGTGTATATATTTATACATAAAATACCTGTGAGCCATTAAGAATACTAGTTTCTGAGCGTAGGGGTTTTGAGTGTAAATCTAGAGGATGTTTAAAAATAGGTGTCCTCCTAAAAATGCAGTGGAGTTTAAGAAAGAAAAAAGCCTTAATAATCTTCCCTGTTCAGATATACATACAGTCATTTAAAGGGCATCTGCAACCTGTAGGGCTCCTTTTAGATGAAATTTTAAAAGTATCTAAATTCTGCCATGAAGGATTTTTTTCGATGTGCCTATTGATGTGGCATTTTAGGTCTCGCTGAAAACTTTTAAAGAATTTCACTCATTTGCAGGTTTGAGAAGATTACTATTTGCCTCCTACTAGCAATCATCCGCAGTACTTTGGGGAAAGTACTTCACTGGGTGGGAATGCACTTCCTTTTTGCTGATGCAAAAACAGACAGAAAAAAGATGAAGCGGTCTGCCTGGGATAAACAGCCTGGTATTGCCATCTCTCCCAAGCTTTCCCAAGGCTGCCCTCAGGACTGTATTTGCTCCTTGCTGGAGCAGGCAGGAAAGCTGCTGGTGCAACACCGAGCTGGGCTGGAGGTGGTTCTTTGGCCCCTAGCTCTGCTCACTTGAGGTGAGAAGTGTCGCCAGCTCACAGCTGCCTCCTCGGCTGCTTTTCCCAATGGCCGTGGGAATAACCTCACTGGGCCAGACTGTCAGTTCTGCATTTTGTCTTCTGACCCAAGCTGACTTTGAGATGGCTGGTTTTATGTTCGTGAGTGGATCAGCTGGTACCATCAGACATGCCCCAAGCCTTCCTGGGGACCTATCTCCTCTTTTACACCTCATTGAGTCATTCTTGTAAAGGCACTTGTGCTTGTTTGCAGAGGAAGGGCACCTGTTATATTCCTGTGCGTACCCATGTGGGGAGAGGGCTGTGTTTTCACGCTGCTGGGTAGGATGCCATTTGACTACTTTTAGTAGAAGAACAGTTTCCCACTGGCTCCAGGGGGTTCACTATTATCCGTCGTTTCAGCCTGCATGTCGGAGCTCCTACTTTGAACTTATTCAGGTCCTTGCAAGGAGATGGGTGATCTAGGACTTCCTTCAGCAGCAGCTGTGGTGGGTCCTGTTTTCTGAGGCATCTCGTGAGGATGGACCAGCCTCTGATGCTTCCTCCCTGATGACAACAACCTGAAGCTTTCTGACAATGAGTAGGAGAGGAAGGAGCCACATGCCACGTATTGCAAAGGCCGGTGGGACAGGCTCTCGGGGACAGCTGACCAGAACAAGGAGAGGTCCAGACCTACTTTCAGAGGTCACTTGATCTCAGGTTTGTGACATCCTGTTTTTCTGTCAGTTTCTCACAACTTGGTACGCTAATTTAAGCTTATGGCACCTGCAGGATCACATTCATATCGATGTGTCCAGGCTAACAGCAATGCTGCTCTTTAGCAAGTCAGAGCCCTAAGTCTGAAAATCAGAGGGGGAAGACAAGCACAGTCTCTAACAAAAAAAATATATAAATCATCACTTTCTTGTCTAACTGGAGAAGTAGTACAATATTTCTCCTTGAAGATACTCTTTGAGGGTCTGACTTTTCAGAAATCTCTAATTCCGTGATGAATATAGTCTCTAGCCCTAACCACCAGGTTGCAGAGTAGCCAGGCAGGGTGAAGGCAGGTCGCCCACTGACTTTTGTCCTCTGTGTAGTGCAACACTTCTGTTGCCTCCAGGCAGGAGGCAGGACAGGTTACCCACAGCAGAGAACCTGCCACCATTGTAAGCCATAAATGTTTTCAAGCTATAATTTAAGTGAAGTCAAGAGGTAAAATAGCCCAGAGACAGTGCCTGTGGCCAAAAGCTCAGACAGAAGAGGCCTCCTGTCTGTATACGGCTCTGCGCTGAGCTACTCTGCATCTTCTTGCCTCAGTTTCTCCCCGGTGAAACGGGGATGAGAGTACTCATCTGTCTTACGAAAACCCTGTGTGATTAAATGTGGTTTGAAAGAAGGCCCTATGAAAAACTCAGTCTCTGGAAGCGGTGGTCACATTCTGTTAAGGCAGGGGCTGGTCTGGACACTCAACTTCTAAGGGAAGGAGGTAGAGTGGCCACAGAACTTACAGCCAAGCACAAGGGCTGCCAGGGGAGTGCAGGCACAGGAGGTGGAAGAACAGCAATATTTAATTGGGTTTATTTGCTAAAGCCATCACGTGCTGGCTCCCAACGCAAAAAAAAAAAAAGGATGGAAAACCTGAGTGGCCACGAAAAGCTGCCAACACCTCTTTGTCAGGCACTTTGGATTTTAAAACCAAATTAAAATACAAAAGCCCCCCACCTCCTCCTCAGTGCCCAAAAGCCCAGCCCAGGCCCCCCTCCCCCTCTTTTTTTTTTTTTTTTTTCCGAGGAGGTGGGGGGGAGGGGGGCGGGGAGTAGGGGGGGGGGGGGGGGGAAGCCC
>KZ506045.1:135138-150032 GCA_002844005.1 Limosa lapponica baueri
CCCTCCCCTCCTACTTCAAATGTTTTTAAAACTGTTAGTCATAAGCAGTACCAAACCCAAGTAATTCACAGTACCCGAACTACTCGGTGCTCTGTGGTTTTGTTATTGCATTGGTGTCGGAGTACCATTTGTGCAGCCCGCTTTCTTCTCTCTCTGATAGAAGAAAAATGAAGAGAATAGCTGGAGCTGACTTAGGCATTCATCCTGTCATTTTTCTCTGTCCTCCTTGACATGGTCCAAAATCAAAACAGTTCAATGGTAACATTTTTCACCCACTGTCATTTGGGCTTCCTTACTTTTTTTGTTGCACTTCTTTCAACAGACCTTTCAAAATAAGGTATTATGTTGCAACCACCGCCAAGTCAAGAGGCAGAGTCCCAGGAGGATTAGGAGACAGCTTAGTGGAGGTGTGTAGGCACCTCTTCTCTCCACCAATGCCTGAGGAGTTCTTGTGCCCAAAGCCCTTGCTGGATCAGGCCCTGGAACGGTTGTTGAGGGTCATGCTGGGGGATGAAGCCAGGTCTTTTCTGGCTGCCCTGGCTAGCAGTAGTCTCCACAGACCTGGGGTTTTCCAACAGAACCCTTCCCTAAAATTTTTTGAGCTGCGTGGCTGTCTTCACAAGACTCCCCCCCGGCACATATTTGTGCCAGCAGGACACAACTCTGAACAGCATCACCAGTTCCAGGAGCTGCCCAGTCTGCTCTTCCCTCTTACGAGTTTCATCTGAGGGAAGCTCTCTGTGGTGAATGAATTATGGAAATGAAGCGCCTGAAGATACAGGTAGACTTTTGTTCATCCTGAGAAGTAATTAACAGCTGGATGTCTCACCGCTGAGAATTAATTCCCTTCGGTAGTGGCCAAGTCCTCCACTATGTCCCTGCAACTGCGTTGGTATGTCTTTGGTTCAGCTGGGCTGTTGCAGTGGATATGGCAGATCCGTGTCTACGGCGAGCCTGAGCAGTGGACTGGGGCTCATAGTCTTAATTTCTGAAGCCCTAGCCTAGCAGGTTCAGGAGAGCCTGGCCCCAGTTACGTACAGGCTGTGGGGTTCTGATCTGGCTGCAGCCTCCGTGAAGCAGCTGACTTCATGCCCGGGGAACCGCACTAGCCTGGGAGCCACAAAACACGAATCGCGGGGATTAGAGCCTCATGGCAAGATAAAGGGAATAGACTTTGGGCTGTCTGAAGGCTGGAAAAGTTATTCTCCGTCACTGTTGCCATCTCTGTGCCTGGGAGTGCTGAGGAACTTGGCGTGGTGGAAGTCGACATGGGTTTATCCTTTCTGTGTGCCCGCGTGAGAAAAGCGCGCTTGGTAAACAAATTTTAAAACGCTTGGTTTGTTCCTTCTGCTTCATATGTAAATCCCAACGTGGGAACTGCATGTATGCTTACTTGGCATTTTGGAGCTGCAGGAGGCTAATGGTGCTGCAGCGTGGGCGCGTGAAGCCATTGTGTGTTGTGTCGGTGACCAGGTGTGTGCAAACCGTCCAGGCGTCTGCGGATGGGTGGAGGAAGGGGCTGCCGCTCTCCTGGCGTGTTGGTCCTTCACTCCCCTGGTAGGACTCTACCTGACGCACACGCTGCTTTGCTTATTTTACTGCTCTTATAAGCTATGCTAAATAGTCATTATAATAACAACGTGGATTTTCCAAGTAAAAAGTCCACTGGAAAAAAAGCTGAGTATTTTCTGGAGATGAATCTAATCGCTCCACCCGTTTTCTCTCTTCAGAATCTGGAGCTCAGGAGTTGCTGCAGAGATGCTCTTCCAAGTCACGGTGGTTGTTTCATCCCTTTCCTAGTAACTGTGCTCCATTGGTGGTGAGGAAGTACAGCAGTGCTCCCAAGCTCGGTGTATACAAAATCCTCCATGCAGTCGCAAATAAAAAGTGTTAGTTTGCAGTTAGGTGGATAAATATATTCCCCAAGGAAAACTCTGTCCGTACCTGTCTGTAACTGATACTAATGTTGGAGCATGCAGCTGAGAGGAAGAAGGGGGGGTAAATATTCTGGCTGAGTCATCTTTCCTTCTTCCTGATTTTTCCTTTCCACTCATGCTTAATGCCCATGGAAATATTTTTTCTTACAGGTTATTTTATTCGCTTTTATTTTTCCCCTCAGAAAAATTATATATATATTATATAAATTATATACAGAGTGCCTTACCTTAAAAACTAGATTAAAAGAACATATTTGTGCATCTAAGACGAGAACTGGGAATTAGAGGAGCAGATTTTTGGCTTTTCATTCAATATTTATTCGTTTTATGTCTATTCCTGTCCTGTATTGAGCAGAGGCCTTTGCTTTGCAGAAAAAGAGAAGCACGTACTCATGTCAAGAGCATAATTCCCGGTTATTTTCAGCAGGTGCTTAAACACATTTGTAAATTTGAGCTTATAGCTGAGCAATTCACCCTCTACCCCCTGTATGTAAATTTGTATCAGAGGACACAATGAAGGGTTTGAGTGTATAAATGATACCTTTTTTTTTTTCTTCAGCATGGAATTCCCATTGAGAGGCCAGGCCTAAAAATACCAAATGTTTCCACAAACAACTCCTGTGTGTTGAGTAATGCAGCTACAACCAAGGAGAGCGCTTCTGCTCACAATTTCCCAAATGGATGCAGGAGTCCAAGCTGAGCTAGTTTATATATAGTTTTTTATTACTGGTCATACGCTCTTACCAGAAATCCAGATGTACTTGAATCATGCAGCAGATTAATGACACAAAATGACTGTGGCTGCAGGATGAAGGTTTCTTTTGTATACCATAGAGGATACGGTAACTTCCAGTTAATGACTTCAAAATAAATTACAGAATGCAAATGAGCAAGTTAAGGCATGTAAACAAAAGTTGTCAGTCTTCTTTTCAAGGTAAGCGTGTGAATTACGCGCTACTGAAATGTGTGACAATTTAAAGAAATAATTTTGTATCAGTGCTGTCCTTTGGCGATGGAGTATTTCAATAAACATTAAAAAAAACCAAACCCTTAAAACATTCTCAGTAAATAAAAGGGAAATTCAAAAGGGAGAGGCCAAAGGGAGTAGAGGAACTTTTTGGGGCAGGCAACAATCCTGCTAAAACAGAAGAAAATCTTGTAAAAGGGAACATGAAGTGCTTTGTTTTAGGAATGTTTCAACATAACAGAAATTTGAGTGGCTGCTAGTTTGAAATATGAAGTTCAGCATTAAATTTAGTAAGCTTATGAGTTGAGGTATTTCTCAGTGCTCATACCCAGTAGCTGTATAGGCATGTTTATACACCATCAAAAAACTTAATTTTTCTTCTTGCTGCCATAGTGTACTTTCCTTGGGAAAAATCCTGGTCCAGTGATCGTTAAGTTTCATGTCAAAGTATGTGCTTTCCAAATTAAATCCCAGCAGCAGCAGGCGAGTGGCGTCGGGAACCTGTTTGTCATGGCTGCGTCCACCAGCTACGAGTTTTCTTGTTGCTCAGGGTGGCCGAGGCAGGGCTTTTCACTCTCCCGGGCCATTTACTCGTTTGTTTGGCAAAGAAATTGATTGGAGTGATGCCGTCACTGGGCTGGTTTCACCAGTGTCTTTATTTCTATCAGAATGATTTTGAGTACAAGTATATAACCGGGAGCAGCGTGGGAGAGCTCAGTAGCCCTTGTGGAGTTGCGGAGTTTTTATCTCCCATTTTTGGGACAGTTGAGACCACCCCTGAAAGTGACTGAGTGACGCCTGCAGACCCGTCAGCACTGCCCAGTGGCACTCAGGGCAGTAACTGTGGCTCTGAGTCCACTCGGGTCTGATGTTTCCACTCTAACAAACCCAGTTTAAAGCCAGCATCAGGCGCTACTCACACCAGCAGCTGTTGTAGCCCAACACGTGCCCATGAGTAGCCGTATTTTTCTCTCTCTGTATTTAAGGTCTACGCTGTAAGTAATGTTTGAACTCTTTCTAAGCTTAATTTCCAGCTAATTTTTGGTGACGTGTTCAGATCATTGTCATAGGCTGGGATGGGCTTATATGTGTTCCTGCTGTGTTGTGAAGCTTTCACGTAGCAACCTATTGCTCACCTCAAATTCTGCAGAAATCCACTTCCCAGAAAAGGGTGGTGTTTGCACCAAATTCTCTGCTTCCTTTGTAAACACAGAAAAAGGGAAATGTTTTTTCCTGATAGTGACTGGTCTAATTTGTATTTCTGCTTGCATGAGGATATATCCCAAATTTACAGAGAGGGATTTGTTTCGGGGTCCCGTTAACCTGAGAACTCTTTGGGTTTTTTGGCTGCTGGCAGTAGAATTACATTCACTGCTTCTCCTATTGTGGATCTAATTTCTAAACATTATGGGAACTGTAATGTAGTCATCTCCATGAAATGTCAGGTTGCCATTTATAAGAGATGTTTTTGGGGTTGTTTGCTTAACCAGTGGCTCATCTAGGCTGAGGATGAGTGGGGCCAGAGGCACTGGTGGCAATGTTGGGAATGGTCGGGTCCCCTTTAGCCTTTGATCACTGTGGTCATTAAAACTCTTCTCTTTAATCCTGATAAAACTTACTGGAAATGGTCAGATGTTTGTGCATACAAGCATTATATTTTTTATAAAAGTAATGAGGACGCTTATAGGTATTTCTTTGTTCTTAAAGCAAGCATATTATTGATACAGCAGTGTTTCCTCTTGGGACATCAGAATGAAGTTTGGTTTATGTTATTTCTGTATGCATACCTGTCCTTCCAGGCTTGTAATATTCTCTGGAATTCCCAGAGTTTTCTGCAAACAGCTTTATTATTAGATGTGTGCTTTCTGAAGTCTCCACTTCGGTTATCTTCAATATCATCATGATATTGAGGTCACACCTAGCAGCCAGACAGCCCGGGTCACGTCTATGTGGGAAAAAGGAGAGGCGGACAGGGAACAGGGGCAGAACAAGGGGTTTTGGAGGAATTGGGACTGTGTAATTTACTTACCTGTATGGGAAATGTCTCCATCTAGTTATAAATGAAAGTTTCTTAGATCTTTCCCCAAACTTGATTATTTTTTTTTTTTTGTGTTTGCCTGAAATAAACATAGTGGAGAGAGATACAACATTACCAGAGACTGTGGAGCAGATTCTCAGAGGAGTATAGATTATGCTGGTCCGAAGAAGATTATTTTCTAAATTATTGAAATACTTGAACAGCAGCTCTGAAAATATGTAGAAGAAAAGGTAAGAACAAGGATAGACGGTTGATGCAAAAAACACCCAACAAAATTGAATCCAGACGGAGGAAGTGGGATCTATGTTCTTGAGCTTTGGAGAGGCTTTCCCATGTTTATCCCTGTTTCCCATTATTTTCAGCACGACGTGAGGAACTCTATGCTACGTTTATGTATTGGAACTGAGAGTAAGAAAGTAGTAATGAGGCTGTTGTTGGCGTGTTGTGCTTTCTTTAAGTTAGAGCATCGTCGCTGTGCTGTGTTGCCACAGAGGACAGAATATAGCCTTTGTCCCCGCTGGACGTTAGCGGAACCAGGCATGATGCATGCAGTTGGCAAAGACTTTGACAACAGAGTCCCCATTCATTGCTGCAGAGTAGTTTGTTTTAGCTGTGTTACAAAAGCCATTTGTGGTATAACTCAGGACGTTGCACAGAATAATATTGGGCATGGATATCCATCTGTTGTACGAGACACCGAGAAGGGAAAAAAGATACCTTATTGCAGTGGGTTGCTGGAGTAGGCCTTCAAAAGCTAAATTGAAGTGTTACGACCCATTCCCTTAGCGACATCATATGGCAAGTGCTAGAAGCAGTAATAATAAAAGCTGCAAGAGATGTCCTACTTGCATGGGAATATTTGGTTTTACCTTTTGTGAACCTGAAGCCGGCTTAGGTCTTTTGTGAGTTATACACAATGGGCTGTAAGAGAAAGCTTTTTCTGAAAATACTACATGAGTTACCTACCTGATGCTGATGCTGTAATGGTGATGTTTTAGTGGGGCCGTAGGACCTATAGCGCAGATAGAGATTGTTGTTATTGAGCTCTGAAAAGTTACTGCCATTAGGTATTGTGTTTCCTGAAGGTAAATCCACCTGCCTTTTGTAATTAATGATCTGCCCAAGAGTATGCAAAATATTATAGAGTAGAATGTTTTTGCTTGCAATGGAAAGAAGGAAAAAGAGCAGCTGAAATACATCAGAAGTTGGCGAGACTGAAAATATTGCTTTGCCACCCTGACTGTTGTCTGACAAAGAAGCATAAAACTTTCTTCAGTTAAAGGGATGGGTCTCTGCATTTTGTTTTGGGAGACTTAAAAAAAAAAAAAAAAAAAAAGTGAAAAAAGGCATTTTCCAGAGTCATGGTTTGCCTTTGCCTTTGTTTTGTCTGCCCTTTGCCAGGGAGGCACTGGATATTGCCTGCTTGGCAAAACGTCTTGCTTGTTCTTGGCATTTGATACCGCTACTCCTCAGTGTGACCTTGCAAAGCTACTAGAGATGCTGGAGAAACTTCAAGCAAAAGCTGGTTTTATTTCAGCCAGGCGGTGGGATATATTCTTGATTACTGAGTTAGCACAAACAGCAAATGTAAAGCGTGACAACAAAGTACAGACTCAGAGGCTGTTGTTGTATACTCGGTTCAACCTGTTTCTCTGGGATTTTGTCCAAGGTGGTTTATAGCTACAGAAATCTGAGGATCCAGCTCTGCTCTTTGCCTTTATAGTGCTCCCTTTCTAAGGGGGAGCCTGTGCCTAGAATCAAGGGAGTAAGTTTCGGATCATGTTTCTGTCGATTTTTTTTTTTTTTTAAGTTCCTTTTTTTCTGTTTTCTTGTCTTTAGTTATGTGGCAACCAAGATGTCGGTTGTATCATATTCTTTAAACTTACCTTGGGAACCAGTCCTGCTGATGAGTAACAACCTTAAAATACCTGTATTTTACCTCTTAATAGTTCACTTACATCATGTACTAGAAGAGTTTTATTGAATCATGTAGCACTTTGTCTTCTACAGCTATAACACTTTATTACGATTATATATGACATTAACATGCACTGTTAGTTTTGGTTAAGAGACCAAACCTGATGTATTAAATCGATAACGGACTTGGCCTTGGGGGGTGATATTTCTAAATTGTCTTCAACTACTAGCCTGGTCTACAGTTAGTCACTTTTTGGGGCTCTGGCCATCACAGTGGTGAATTATTGAAAACGCTTTTAAAGTCTATTGTAACTATGGCTTTTGGTATTTATAAATATGTATGGGTGGGAAATGCTGGTAAAAATGATAGGTCATTTTTCATGGGTCTGGGGGCTTCATTCAATTGGCTGTAATATTGAAAATACCCAGTTGAATCAGTTTATGAGAAGGCAGCATTCATTCCTTGTATGTATAACCAAGTCTTCTGTAGCATCGTGGTTTGGGCCATGCAAAAAAAGAAAACAAGTACTTTTTTGCATTTGGAAACTAATTTGAATCTAAAGGAGGTCTAAGTGTAAAATTCAGGGAATGTTCTGTGGACATAGTTATTCTGGGACAAACAAAAAAGCGCTCTGTGTCTGTTCAGCTTTACCCATTTTTTGAAATAGAATACTTAATCGAGACTAGCTACTAGCTGTGCGTAGTTAGGCTTTGAGTGTACGAAATTTGTGTGTGTCTTATTTGGGTTCCTAAGGAGGCATTACTCAAGTATTATTTAAGTATCAGATTTCAGGCTGAATGTTTTCAGTCTGTCTGTTTTGCAAGCACCTAAAATTACTGTAGCTGAGAGAAAGGAAAAAAAGTGTAGTTTGTGCTTTTGATAACAATATGTATGTAATCAACACCTCCTGGTTAATGAATTAGTTGGCTGTTTCTTTCATACGGCAATAGGAGGGAAAACTGCTGGGATAATCAGTAAGTATTGGCAGAGGGATTCAGCAACGTATATATCAGTTAATATTTCCTTTAAACAGTTTTCAAGTAGACTAGAACAAAATTTTGAATATGTCCCCCCATGTGTCTAATTATTTTCCAGAAGCTGAGGCAAATTAAATATTATAAACTGTATTTAATTACTTTCTTAAACATCGAGGAAGCACACTGAATGGGTTGATTTCCCTCTTACAACACAGTCACAGTCTGCAGAATGAACTCTCTATTTTGATTTAAAAAAAACCGAACATGTTTGAAGGCTTTTTTTCCTAAAGAGTTCTTCTGTAATGTCAATATAATATAAGTATATTTTTATTACTAAGTAGTGGTAAGAATATGTTCTTTCTACAGATATGTGTTGCGGTTGCAAGATAGTGTGTACTTTGGGCCCAACCACGTGTGGAGAAGTCCTGTTACAATTTAGAGTCCATTGCTTAGAGGCCATACAGAAATCGGGTATTAAGAGGTAGATGCATCAGCAGAGAATAAATTTATCTTTGGCGATGGCTGCTAAACCTGTGCCCTCAATCGACTGTGTTAACATTCCAGCACCCAGACTTGTCTTTAAACGTTATCCTTACCAACAGGACTGAAAAAGGAGCCAAAGGGGGCACGGGGCCATTCCCTGAGGAGCAAAAAGAGGACAGCATGTGGCTGGCCACCAAGTGATGATGGCCAAAAAGTGATGGCCGCCACTTCTGCATAGCAAGAGGTGGAGCAGTTTTTGGGAGGAAAAGCAGCGTACAAAAAGTTGTGGTTGAGGGGAGGTTGTGCTGCTGGCCGGGGTCCGGTGGTTGACTCCTCAGCCCTACGGTGTTCTTCACCCCAAGTCTGCTTGTGCATAATGCCATATTTTTGCTTGTGCTCTGCGACGGAAGAGAGGGAAAAGGGAACCAGACAGCACCTAGGATGGGCTGGACTTTAGTATCGGGGGGGAGCAGCGGCAGCTTGCAGGGGATGTTTGATGTGAGCTTCTTGTTACCCATGCGTCATACATAGGCTTGCTGATGGCAAGGGTTTAGGGGGGATTTTCTGTTTGCTTTGAGGTTTGTTCCCCCCCGCCCCGAACCAACAGTACATTTTTGTTTAAAAAAAACCCCACCAAGTCTGATAGCTTAAGCTGTGATTCTTTCATCTCGGCTGTAACAAAACCAAAGAGAAAACCCACAAGCCCAGCCAGCTACCTTGGAGCGGGTGTGTTTTTTCCCAATTCAGAAGCCTCATTGAGAGCATGGTGTCTTTGGAGAGTTTGTTACTTGCCATAGGTGAACGCGAGGTACAGATTCCTGGTTCAGTCGTGGTAGCTGGCTCCGGGGAGCGGAGGCTCCCTGCCGACAGCCGACATTTTCCGGAGCCGGGGTGTCCCCTCGGGAGGCGATACCTGGCCGAGGAGGGAGCCAGGCTTCATCAAGTGCAGGAGGCTTTGCCAGCTGTGCCGTTTGGGAGGATCCAAGACCTCTGTGCTGTTCTGAAGTGTGAAGGTAGTTTAAATACTTTCAGGTTTACCTTGGGGTAAACCTGCCCCTCTTTCTGTTGGGTGGTAAAGATCAGTTCTTGGTGTGTTCTGGTGAGTTGGTGCGGCCACTTTTCCTTCTCCCCTTTTTATTGGAAACCCAGTGCTAACTCATTTGTTATTTTCTGTTTACCAACCATAGTTCCCTTCTGTGAGAGGTGTCGTAGCAATGTAGTGAATTATATCAGTATTTTTATCAAATGTCCAGTAAAAATCAGTTTCTGGAAGCACTCAGAATTGTGGGCATGTGTTTTGCAAACATCATTTTCTAGTACAACAACTCTACAGCTAGAGGAAACAACGCTATGTATTTTGTATTAAAAGTAAGGGTGGTTTAAGCTAAAAATAACTGTAGAAGTTGGGGTCACCGATACAAAAAAAATGGCCCACACAAACTACTTAAAATTCTTACTCTGATGGCATTTGTACTCTTCTCATGTCTGAAGGCTGCCAAATTCTAGATACTGTCTTTCCTGGGAACTAACCAATGCTCTCTGGCATGATTTTTACTTCCCCTTATGCCTATATTTGAAAAAGCATATGTGTAGTCCCTAAATGAGTATAGCGGTTAACAGGCTATGGATTACAACCCACAAAACATATTTGCTAAAGTAAGTTTCATAATGCCTAGTGGAAAACAAATACCAGAGCTACTAAAACAGGAATATTGCTATCCATGTATATATTTCATACATGAGAAAAGCTGAAGGGAAAAAAAAAATCCCCTTCTGAGTTTTTCTTGAGCGTGCTCCTTCCTGTTGGATTTGAGTTAGTGGGACTCTGGGGACAGAACTTGATTCTTTGGCACATACTTATATTTTCCCTGGTAGGGCAGAACACTGCTGTATGGCAGGAACAGCTAGTTACTGTCATTATATGAGCAGTGGTTTCATCCTTCATAGTTACATCTTGAGGAAGTAAAGCCAGTAGTGTCCCCCTAAAGCAGGACTGTTAAGAAGTCATTCTGTAGTCAGCAGCATCTCTGCTGTTCCTAAAATAAAAGAGGCCGTGCAAAGTTTTCGAGCCCTCTGTGCTGTGCATTGGGCACAAGCGACAGGACGGGATGTGATTGATGCTCGAGCAGCTCAGTGAAGAACTGAAGACTGGAGCCTTTGGAGAACAACCCTGCCTGACGACTGGTGAATCACCTCCAGCTGATGGGTGGTAGCAGGGAGAGGTGGGAGTGGACCCCGGCTGGGAAGCAGTGTGCTGGGATAGGGCAAATTTTTCCCTGGTTTTCAACAGCAGATTGCCATCGGTGCGTGCAGCCCTTGCTGCACAACTTGGGTAGCACTGAATTTGGGAGCTAGTTCATCTAGTAACTGCTAGCGCTAGCTTGAACACAGCACAAAATTAGAGGTTTGGTTACAAAACACGCATGCTTAGTAGTGTTCTTAACCTCAGGTGCTCAGTCTTGAGCCAGAGCTCCCTGAAGTTGGCTTAAACTATTGGGCTTTTTTTAAATTAAAAAGGAACTTGAAATGTATTTACTTGCCGCCTTTCATCTGGTACTTTCACATTTGTTCCTTCCACATGATTGCACTGCTGTGAAGGTTAGGAACCTAAGAAGAAAAACTGAGATTTCTGTAACCTTTTGCTTCCTCTCTCAAATCCCTTAAGAAATTACCAAACACTGCCAAAGTTTATGATGTAATTAAAGACTTACTAACACCTTTTATAACTGCCTAATGCTCTGAGTAGAAGAAGAAACTCAGTTGTCACATGTTGTGTGACCAAGCACACTGGCTCACATTTTCAAAATCAGAATTTAAAGTCTGTTTTTTAAAATTAACTTTTAGATGTCTATATAGATACACTTAGTTCTGGTAAGATCAGTGGAAATTGTTAGCTGGACAGCACTTCTTCTGATCTGAACTGCACCTTTGTTTTGTTTTGTTTTGTTTTTCCTTAATTTTGGTTACTAGTTTTTCAATAGTTTGTTGATACTAGTGCACTTTGCATTTAGGAAACGGGAGGTAATTTCTGTATTATCTGCCTGGTTTTGGTAGAGCAGCTCCTGCAGAATGTCCACCCTTCTGCCAGAGTTCAGCCCATGGCATTCTCTATTTTGTGTTTAAGAAAACAACTTTGTACATGCATGTGTATTTAAATATATTAGGGTGTTGGTTTTTTTTTTATTCCCCTAAGAATATTTGTTAGTTACTGCTGTGGGAACTTTCTGTGGCTTTCTGATAACCTTTACACAGACAAGGAAGAAGTGGCCTTTCTCATTTCCAAATGAGTTGAGGCATGGCTGCTAGGTACTTTCCAAAGCATGACATCTGGCACAGCTGGCCCATCCCAGCCTCTCTCAGTCCTGCTGCTGTTACCCTGCCCAGTATGTCTCACGAAGCCAGAGGCCGTATCTGCCATGCACTTGCATAAGGTTTTGGGTACTCCAGAGAAAATGAGGATTGCTGTGACCAGTATAAATAACAGTATGACCACAGCTTCACTTTCTGTTTATTTTCCTTGCAGTTTGGAGCATGTGTGTGTGGGGAGATAGGTATACATACAGAAACTTTCCATCAAACAAAGCCCAGTATTACAACAGTCCTAATGCACCTGCATGGAACAACAAAAGGAAATAAACTTTTCAGTGCAGGCACCCTCGGTCCTGGCTGTACAACAAAAAACTGGGTGTCTGCCCAGTAGTGGTTCTGATAAATTGTTTGTCAAAAGCTGCTGTAGTTAAACTCAACAGTTGCTTTGCATGAGATATGACTCCAAGTTGCTGAAACTTGGTTACATGTGTGCTGTGGACAAGGTTTTGCTAGGGGAAGAGTATGTTAGTAATGTAATTACTGAGGTGTTCTGCTCTGCCTGAATTATTTTCTCGGAGAGTTTCGGTTCTTAAAACGCTGCCACTTTGTGTGTTGCTGGTAAAAGGAAAAACCGAAGGAACGTGTATGTGCGGTGGCTGAGACTTTATCCAGAACTGCAGTCCTGACAATGTTCACAAAAAAAAATTTAGAACAGTTTTAATGGGATCATTGACATCTCCCTGGCTTGGAATACCTGCCCTGGAGTCCTCACGAGCTGTGCAGTGGAAGTCAGGAGGAGTGTCAGGGGGCTCCAGCCTTTAGGACAGAACGGTTCATATGCAATGGTCAGCATGAACCAGGCAGGCTGCAGGCATCCAGGTCACATCGGGGTGCCCCCCACAGCAGTCCAGAGGCAGGAGAACACAAAACATTTTTGAAGCCTCCTGTGCTGTTCTCCGACAAGTTGATAAGGATAAGAATCACAGTAATTTTTCACATCCTTGCAACAGGGTGACTGCATCTGTAACATTTCCGTGGGTGCTTCTGTGTTACCCACAAGACTAGCCCAGATTGTGTACCTCTCTGCGTCTTGAGTCAGTCCTTCAGGCTTTCATCTTTTTTCCCCACCCTCTGTATGTGAAATATTTCTTGATTTAGTCAGCCTCGATATGAGAGCAAAATCTGATGTTGCCCTCAGTGTCTCAGGATTGGTCTGTGCTGTTATTGCTGATGGATCGGTGAAGGTTGGAGACCTTTGCTCTTAAATGTTTGGAGGAGGAGGGCATCAGGAGTTTCCCCATTTTACTGGAGCTCAATGTGCTTGTCCCACTATTTTTCTTCCACTGCCTCCCACCCTGTGACGTGTTGTAGAGAAATTAGGAGTGGTAGTGGACAAGAGCAGCTAGTGGAGAACAGAAAAGGTTGGAAGGAGGAAAGAGAGAGGAGAAGAAGGGGGAAAAAGACAGATAAAAAAAAGGTGCTGGAAAATTTAAAGAAAGCTGTGGGAGAACAGGGAAAAAAGATGACTTCTTTAGATTGAACCCAAACTTGGAGTTGTAGCTGAATCAGAGTGAGGTGGGAGATGCAACTTGTTTGTTGGGACAGCTGGTGGGTGGTCAATGCTTATAATCAAGTGAGAGAGGTCCCTGTGTTTTTGAGGGATGGTGTAAGTAAGTAAAATAGTTTTTACCCCAGACTACTAGTAATCTGTGTAGATAAAATGCACATAAGAGAGGGAAAAGCCACATACTTTATTTAGAAGCAGGGTGCGTGGAAGCAGATGTCCTCAAATAACACACATCGTGTGCTGGTACAGTATGTAGAAGTGAAAGGTGGTGTTCCAGCAGTTTTTTGCCCTTTCCTATTTGCAGACCCGTTAACATCTAGCTGCAAACCCCTGCTTTTATTTTCTCTGTAGCTGATTGCGTGTACTTTGGCTTTTTTGTGCAGTTCAGGTGACTTGCAGTACTCCATATGGCTACGTCAAAATTTTTTTTATCGCTCTGCCTTAGGCGTGCTGTTGAGGGCAGGCTGTACCTGGCCTTGCAGGCTGTACCTGACCTTTGCCCAGGATTACTAGGGACGGCAAGATTAAAGCTTCTCTTCTTTCTGTATTCTAAAACAAAGGGAATGCTCCTCTCATAGGCCTCAGTGGGTGCTCGGTGCTGGCAAAAGGGTGAGGTGGTTTGCCTGCATGTGGAATCACAGGGCTCGACCGGGTCCCCGAGAAATTATCTAACCCACTTACTCTAGGACAACGTTGGCAAAGGCTTGGTCATTTCTGACAGCAACTACCATCTTCATATATAGATACATGTTCTCATCCTACTAAAAAGATAATATATATATGATGTATATGTATACATATATATCATATATATTCCATTCAAGCGCTTTTTTTTCTCTTAGAAAGCTTTTCTCACTGCCTTAGTGTAAAGTCTTTCTTCTTGTAATTTGAGAAGAAGTTCCTTTCCTCTTTTCATCATCCTTCTGAACAGCTGAAGACTGTTACCTTGTCTCCCTTCAGTTTCCTTTTGTTTAGATTAGGTACATAATCCATCCTTTTTCCACTCTTCTCTGAGTATCTTCCGACTTGCCCACACGTTTCATGGAGTGTGGCAGTGAAACTTGACCAAAGTGCTGCTGCTGACATCCCAGTAATGGTGAGTACAGCAGAAGGCTTTCCTCACAGGCCTCTGTTGCTGTCTGTCTGTTCCAGCACAATGTTTGCTTTTTTTGCAAGAGCGGGTTATTGTTGATGCACATCTAGCATATTGTACGCTGTAACCCCCAGCTCTCTTCCACAGAACTCCTGCTCAGCTGGGAGAGCAAAAGGTGGAAAATTGGTTGTGAGGTTAGCGTGGGATAATGAAATAGAAGAAGGGATAACAATTACTTAGAGGAAAGCTACTAGGGTAAAGAAGCTGTAAAAATATTTCCCTGGAAAATAAAAAAAAGACAAAACTTGGAATGTTTTTTTTCCACAGTTACTAGATCTGATGCTGAAGTTTAGTTTGGGTGTCAAGGTTATAACCTGATTGAGGCTAGGAGACAGCCAAATGAATCTGGTTTTCTTCTTTATGCAAAAGAATAATACTCTTCTATTAATTACTCATATTAATGCAAACATTTGCTTGCTTGCATTGGTGCATGCTGGAATCTGTCGCTTCGCAGCACAAGTTGCTTTTCTGTGTGACCTGTGCAAATTCTTTGTGCAAAAAAAAAAATAAATCGGTTCAAGTGATGTTTGTGTAAAGCGTTAGAT